>CM038220.1:111144832-111309998 GCA_021442155.1 Cymbidium sinense
TTGAGTTTGATTTTTCAAATAGGTTTTGATTGTTTGAATTTATATTTCATTTATATATGTGAATATAAATGAGAATATAAATTGATCATGAGAGAATTTCAAAATTTGAAGTGGTTTAATCATGGTTTAGGTTATCCATTAAAAGGAATTTAAAGGATTTAAGGAAATTTTTAAATTGAAATTGAATTTTTGAAATAGATTGGATTGATTTATATTTATATTTCATTTATATATGAGAATATAAATGAGGATATAAATAAGTTTTGAGAAAATCCCATGAGTTTGAATTGATTTGATCAAGATCTTGGTTGAATCCATTAAAAGAAATTTAAAGGATTTAAGGGAATTTTAAATTGGAATTTTACTTTTGAGTTGGATTTGATTGATTTATAATTATATTTCATTTATATATGAGAATATAAATGAGAATATAAATGAGTTTTGAGAAAATCCCTTGAGTTTGAATTGATTTAGAGTTGATTTATGTTAAATCCATTAAAGGGAATTTTAAATTGGAATTTAATTTTTGAGTTGGATTTGATTGATTTATATTTATATTTCATTTATATTTGAGAATATAAATGAGAATATAAATGAGTTTTGAGAAAATCTCATGAGTTTGAATAGGTTTGATCAAGATTTTGGTTAAGTCCTAAAGGGAAGCTTAAGGACTTAAGCAAAATTTGAAATTAAGAATTTTGATGGATTTTTGATCATGGGTTTTAATCATGAGTTTAATCATGGAATTGATTTGAGTTTGGAGAAAATCACATAGAATAATTGATTTGAGTTTGACTTGAAAGAAGGAAAGTGAGGAATGGTTTAAGGGTAGGAAGTTTTCCTAACACCCCAAAGCATGGCCTATTCCTATGGATAACTCTTCTAAGTCTTCTAGGGCTTGAGGTGTCCACCTAATCACTAGATGTGTCTTAAGACTAAGGAACTCTTAAAGTCTAAGAGAAGTCCTATGTCTAACATGGAGGGGTTGAGAGCTCATTCTAATAATGAGGTCAACAGATGAGCATTGGTCATAAGATCCTATCTTATGCACCATGTGAAGCCTTGGATCATCCACCTTCCAACCATCCAAAAGAAGAAACCAAAGAAAGAAGAGAAGAAGAAGAAGAAAGAAGAAAAGGAGAAAGAATAAATGGCGCTTAAAGACCCCCATAACAATGAATTCCTTGCTAAATTGTAATTTAATTCATTTGTAATCCGGGTTATAAGGGTAGAGCTCGGCTACCTAATTTGTTATTTTCAGGTTATGTGCCCAACCACAACGGGTCTTTTATTTTTTTTTGTAATTAGCTTTATAAATTTTTTGATAATTTGTTTAGCTTGTGCATTAAGTGGCATATGTTTTCTAGTTTCTTTCTTGCTTTATGTATGGCTTGGATGTGGATTAGGCTCTTTAGGAAAAAATAAATCTTTTACCAAACTTAACAACTCAAAAATAAAAATAAAAAATTCTTAAACTCACCTAAAGCTTGGGTTAAAATCATGATAAAAGAATTAGTAACTCTTTAGCTGGATGAGTATTTCTTTTATAATATCATTGTTGACCTCACTTTAGAGTGAGCTCTTAACCTTCTCTTCTTAGACTTAGGACTCTTCTAGATACTAAGAACTCCTTAGTCATAAGACACTTCTAGTTAGGTGAACACTTAACCTAAGCTAGAGACTTAAGTGTTAATCATAAGATTAGGCTATGCTTTAGGGCTTAAGAAAATTACCTATCCCATAGCCTAAACCCAATCTAGATACACTTTATCAAATCAAACCCAAATTCAATTCTCAAACTAAATCTTAAATTCAAATTCAAATTCAAATCTAATTTCAAATTTTGACTCCAAATGATTGAAACCCAAAATCAAATTCAAATCCTATGACCCTTCATAAGCCATATGAACCACATTCATAAGATTAACCAAAACTCTCTTAGATCAAATCAAACTCAATTGATCTCTTTATAAATCAATTATTCATCATTTATATTCACAAATATAAATGAAATCCAAATTCAAATGACCAAACTTTATCAAAATCAAATCCAAACTCAATCTAAATCCTTTAAGCCAATTCTTTGGACTTAGCCAAATTCTATCTAAATCAAGTCAAAACCATTGAATTCTCTTGAATCAATCATTCATTCAATTATCTACCCAAATATAAGTGAAACCTACAATCATCAAATCAAATCAAGACTAACCCAAGTCAAACCCAACCTAGCCCTTTTGACTTAAAATTTCAAATGAGCCAAAATTTAGACTCCAAATTTTTTCATTGAATTTATATTATAATCTAGGCTCATATATAAGTTCAACTAAACTTGAATCAAAACCAAAACCAAATCAATTGACCCACTTAGGTCCACTTGACCCAAAGTGACCTAAAGGACCCATTTGAGCCAACTTCCAATCCAACCCAAATTGGATTGAACCAAGCTCACCAAAACCTTCCACTGTAATTGTTGATCACCCTAGGATGATCAATTGCAATCAATTGGTCCAAACCAAGCCTAATTGGCCATTTGATCCAAATTGACCCAAATTGGCCTAAAGGACCAAATTGGGTCAAATCATGATCTAACCCAAGTTGATTGCAACCAATGGCTGAAGTTCATTCCAAATTAATTATTGAACTTGACCAAATCCATAATTAAACCCAATTTGATAAATCGAGCCCAATAGGTCAACTTGACCCAACCTAGACCAAATCTGCCTAAAGGGTCAATTTGGCCTAAATCCAAATCCAAGTTAATTCAAACCAATGCCCACATTCATCTTCAATTAGCCAATTGAACATGAATCAACCCATAACCCAAGCTAATTTGGCCAATTTTGGTCAAATTGGTTAACTCGACCCAATATGACCCATATGACCCAAATTGGGCCAAATCTCTTGAAATTAAGCCAAGACCCATTGGTCGATCACCAAACCCATTTGGGATCAGCCCAAAATCAACCCAATTAAATCCGATGGATCCTCCCCACCTGGGATTTCACCCAACCTCATTTAATTCTCCCCATCACATGCACTTAACTCCTCCCCAACATTTGCACAATAGGGATGATCATATGGTAGCAAGAGAGACTTTAGAGAAAAAAAAAATTTAAAGTCCTCAATCAATCCATCATCCATCCCAATCACCCCAAGCAAGATGAAAATCAATTTGTAGCCAAAAAATTCAAAAAAGAATAGATTTTTGGACTTTATAAAAGGAGGGAGAAATGAGGCTTTAGATCTCTTCCTCCCACCACCATTCAGCCCCCAAAAGCTCCCCAAAGCAAAAGGAACCCATCCCCTACCTCTTTGAGTCATGTTTAGTAAACATACGAGAAGATGACATTCAAGGGAGACAAAGGTTAAAGATCATTCCAAAGCTTCCTAACATACCTAGGAGTTTGCTCAGATCTTCACCACCACCAAAAACATTCTCGATGAGATAAATTTTGCCAAACCGTAGCTGGCTTTAGGATTTCATGCATTTTGTGTTAATTTTCAATTTTAGAAATTTTCCTAAATAATCCATATTTTACTTTAAATCATCCCAATTAAAAAATAAACTTTTTTCGGTGCAAATCAATGCAAAAATGGCTCCATTTGGATAAGTTTTGGCTTAAAAACTCTCATTTTTCCCTTTAAAAACCTGAAAACACTGTTCACCATCCGGTGAGTTTTGCGTCCATCGGTGATCTGGATCACACATGGATCACACAATCCAGGCCTTCAGATCACCTGATGTGATCTACACCATCTGATCGTATGGTTTGTGTGATCAGATGGCTCGGATCGTACGTGGATCACGTGATCTCCTGACGCTCGATGTGATCTCGACGCCCATTCCATCGTGCATCTCGGCCTCGATTGCGCAATCTAAACTAGACCATCCGTTATGATAGGATGGTCCAGAGCAAGCCGTGTGTCACTTTTCATGGGTTGATAGGTCTTCCAGCCCAATGGCTGACGTCAGCGCCGCGCATATTTTCATTTTATATATAATAGAATTAATTTAAATCACTTGAAACTTCAAAAATTCATAGAAAGTAAAATACTTAACTGAAAATTTCAAACAAGAGCTTGTTGGATTCATATTTCCGAGAGGAATCCAAAAAACCCCAAATCCCTAAATTTTACAAAGTATTTTGAGCTTAATTTAAGTTTTAGTAAAAAATTAAATTTTATTAATTAAACCAAAAATATACATTAGATTGAGTTGAAATTTTTAGGGATTGTAACTAAAGTATAAACACATCTACTACAAAAATTTCAAGTGAAAAGGACTTTGAAATTGAGAGAAATTAAATTTTAAAGTTCAGATTGCCCATATTAATAAAATAAATCAAATAAAAATTCAAAAATTTACAAAAATCTTCAAAATGGCTTAAATCACTATTGACATTTATGGCTCTTAAGAAAATAATGTTATCTTTTGAATCCTAATGAACCCCAAACAAACACTTAAGAGTAGAGTTTAATCAATTAAGGAGTTAATTAAAATATATTTAAAAATAGATTAAATATCAAATGAAAATTAGAAATGAAATAACACTTAAGCAATCATTAATCAAACCTCAATCAAAAAAAAAAAAATATCATCCTTAGAGAAAATTAAATTAGATATGATTAAACCTATTTAAGTTAATTAAATGATTAAATCTTAAATCAAACTTAAAATTAAACAAATAGGAAACTCTAATATGAAATCTATAACTAAACCTATACTAAGCATGAAATCTTAATCATATGAAACCCTTTAATGAGTATAAATAAATCAAAACTAATTAATCATTAAATAAACTAAAAAAATCAAATTGATTAATAAAGCAATAAAACATAATCATTTAATACTAATCGAATCAAACCAAATAAAGTTAAAGTAAACTTAATTAACATATGATTAAATCACATCCGTTTGGAATAAAATAATTAATTAACCATTAAATATTTCAACCTAATAACTAAATCAAACATGTTAATGAAATCAAACAAACATAATAAATTAATCAAGTCAAATAAAACTCTAATTAACCATTAAATATTTCAACCTAATAACTAAATCAAACATGTTAATGAAATCAAACAAACATAATAAATTAATCAAGTCAAATAAAACTCTAATCATATATAAACAAACTTAATTGAAATGAAATAAATAAATAATTCACTTAATAACAATGATGGTAATAACAATAATATTTTAATCAAATCAAACTTAAGTAAAACACTTAATTAAATCAAATCACTCATATATGGGAAATTAAGTCATTAATCTCTAACTAAACAAACCCTTAATTAATTTAATAATTTAAAAGTTTAATTACCCTTAATCAAACTTAATTAATCAAACATCTAATTAATGCAAACTTAATGAATTAATCCATCATCTTAATTAATCAAATTAATTTAAATAAGTTACATTAAAGCTAACTCTAAAATTAAGCTTAAATCAAACCCCTTAATTAAATTTAATAATGAATCACACCCCTCAAGTAAGCTAATTAAGTTAATCAAATTAATAATACTAAACCCAAGCTTAATCAAACATAATCAAAATGTAATTAAATACTAATCAAAACTTAAATTATTAAGTCATTAATTACATCATTAAGAATTAAATAAATATTTATTAATTTAATAATTTAAACACGCTTTTAATTAAACTAATTACCCTTAAGCTAATCCAATTGAATAAGCATTTAATTAATGCAAACTTAATAAATTGATCCATCATCTTAATAAACCAAATTAATTTTATAAATCACATTAAAATTAATTCAAATCAAGCACTTAATTAATCTACTAATTAATTTAATCACACCTATTAAATAAACTAATTAAGTTAATTAAATTAATCATATTAAACTTAAGCTTAACCAAACATAAATTGTAATTAAATGCTAATCAAATCCTAATTTAAACTTAAATCATTAACCTAAATAAATATGAAATCAAATTAAAAATTAAACAAATCTATATTTAATTTAATAATTAATCACACCTCTTAAATAAAATAATTAATTAATTAAAAGTAACATTAAACCTTAGCTTAATCAAACATAAATGCAATTAAATACTAATCAAACCTAAATTAAACCTAAATTATTAAGTCATTAATTACATTAGTCTAAAAAAAAATATGAAACCAAATTGAAAATTAAACTAACCTTTATAATCAACATAAATACACTTCTTATTTAAACTAATCACATAATCACATTGAACCCAATCAAATCCATAGACCAATAAAGCTAATCAAATCAAATCAAATTAAATTAAGAAAAAACTCTCATCAATTTAATATGTAATCAAATCAAATCTCATTCAACCTGCTTAAATAAGATAAACTAATCAACTATCCAATGTATGAAATCAAAATACAAACCAAACTTTGATGAACATGACAAATGGATGTCACTAAAAATAAAATCCTAATTATAAAGAATCAAACCCAATTAAATCAAAATAAAATCTCAATTAGTCTAATCCGATCAAACTACAAATAAATGAACCATAATCAAATTAAATAAACATAAAGTTAAGCCACAAAACTATAATCAAAGAAAAGAATTAGATATTAATTTAAAATGATATGAATTATCAAGATTTAATTAAATCAAAATATCTAATCTAAAATTAATCAACCAAAAACACATGAACTTAAACAAACTTAAACTTCATTAGATATTAAGGATATTGAATTTTCAAGATGCAATTAAACTAAAACATCTAATCTAAAATCACTCAATCCAATACTTAAACAAACTCAAATTCTAAATCAAATCAAATGAATTACACAAATTCAAATGGGCTTATTATGATACTTAAGGACCTTAGTCAGATTCTTTAAGTGTTAGGATGTAGAATAGGGTGAGTTCTATATACAAATGGAATTCATTCTATTCTTCTTTCTTGAAAACCTAAACATCATTTAACCAAATCAAAGTGAAATAAAAAAATAAAAAATAAAGTATTAAATCATTTAAATTGAAATCACCCAAAGGTAAAATTTAAACAAATTTCAAACTCCAAATTGAAACTTAAATTAAAGAAGCCTAGTAAAGTCTTGCAACACGAGCCTTAAGCACACATATTAGAATACTAAGTCACCACTTCTAGTGCTAAGTTAGGGCATTGTATGTATGATGTTGTATTTTATTTTGTGATGTAATATTTTAGACCGATGTTTGGGTGTATGTTTCTTATACTAGATGGCATTATTAAATTTAATCATGTTTTTTGCAGGGGGTTGTGCTTACATAATAAAAATATAAATGTATTTGTGGGTTGCTTAGCCCCGAAAGCATAACTCATGTTAGGTGGGTTTGGTTACCCATGTGTGGGGTGCTAAGTTTAAATTATTCATATAACTATTTAGGTTGTATGGTGTGTTTAGTTAACATTTATTTTACAGGTGTAGCTAGATTTACTTTTCTTATTTTTGATGTAATTTTGCTTTAGGAATTAGGATTAGTGTTATGGGAGATTTAAATGAGCAGTTGCCAGAAGGCTTAATCCCTGGGGTGCCCTGTGATGCCTTTAGAGAAAATTAAATTAAAACAAAGAGAAAGAAGAAATGAAGAAAAGAAGACCCCATAACATGTATTATTTTGTAATCTAGGTTGTATAAGTGTAGAGCGCTACCCATAATATTTTCTCTTTTGGTGTCAGAACCCAAGCGACCGGTTTTTTATTCTTTTACGGTAGTCTATAAAATTGTTCGATGTTGTGTTTAGATTATGCATTAGAACAACATTATTTTCATAGTTTATTTATGATTAATGTTTGAATGTGTGGCCTGAGGTAAGCTCTTAGATAAAATTAAATTTTCTATCCCACTAATAACTTGTAAATTAAAATTTAAAATAACTCATAACCTTACATAAAATCCTAGAAATTAAATCAAGATAATAAAATTTTTAGCAACCCTTTAACTGGATGAATGAATGTACAATATCATGCAGGTCATATTATTCCATTCTTGTTAAGAGGGGGCTTCCATCTTTTCTAGAATGAAGGCTTAACTGTGAGCCTTTGGTGGAAGAACACCCCTTTCTCTCTTGATTTGGCCCATAATCAAATTCTCATGCATTTAGGTATACAAAATATCATAGCCTGTGGCAAAATAAAGAGTCCAAAAGAATCACATAAATTTGATAAAATTTGCATTAGATTAAGTCATGAATTCATACCACTCATGCTCTAGTCTCTTAGGGAGTGAGTTTAAGAACTTAGTCTCATTTCTAAATAAACAACAGCCTAGCCATCTTGCAAAGCATAAGACTTGCCTACATGAATTTAAAGCATAGGAGGAGTTAGCTAGCCACTCTAGGTAGTAATAAGTCCAACAGTCATATAGTTTATTCTCTCTTGTGGAGGTAAACCATATACTCATTTTGTCTTATATTTAGGTCATGTTTTGGCCCTCGCCAAAGCTCCCTAGATTTAGGATCTGAGGTTACTATTACCATTTATGGGCTACAAGCATAAATCCTCACCTCTTAAGCATTTTCTCAATATTATATTGTGGAATTATAAGCCCTAGAATCTAATAAAATATCAACTTAAATAATTAATTCTCTTCAAATTTCAAATATAAAGCCTAATTATAGGGTAGATTAGAATGCTCACTAGGCTTCCTACTATCATGAGCATTTCCTACTTTCCCCTTTGGATCCCACAAATAAGTCTTCTCCTTAATATATCCCATTTGATTTTATAAAATAATCCTTTGATAGTCTTAAACCTTGAAATCTTTGGAGACCCTAATTGTCTACTTTAATCGAGAGTATTCTTAAGGAATTCCCATTCCTTAGGATGTAATTAACTATAGGGGCTTGCCTCTATAGAAAACTTAATGAACCCGGCTTAAAATAACCCTACTTTACTTTTTCATGTAAAGTAGGGGAAAGATCTCTGGTATATTCGAAGGCCCAACATGCCTTAAGAGTCCCTAAGTGATTAGTCCATTATAGGGTGGTGATTTCTATCTTCGAGATAGTACATCATTTCTTAATGTTGTACCCAATCACTTAATAAGTATCTCCTAAGATGCATGGTGTCCCACATCCCAAAATAAACACCACAATCATGCACAACATCATCTTATTTCACTCTTGATTGGAGGGGTTCCACCTTTGCCAGAGAAACTTGGCTTGACCTTTAAGAGCCATGATGGAAACACACCTCCTCCCTTCTCACTGATTTTGGCCAATAACTCTATTTCTCATGCATTAGTATATGAATCCTATTATCTTGAGTCAAAATAGTCCAAAATGAAAATAAAATAAAATTTGAATTGCATTAGATTTAGGTGATTTGAAACATGCCCTTACATGCTCTAGTCTCTTTACAAAGTGAGTTTAAGGACTTAGTCTCTTTCTAAATAAATAACATCCTAGCTATCTTGCATAAGCATAAGACTTGCCTACATGTATTTAAAATCATATGAGGAGTTATGCCACCCTCGTGAGGTTGTAAGTCCAAGTAGTGGGTGGTTTGTCCTCTCTATGGAGGTAAACCAATTACCCATTTTTTGCCTTATATTTAGGTTGTTCTTTCAGCTCTCGCCAGAGCTCCCTAAATTTAGGTTATGAGGTTGCTTCTCCTTTCATGGGCCATAATAATTCCTCACCTCTTAGAATTTCCATAACTGTGTTATGGAATCATAAGTCTAAATTTCTAATAAAAATGCAACTTAAACAAACTAAAATCAATTTCAAAAATATAAAGCCCAACCATAGATAGTTGAGATGCTCGCAAGTTTCCTAGCATCAAAGCATCTCCTACTTATCTTTCTTTGGCATAATAACTCCTTCTCTTTGATCAATCCCATTTGATCTTCAAAAATGAACCAATCGATTGATAGTCTTTTTCCTATTGAAATCTTTGAAGACAACAATCATTTACCTTAATCGAGAGTATTCCTAAGGGATCCCATCCCTTAGGATATAATTAACTATGGGGGCTTGCCCCTGTAGAGAACTTAACGAACGCAATTTAAAATAAACCTTGCTTTACTTTTCTATGTAAAGTAGGGGAAGATTCTCTGGTACATATGCAGACCCATCATCCTTAGGAGTCCTCATTGAGGTGATTAGGTCTATTAAAGGGTAGTGACTTCTGTCTCTCAAGATAGTACACTATTCTTTGATGACGTACTCAATCACCTGAATAAGTACATCTGTAGATCTACGTGACATCCTAAAAAAATGAAGTTTTATATTCTTGCACTCTTCTACCAACAGATTTGAAGGTGACCTCTATATAGAAAATTTTCTCCACAGAGTGACTACTGGGATGGTCTCTCCATCTTTGGTAAATGATTGTTGTCTTTGAGTATCGATATTGGGTTTGTACTTTGGTATGAATCCGAGACTATCTCTCTTCCGGCTGGCACTTAGGTTATTCATTCTTAAGTTGTGTTAGCCAACATCTTTAGGTTTTAGGACCTCACTCCATGTTGGTCTTAAAACCCCTGTTGGGTTCTCCAATGGGTAAAAATTAAACAGATCTAAATAAAAAGAAAATACTTGAAGACTTCCTCCTTATCATATTTATGATAAGGAAAGGTTCATACTAAAATAATAAAAGTAAAATAAATTATCATAAGAACTTTTCTTTTCAAAAAGCACCTTTTCAAAAATACACTTAATAAAATATTTTCCACAAAAATTTTATCACCCTCATTTAACAATTCTCATAATTGTTACATTTAGAATTTTCAAAAAATAAAACTAGCAATATTTTTTCCAAAAGTACAAATAAGCATCTTCTTTGAATTCACTTTGATGAAGATTTTATTTTCAAAATAAAATGAACAATCATCTTTCAAAATCAAAATCAAAATAAAGTTTTCAAAAAGCACACATAAACCTTTCCATTCAATACATCCACACCTATTGAATGGAAATTTCACCTTCAAAATAAAATGAATTAAATTATTTCAAAAACCCAAATGAACATCTTCCTTCAATTCATTTTGATGAAGATTTCTTTTTCAAAAATAAAATGAACAATCATCTTTCCAAAATTAAAATCAAATAAAAATAAAATTTTCAAAGACCCTTTCCATTCAATACACTCACATAATTGAATGGAAGTTTCATTTTCAAATAAAATAAAATTTTTCAAAAGAACATATGAACATCTTCATTAATATACTCAAATTTATTAAATGTAGATTTCATTCCCAAATAAAATAACATCATCATTAAGAAATCCCACTTATAAATATCTTACATATGATTAAATTGGAATTCCTCTTCAAAAAAGCAATAATCACACACAAAATGAAAATCTTCACATTTGCAAAAAAATAAGATTGACCTCCATTCCTACATACCCAAATTTGTTGAATGGAAGTCCTCTTTTTCAAAAATTGAAACTTAATAATCATGTTTTCAAAATTCAAACACATTTTAGAACTTCATTTAGCATACTCAAATTTGCTAAGTGAAGTCTCCAAATCTAAAACTCAAAATTTTCAAACATATATTTGGAACTCCATTTAGCATACTCAAATTTTCTAAGTGAAGTTTCCAAATCCAAAAAATCAAAAAAAAAAAAAATTAACAATCATATTTTCAAAATTCAAACACATTTTGATTAATATACTCAAATTTGATAAGTGAAATTTTCAAATCCAAAATAAAATTTTCAAACATATTTGGAACTCCATTTAGCATAATCAAATTTGCTAAGTGAAGTCTCCAAATCCAAAATCAAAAAATTTTCAAACATATTTTGAACTTCATTTAGCATACTCAAATTTGCTAAGTGAAGTCTCCAAATCCAAAATTAAAATTTTTCAAACATATTTTGGAACTCCATTAGCATACTCAAATTTGAAGTTTTTCCAAATCCAAAATCAAAGATTTTGAAACATATTTAAAACTTCATCCTTAGCATACCAAATTTGCTAAGTGAAGTCTCCAAAGCCAAAACCAAAAATTTTCAAACACATTTAGAACTTCATTCCCTAGCATACCAAATTTGCTAAGAAAAGTTTCCATTTTCAAAACCAAAACACAACAAAATTTTGAACACCACTTTAGAATTTCATTTAGCATACTCAAATTTGCTAAGTGAAATTTCCATTTCAAAACTATTGTTCACTTAGCATACCATGTTAAAGTAAAGTTTCCACTTTAATCAAATCAAACAAAAAAAGGAACACTTAGGATTTCCTTAGCATACCTAAATTTGCTAAGGATCCTATTCTTTTAAAAAAAAAAATCAAACATCCAAAAAACAAATGAAACACTTAGGATCTCTTAGCATACCTAAATTTGCTAAAAATCTTATTTTCAAAAGTCAAACAAAACACACTTGTTCTTCACTTAGCATACCTAAATTTGCTATGGGAATTCAAAATTTCCAAAATTAAATAACAAATTCACAAAAAAAAGAAAACAATTATTTTCAAACACTTCACTTAGCATAGCTAAATTTGCTAAGTAAAGTAAAATTCTAAAATCATCAATCAAAAATAAAATCAATTTGACCTTTACTTTAACATACCCAAATTTGTTAAAGAAAAAGGTCCACAAATCAAAAATTCAAATTCAAACAAACATGAACCTATGGAAGCTTCCTTCTCAAAATATTTGAATCCATCTTTCAACAAACCTAAATTTGTTGAAGTTGGATTCATATTCAAAATTCCTCTTTCAATCAAATCTTCTTAAATTCATTTGAACCCCACTTAACACTTCCAAGTTATTGGATTTGGGTTCAAATTTTTAATTCAAATTCAAAAATCTATAAAGATAGATATTTGATACAAACTCATATCATTGATTCTAGCCGCAAGATGTGATAATTTAGTTTTCAATCTTCTACTTTTGATCTGAATTGACCTATTCACAGAAGTTCATTTTCACCTTCCCCCATGGTATAGATTTGGCTTTGGACCAAGCCAACTTCTCCTCGACTAGACCATACCATCCACTTTGGTATGGGAGGGAGCTAGATTACATGTGAGGGCCTCCCTCACTATAGTCGACCATAATATAAAGGCGTGTCATCATTCAATTGATTTACCCTCAATCTGATTTCTCCTCAAAGAGGAAAGTGGTGCCCCACATGCTGCCAGATAGCCAAGAGTGCTATTTCAAGTTTCTCCATGTGCCTGAGGGCTAGACCTCTCATACCTAAGGCTAAGGCTCCGTGGTCTCGGCTTGCCTCCCCTACTTTGAGTATGGGTCTAGCTCTCACTCCACCCATCCCACACAACATAGAATAAGAACTTCATGATCAAGCAAGCACATACACTAGGATTGGGGAGATGAGGCGTGACCTGATGAGGAGTTCCCCATTATTACTTCACCAATGTTTCTAGAAAACCAGTTCCATCCTCTCTCTAGGTCAAACAGAGAGGATGTTAGAAGGATTCACTCATCACCTCCACTAGCAAGGCCTCAGATTAGAAGAGGTAGGTCTACCGCCTCTTGTGCCGTGTAGGCAAAGCTCTGACGCCGTGGTCTGAGCTAATTTTGATCTCCCATCCATTATCCCATAGTGGGGAAGCATATTGCTGGAGAGGGCCCAAGAGGCCATACAACATATATCACCCGTAGGGAGAGGTTCACCGCCGCTACTTGTTTATTTTCCGTGAGCTACCCGCATCGACAATACATTTCCTACTTACTGGGACTAGTCACCATAGGAGGATAGCTCCTATGCATAAAGAGCCAGTGGTGTCTCCACCCCACCGCTCCACCCCTCATCTGCCATCACCAGTCCAGGTCACAACATCTCTAGTTCCATCAAAGGCCATGAAAGCCATGTTCGGGGAGAAGCGCACCCCATTGGTGATCCACTCAAGGGATCCTACTCATTCTACACCACCCATTGTGGTGAGGTCAAGATCTCCTGCTGACCTTCTTGCAAGGTGGTGGCAACCCCTCAAAGCATCGTGGTCGCCCTTCACCAACTCCCCACCAAGATAAAGGATGTGGAGATGGTGATAGTCATTTCAGAGATTACATGATAGACAATGCACCCATGATAGTGGAACATCCTAGGATTGTTACCCTCTCATACATTTGAGTAGACATTCCACATAGATTGATTCTCCAAATGATAGAGACCTCTTAGTGCACACAAGTGATCACACCGTCGCCAGATTATTTGTACAGATGGATTGTTCTTTAGATGAGATAATGGCACATTATTTCATGGAAAAGAAGGAGATCTTGGGGTACAATTGGTTAGATGAAGAGAAATTCAGCTTCAATCTTAACAAAGATGACTTGTTGGGAGACTCTGCTAGATTCTGCATGGTAGACACTAGAGGATCTCTTCTCAGGGAACAACAAGCCATGGAAGGTGATGAGGTTGATCAAGAAGCCACCGCACAATCAGCCCAGGACCTCTGACATCAGTTGAGGCAGAAGGATTAGTAGATAGATAGGATGGCACATCAGTTAGAGGACTTATTAGCAATAGTTTCAGTGCTTTAAAAATAAGACCCTTTAGTTCATCCTACTACAGTCAAGACTTTACCTCCTGTTGAGCAAGGTAGCACTAGCATATATAGAAAGATAGTGGAAAGTACCTCCATACAAGAAAAAAAGACATAAAATCCATGGTTGAGCAATAAGTGAAGGAAGCATTGGCTCAAGCTTAGGGAGGATCATTAGTTCCAAAGGGTAGACCCTACCTAGAGAAATTTGATGCTATCCAATATCCCAAGGGTTTCGTGCCACCTTCCTTCAAAAGCTTTGATGAGGGGACATAAGCATTTTAGCCGCTTATGAACGCAGGCACGCTTGTTTTTCGCTTTTATTAGTAGCCTAGCAGTATTGCTTGATTGGTGTGAACTACCCAACAAGAAAGACATTTGTTGAGTTAGAGCAACTCTTCATCAAGAGATTTGCTGGAGCTCAGCAAAGTGTTACTATAGGTGATCTCGTTGTAGTACAACAATACCATAGTGAGTCCCTTGTTGATTATATTCTTCGATGGCATAACTTGAGTATGAAGTATGAACTGTAGCTATATGAGTAGCATGCCATTGAGATTCTCTTAAAGAATATCCATGTCATGATCACCTTCATGCTTAAGGGTTTCACTATCAAGATATTTGAGAAGCTAATCAACAAGGTGTCTAGTCTATAAAGAGAGGCTAAATAATTGCCTTTTCAAGATCAGTTGCTTAAGAAAAAGTCACAAAAGGTCTATGAAAAGAAGCCAGGGGCAGTTACAATGGTTGATAAGGGGAAGCGGACAGCTAGAGATTAGTCTAAGAGACCATGACCTCAGCAGCCTCCACCTCCTTTGCCACCATTGAGGTAGCCCTACTAGCCTCCACAGCAACCTCCATGGCCAGCACAGCCATTGCCTCACCATATTAATAGCAATAGTAGCATGCATACCCGCCGCCAGGTAGCTATGGTCCACCTACTCTTTTAGATAAGTTAAACAAACCTTATCCTTTTAAGAGGGATGTAATTAGGAATATCTTAAAGAAATCTAATTTTCAGCTACCCAAGCCTAGGAGATCAGAAGAAGTAGACAAAAGTTATGATCCAAACTTTTGCCTTTACCACCATATGTTAGGTCATATTTTGGAGGATTATTTCACATTCAAGGACTGGCTTGAACATAGTTTTAAGACTAGTGCTGTAGTTATCCCAAAGGAATATCTTATGGAACAACCATCCAGTTCCATTAGGGTAATCCTTGGGGATACATGTGATCCTACCAAAACTAAAGAAGCTTGGGATATCTCTTTATCCAAAACCTCTAAGAAGATCATCTAAAAGATAAAGAAGCTTTCCTTATAGGTGTTCTGAGTCAGCTCAAACCTCCAACACCAAGGAAGGTTTGTAAGTTACTAATGCCAACTTTAGGAAAGGGGGAGCTCAATAAGATCAACATGTGTCGCCTGTGATATCCTTTAGCACCACCAACTGCGTTCTTTCTCCGCCAGTTTCAAATCGGTGACTTCTTCCATCATTTTAGCTCTTTCTTTCTACTAGTAGAACTCAGATAGATAAGGGCATCAAATCTCTTACCCCACTGACTTTACTTGATTTCTACTTTGTACCTCTAAACAATTCCAATAAATTGAAGAATAAAGCTAGTTTGAATTACATCTATGTCACTTTTGTTGGGTTATCTTCTTCTATTCCTAACGATAACTCTTTAAGTCAAAATAACTATTACAATTTTGATCCTCCTCTTTTTGATTCAGAGTTAAACTTTCCTACTCTGCATACTATGGGTTCACCTCTTGAGATAGACTTGAAATCATCTGATTCATAGGGTCCCATAGGAGAAGCTGCAGGTGAGCCTAATGTGCAGGTAGAACCTTCCATTACCCTGCCACAAGGGATCACCGAAGTCAACCTCCATAGTGGCAAGGTTCTATCTCCTAGGGTAGCACCTCAAGATAGAGGGAAATAAGTCATTGGTAAAGAAGATCGAGAAGCCCCTCCATAGGATGCTCCACCCTTGGATATGCTTGTGGAAGACCATCCTAAGGTGGACTACAATGTCCTTTCTCATCTAAGAAAGTTGCCATCTAAGCTAAGCATATATGATGCCCTTATCTTATCCAAAGAGATGAGGGAATCACTAATCAAGGCTCTCCTTAATCTTGAAATGTTCTTAGATCAGCTGATCGCTATAGGTAAGGAGGCACATTATGCAAAAGAAGCTTAAGGGATCACCATAGATGAAGACCTTCTTCTGGGAGACTTGGAGTACAACCGTCCCCTCTACATCACAGTTGATATGGATAGGTTCAGACTTACCAGAGTTCTCATGGATTTAGGTGCATCGGTGAATATTATGAGTCTAAAGACCTTTTCCTATTTGAGGATCGACATCTCTACACTCGAAGATCAGATGATGTTAAGAGTATTCAATGACCAAGGTGAGTGGGCTTTAGGTTCTATAGTGTTGCTTTTGGAGATAGGTGACTAGAAGATGAAGCCAAGTTTTATATCATTGATTTGAATACTTCGTTCACTGCTTTGCTTGGTAGGCCTTGGATACATCAGAGTAAGATATTCCATCCTCTCTCTATCAGCACATCAAGTTTAGAAAAGATGTAATTGAGTATTGTGTCAACGAAGATGAAAAGCAATTTTCAGTTAGAGAGGTTGAGATTTATGAGGATGCGACCTACTATCTTCCTCAAAACACCCTTTCTCATGGACTTGAGCAAAATTCAAATGTAAACATAAAATAAAAAAATCAAGAAAAAGAAAATATAAAAGAAAATGAAAAGAAAAATAAAAGTCCAAGTGAACAAGAAAGGGGAATTGAAGAAGAAATAGATCTACATATCACATTCCACCCATAGTTCATTCCATCATATGGACATATGGGTAGGATGGCTCAACCTCCGTGGGTAGAGGCAAGGTAGAAACAGTCGGGCCGAGGTGGAAGATCCCCTAGTTGGACATCAGCCAATAGAGGTCATGTTCCAGTTCATAGGAGTACCCCTTCTATTTTTATAGACTTGGAATCCAGTTCAGAGGATGAGTCCAATGTGATTAGTATACTAGCCAACCCCTCTCAGCGGGTTCCATTGGAGGTGACTTTTGATCCAAACAGAGACAAAGACCGTGACCTCACAAGGCAAAGTATTTGAAGGTTTATGTGAAATTATTAAAGATGGGAACCTTAGCTCTTACCTCACTTACATCTTAGAAAGTTGAAGGTTTAGAAAGGAAGTCCCTAAGTCTTCTAGGACATGAAGCAGAAGAGGTTCTTTTTGGAATCATCATCCTCAAGTCTTGAAGTTGATATAGAACTTGAGGAGGATACTTTCAAAGAATTAATAGAATTATCATTTGACTTTTACTCACCTTGTGTTTATAATCTTATACAGAAAAGTTTAGTTCCTCATACATGGTCCAAGCACAGGTCAGAGTACTTCAAAAAGGTGTAAAAAATATATGTAGGGAAATAAAATCAAGAGCAGGATTAGATTCAGTATAGTGGTCCATTTGATGATGAAGATTACTGATTAGTTGTTACAAATCATTTGGAGTCTGATAGTTTCTTTTCACATAACCCAACTCTTATGAGAATGTGTTTTTAGAAACCTCAAATGATCTAGATGATCTCCAAATCAAAAAGGCACCACCAAAATTTGAAGAGGAGATTCATTCAATAATAGATAAGCTTAAAGAGATCAACCTCAAGATGAAGAAAATTCACACCGAACATACATCAGTTCATTGCTAAATGAAGAAGAAACCAATGACTTAGCTAGGCTATTGATTGAGTTTAAAGGTTGCTTTGCATGGAGTTATGAAGAGATGCCCGGATTATCTCCCGACGTAGCAGTGCACAAGCTAGCAATAGAACCTAACACTACCCCTATTAAGCAAGCTCCTAGATGCATGCAATTAGAAATTGAACAACCAATCATTTTTGAAGTCAAGAAACTGATCGATGTTGGTTTCATTAGAGAAGAAAAAGATCCTACCTAATTAGCTAGTGTCGTCCTAATTAAGAAGAAGAATGATCAAATTTTCATATATGTAGATTTTAGGGACTTAAATAAGGCATGTCTTAAGGATGAGTTTCCTCTTCTTATACCAGAGTTAATGATGGACATGGCCTCATCTCATGCAGTCTTCTCTTTCATGGATGTGTCATCTAGCTATAACCAAATCAAGATGTCTCCTGAAGATAAAAGAAACACTACTTTTTGAACCCTGATTGAAATCTTTTGTTATAGGGTCATGCCTTTTGGCCTTAAAAATGTTAGTTGTACATACCAATGGGCCATGAATCATCTTTAATGAACTCATCCATCATCGTTGAGTGCTATGGATGATCTAGTCAAAAGCAAAAGAAAGACCATCTCTTTGATAGTGATTTTTGAAGCTAAGATAATATAACCTCAAAATGAATCAAGTGTGCATTCAAGTAGCTTCGAGAAATTCCTTGGGTTTGTTGTTTGACACTGGGGAATAGAAATAGATCCTGAAAAGATCAAAGCTATCTTAGAAATGCCATCTCCTAAGAGTTTAACTCAACTCAGATCCTTTCAAGGATGGCTGGCATATCTAAGTCGCTTTATCTCCAACCTATCGAGAAGATGCAAGCCATTCTTAGCACTTATCAAAAAGGATGTCGAGTTCAAGTGGGGTGATAAGTACCAGCATGCCTTCGAAGATATCAAGCAGTATTTGGTGAAGCCCCCAGTTCTAGCAGCCCCTATCCTGGGTAAGCCACTCATCCTCTACACTGCTACATTAGATGATTCTCTCGATGCTTTGTTGGTCCAAGCCAAAGATGAAGGGAAGGAGAATTTTGTCTACTATCTCGTATCGCCCAATTATCTATTTGAGAAACACATTGCCTTTGTGACTGCTGGTGAACTTGATCTCAAAATATCATGATCAAGCCATTATCCGTTGGCTTTGTGATACTTTGATTGATTTATACCCCTCCGTGCGATAAAAGGACAAGCACTAGCAAATTTCTTAGCAGCACACCCACTTCTTGCTAATTCTCGCTTAGTGACGATCTCCCTGATGAACAAATCATGAACATAGGAGAGGCCAACAACTATCGATGGAAGATGTATTTTGATGGTGCGGCTTCTTTCCTTAAAGGGAAGCACCATGATCTATTCTCCTAGGAAAGACAGGGGTAGGAATAGTTCTCCTAACTCCAAACCGTGATGTGATGAGATTCTCATACTATCTTTCCAACCCCTGCACTAATAATGAAGCAGAGTATGAGGCTTTGATTGCCAGTCAGGAGTTAGCCATCACTATCAGTGTCAAGAGCATAAACATCTTTAGGGATTCTCAGTTGGTCATTAATCAGATTGTTGGGTCCTACCAGGCTCTCAAACTAAAGCATCATCATTACTACGAGTATACAATGAAGCTGTTGGCCCAGATTCCTGAAGTCACCATCCACAAGGTTCCCTGAGTAGAGAATCCAGTGGCAAATTCTTTGGCTAAACTTGCCAAAGAATTGGCATGTCCGGAAGATGAGTCCATTTCAATAAGGTCCAAAATAGACAAGTCCTATCCCTTATTGATGTTGAACTCATCGAGAGACTTTCTCTTGAAGGGAAGGTTGCCATTGAAAAAATGGACAAGTAACTGGATTGGAGGCAACCATTCATAGATTACTTGAACACCAGCAAACTACCTCAAGAAAAGTCACAAGCCCATTAGGTAAAATAGAGAGCTCTCTTTGATGCTCTTGTTGATGGCACCCTGTACCGCTAGTCCTTTGACCAAATGTGGTTACGCTGTTTGGACAAACAAGCCATATATGGCGAGTACATTCAGTCTATCGAGCACATCAATCTAGTCTGAAGATGAAGACTAAGATAAAGCAATTTGGATACTACTGGCCTTTAATGATCATAAAGTGCATGGATGTAGCTAGGAGATGCCATCAGTATCAGGTACAGTGTGGTCCTCCACCAACCACCCAACATTCTACACCCTACATTGGCTTCATGGCCATTTGAGTGTTGGGGTATCGACATTGTAGGTCGATCGATCCTCCTTCTTCCAAGGGCATCGATTCATAGCTACCATGACTCTTTTCCAAGTGGGAAGCCATCCACTTAGAGGTCACAACTCACCATGTGCTTCAATTTTTTAGAACCATATCATATATAGGTTAGGGGTGCCTCGAACAAATTATATCGATAATACTACATTCAAAGCACAAAGATCAATAGCTTTGCCGAAGATGGTATAGATTAGAGATACTCCACCATCTACTACCCAGAGCAAATGGCTTAGCGAAGCATTCAACTCATCCGGATATTGAAGAAGACTCTTGATGACAACAAATGATAGTGGAACGGCGGTTGGTTGAAGCCTTGTGGGCATGCCGCACCACATACCAAACTCTAACTCAATCTATTTTCTTTAGTGTATGGGTCTGAAGCCATTCTTCCTTTAGAAGTTCAACTCCCATCACTAAGGATATATTAAGTAGCAAGATCACTACAGAGCAGAATGCTAAGTTACGATTAGAAGAGCTCGAAGGTTTAGAGGAGAGTCGCCTACTGACATGCCAAAATCTTGAGTTGTACAAGGCCAAAATGATTGAAGCTCACAACAAGCTGGTCTGCCCTAGGTTTTTTTGAGTAGGAGAACTTGTGTTAGTCTTAAGGAGACCAATTATTTCCCATCGAAAGATGGTAGGCAAGTTTGAACCCACTTGGGAAGTCTTCTAAGTCATAGAGAAGGCCTACCAAGGAAGATCTTATCAGCTTATTGATTGTAAAGGGAAACACCCGATGCTTCCAATTAATGAGCTCCACCTAAATAAATACTACCCATGAAATAAATCATGTTTGAAAATAATCATTAATAAAAAGAACAAAAATTTTATTGCATTCATCAAATCTTCTCTTCTTTGAAGCATTGTTTGCTTGTCTAGAAAATCCATTGTGACGTACTTAGGGTAGGTGTAAGAGTCCCCCAGTGGTATCCTATCCCTCTTTCACAATACAAACACAATCTCCCAACGCTATTGGAATAGGTGTAAGGGAACCTGAGAGGCATACTATTTTGATTAGTACAACTAAGATAGGTGTGAGAGAACCCAAGTGGCATCCTTTCTTAGTGGGAATTCTTTTTGCCATACATGGCACCATTTCATCAAAACCCATAGTGTGTTTCCCTCTTCAATCAATCCTGTTAGAGGAAGGATGTTGAGTTCTCCCCAGTGCCAGTTCAATATTCCTAGTTTTACACAGTGCATCTTATTCCTTTCAACACATGCAAAACAACAAACACAAATCTTTTATCTCAAGCTATCTTGATGTGGGAGCAAGCCCCCTGTGACACTCACTCATTAGCTGCTCTAGGTTAGGTCTACATTCTACCTCGATAGTATGTCACCCTAGTGGTCACTTATTAGAGGATGTGAGTCCCCGAGCTTTCTTCCTAACTTGACCATTGCAAACTAATGTGCACCTTATTAGTATGGATAGTTTTCACTGCCTAGTTAGTAAGCTACCTCATGTTGACTTTGTTTAAGAAGATGTGAGTCCCCGTGCTTTCTTCTTGAACTAGTCATCATGCTCTAACTAGGTCGAGTATATTTAAGGTTTAGGATAAGTCACCTAAAGGCTCCTTTCCTCTTGACTACTTTTGAGTCGATATAAGTCCTCAGTGGCATTCACTCAGTTGTCACCCTAGGTCAGATAGCACCTATCAAGCTGAAGATAGACTATCCCAGCAATCATTTTCGCTATAGGAGGATATGAGTCCCGAGCTTTCTTCCTAGGCTAGTTGTTGGAAACTGATAGGCACCTTAGGTTGGTTGATGTTTGTTATGCTGGCAGCGACTCACCTAGTGGATACACCACTCTTGGAAGATGTGAGTCCATGAGCTTTCTCCTTGAGTTGGACACCGAATACCTATTGGATATACGACTAGCCATGTCATCTTCTCTAGGGTGTTGGATTAAGCCCTTAGCGGCCCCATCCCCTGTAGGCACTCTATTTGGATCAAGTCCTTTGCGACCCCATTTAGACACTACCCTGGTTACTTTTGGATTTGACAGTTCCCCTTTCCTAGTAGCCACCCCTATGGTTGGAGAATTTGTTCAGCGGATGTGCAGATTCTCCCTTGGTTTAAATCAGATGGTCTAGGTTGATATAAGCTCCTTCTCGGTTTGATCCTCTAATGGGTCCATGATAAACAAACTAAACAAACAACCAAAAATAATTTTCTTATGGATTGAATTCAAGCCCCCCTTTTCCCCAAGCGCATCCTATCTTTAGGGCAATGTCGGGAACTCCTATAGAAGAATTTGAGTTGAGATAAAATCCTTGGTACTCACTCCATAGTCACCCTTAGGTCGGTTCAATCTATTTTTGCCATGAGCAGGTTACCACGATAATCATTCTGCTTTGGAAGATGTAAGACTATGACACATTCTTTCTAGCATGATTGTCACAAACTGACGGGCAACCCTAGGTCAGGTTTGATTTGTTGCCCAAAGCAACTGATCACCCTAGTGGTCTTTTCTAGTGGAAGATGTGAATCCCTGAGCTTTCTTCCCTTGAATTGCTCATTGCAAACCGAAAGGCACTCCTTTAGTAGGATAGTTCTCCCATTGGTCGGGAAGCTCCTCCCTTTGGTTCAGTGAAATCTAAGATATGTCTAGGTTGATGTGAGCTCCTTCTCAGTATGATCCATCACAAACCAATGGAATCCATCAAAATAAATAAATCTAAAAAAAATGAAATTAATCTTGACTATCTTTGAGCTAATTTAAGTCCCCCAGCAGCATTCACTCAATAGTTAGCCCTAGGTTGGGTTCAATCTGTTGTCTTGCCAATAGATGACCCCAGCAACTGATCCATACTTTAGAGGATGTAAGACTACTACACTTTCTTTCTAGTATAACTGTTGCATACCGAAAGGCATCCCTTTGGTTGGCTAGTCCTACTATGTGTTTAGTAGACTACCCCTTTGGAGCAATAAATCTGAAGTAGGTCTTGGCCTTCACGGCTCTTACTCAGTGCAGTCCATCTCAAAATTCAAACCTAACAAAATTGAAACAAATTTAACCCTCTTCCCCAGTGGAACTTAAACCAATCCTTTTTCTCCCCAGTGAGATTCAGATCAAACCAAACCTTCATCCCCTTGTGGATGACTTGAACCTGCTTCCCTAGTGGAAGGTTCACACTCTATCCCTTAATGGATTCTTCCCTCTCTCTTATGTATTGGACATAAGTGGAGCCACATTGCACTAAGCTCTGGATTCTTTCAACACCTTGGGTTAGGGATAGATTTTTTTTGTTAGTGCTTGTGATCTTTCGCTGTTGTTGATCATTTTGGTCAACACCAATACATGTGGTGTTCCTTGTTAATCACACCACACCAATTGGACTCCCTTTGTTAACCTCATTTTTAGAATGAGCTCTCAACCCCTCCATCTTAGACATAGGGTTTCTATTAGACTTTAAGAGTTCCTTAGTCTTAAGATGCATCTAGTGATTAGGTGAACACTCAACCTATCCCAAGAGACTTAGAAGAGTTAGCCATAGGAATAGATCCTGCCTTAGGGGTGTTAGGAAAATTTGCCTACCCTTAGCTTGAACCATTCTTCACCTTCCTTCCTTCAAGTCAAACTCCAAATCAATCTTATTTGATTTTCAACAAACTCAAATCAACTCCATGTGTTTAAAATCCGTGATTGAAATTCATAATTGAAATCCATGATTGAAACCCATGAATAAAACTCCAAACCAAAAATTCTTCTTAAGTCCTTAATTCCTCTCTTAAGGACTTTTAGCCTAAAATCATGATCTAAACCAAATCAAATCCTTGAGATTTTCTCATAATTCATTTATATTCTCATTTATATTCACATATATAAATGAAATATAAATTCAAACTAATCAAACTAAATTCAAAATTCAAAATCAATTTATAAAATTTCCCTATGTCCTTTAAGTTAAACCTTCATGGACTTAGCCAAAATCAACTCTAAATCATTTCAAACACATGGGTATTTCTCAAAAATCATTTATATTTCCATTTATATTCACATATATAAATAAAATATAAATACAAATCAACCAAATCAAATCAAAAAATAAAATTCTAAATTTGAAATCCTTCTTAAGTCCTTTAAGTTTTCCTTCATCGACTTAGCCAAAATCAACTCTAAATCATTTCAAACTTATGAGATTTTCTCAAAACTCATTTATATTCCCATTTATATTCACATATATAATTGACATATAAATACAAATTAACCAAATCAAATCCAAAAATTAAATTCCAAATTTGAAATTCTTTCCTAAGTCCTTTAAATCCCCTTTTAATGGACTTAGCCTAAATCATGATCAAATCATTTCAAATCCTTAGAGAATTTTCATGATCAATTTATATTCTAATTTATATTCACATATATAAATGAAATATAAATTCAAACAATTAAATCCATTTTCTAAAATCAAACTCAAATCCACTCAAAATCCAACCCAAGCCTTTCGAGTCAAAGTCTTGAACTTAGCCAAATCAGCTTCAAATTAAGGCAAACTCTTGACTTTCCATCATGATTCAATCAACCCTACAATCATGAATCCATGTATAAATACAAACTTCAATCACTTAACCAAAACCCAAGTCAAAAATCAAACCCCAAATCCTTTTATGTTCCCCCTTTGAATATGAAATTATCAAATGGATCAAAACTCATTGGACTTCAAACCACTCATAAATTGATTTATATTTCAATCATGAGTCCATATACAAGTTCAATAAAACTAAATTCAAGCTTTGACCAAGCCATTTGACCCACTTAGGCTCACTTGACCCAAAGTGACATAAAGTACCCTTATGAGCTAAATTCTAATCCTAACCAATTTGGATTGAACCAAACTCACCTATGCCTCTCATCATGATCAACAATCATCATGGGATGATCAATCCAAATTGGGTCAAACCAAGTCAAACCTAATGGTTGACCAAGTCAACACTTAGTAATGAAACCAAACCAAATCCATCATAGGCCAAATTGATTGAAACCTAATGATCTAAGTTCATTCATGACCTATGTTTGACCAAGTCAACATTTGAGCTAACCTAGCTTGGCCACTTGACCCAAGTTCACCCAACTTGACTTAAAAGGTCAAAATGTGTCAAAACTTGATCTAAGCCAAATTGATTGAAACCATTGGGTCAAGTTCATTCCAAATCACTTGTTTGACTTGACCAAAGCCTCAATTGGCCAACTAGATCTAACCTAACCTAATTGACCTTAGACCCAACTTGACCTAAAGGGGTCATGCTGAGCCAAATTCAAACTTAACCAAAATTGATTGGAAACAAAGATACTAATGCACTCCATATGACTAACCAAACCTAAACCTACCCATGACCTAGCCCAAATTGGTCAAATGGGTCAAATAGGTCAACTTGACCCATTTGACCTAAATGAAATCATGTCAGCCAAATTCAAAACTAAACCAAATTGAACCAAACCAAAAACCAAAAATTTCAAATGGTCATAGAACTTGACCCTTGGTTTGACCAATTGGTCAACTTGACCCAAGTTGACCCATTTTGACCTAAATGGGTCAACATGAGCCAAACCTTATCAAATGAATTCCAAATCTCATGAAACTTGGCCAAACCAAGTTTCTCCATATACCCAACATATTCAAATTGAAAAATAAGCAAAATGATCATGCTACGCCTAGGCCATAGAAGAAATTATGGACTAATCCATGGGTAATTTGGTCAAGCCCTCTTCATATCAACTTAATGCCTTCCAAATAGCTGAGGTGGGCCAAATGGAGAGTGCTGCACCCAACCCAATGGGTTTGGGTTAGCCCAAATGGACCCAAGGCCAAACCCTACCCCCTAGCTCAAATTGGCCATTTCAAAATCCTCCCTCCACCCAATTTGAAGCACATGGGAGGTTACCATTCCACTCAAGACCTCAAATAGACCATGTGCCAACTTCAAATAGATCAAACAGCCCCTCACATATGGTCAATTGGATCAAAATGGCAAGCTAAGGCTCAGCCGTCTGATTTCCATAGGGGGAGATATACTCCCTTTAATTCAATTTGAATTCACCATTCTCACATTTGATTGAGCCCTAGTGAGTGTTAAGAAACATCCGAGAGTCATCCTAAGCATTCTAAGAGGGATTCAAATCTTAGCTTTTTCGATTTTCTTCAAGAGAAAATTGGGGAGCTCATCTCAATTCCCAAGTTCTTCTATACTCAAATCCACTTTAATTCCTCTTGCACACTCTCTCAGGGGATCAAGTCGAGTGCACCCAAGCTCTCATCTGAGTTCCCAAAGTAAGGAGAGGTGGAATTGGACCGCAAGCAAGGTGAAGTGGTGTAGGTCCATAAGGAGATCTACTCAACACCAAGGCTTGAAGCTTTCAACAGGGTTTCATCTCCACTAGATGAAGCTACCTCATCGAGCTCAAGCACCGATGATCACATCCGATGAGGTATGAAATTTTTCAACCACTTAGCTTAGGAGGTGTTGGTCTTTTGTGAAAGGAATCTTTATGTCATGAGAAATCCACAGTTGGATGGATTTCTCATTAGCATTAGATGTTGTGGGTACAATCTCATTCCAATCCCAGCTCAATCGAGCTCGAATCTTCCCTAAGATCATGGGCCTCTGAGCCAGAGAAGAACTTCGGTGATCACGGCCATCCATCCACATTTTGGATGGGCATGATTAATCCCACATTTTAGAAATGATTTATCTTTTAAAGCTGGATGATCCGGCCATTCAATCCTTGATCGAATCGAGGATCAAAGCTGCGCCATGCCGCCATTGATGTGATGTGTAAGTAATTAGCTCCGCATGTAATGCGTGTAAGCGGCCACGCCGTGTGGTGAGAAGGATTAGTTAGGATTTAATTATTTTAATTAATCTCTAACCTTCAAATTATAACTCTCAATAAAATTTAGAAAATATGAGGTAAATTCTATGGAAAGATAATTCAACCTAGAAAATGTTAAAAATGATTTCAATGGAATACTTTTCTCTAATTTTAGGTTTTAAGGAAATCTCATTTTCCTAATTACTTCTTAGTTAATCCTCTGATTAATCCTAAACTTCTTCGATATGATGGCCTCTGCCTCCCCTAATTTTCATAGGATTTATTTAAGGTTTAATCAGGGGAATTGCAAATGTGTTTCCTAATTACTCCCTTAATCCAATTAAGGATAACTAAGGTTTGGATTAGTGGTTTAAACCCTCATTGGAGTTGGTTAAGGTTAGATCCAATGAATAGGAGGCTTAGGGAATAATTTTAGGGTATTTCCCCTAAGCTATTTCTTAAACCCCCTTTTATTTCCTTAATCCCTTCTTAATTAAGGGATAATTCATTAATTATCTCCTTAGTTAATTTCTAAAAAATTATAAAAAAAACTTCCAGAACTTAATTAATCTACCTTGGGTAGATGCTTAGGTGTTTAAAAGCCTAAGTTCAATTAAGGAAATCAAAACCCAATTCATATGTGTGAAGGGGTGTTTTGAAATTACTTAAGTTAACCCTTAGCTTAATTAATCATTAATCATGAGCCAAATTGCATTAGGCCCTTTTCTTCCTAGGTTCATTGCAAGTTTAAATTCCTTGTGAAGTTTTGTGTCATCTCATTGGCTCAAAATTATTTGGTTAACTATGCTAAGGTGGTGTAGGTAAGGGTTAATTAACTTGCTTAATTCATACCTTAACCTAATTAATATATAAAAATGAATCTAATAATCTAAAAATTAAACAAAAATATCAAAAACATTTGGGAATGGGTTAGGAACAACAAACTTAACTTACCTTTTCAAAATTCAAACAAACTCTAAATCAAACAAAAATCACATTGAATAAACTTTGATTTATTTTTAACTTTCTCATTTCATAAGATTATCTTTAGGATTTAATTAAAGTGAATTTGTTTACATGCTTTCATTACTTTAGTTCTTTCCCCAACATGTTAAATTTGTATGTCATATGGTTTCATGCATCCATGTTTTTCAAAATCAAATTCAAAATGAAATTGTTTACTTTAGGTTAAATTTGCATGTGTTGGCTAAAGTAATAATATGAGTGGCTATTATGACTACTAAATTCAAATTATTTTTAAAAACATATGAATCAAATATCAAATCTGAAAGTGTGTTACTTATACTTTAATTATAAATTTGCATGTGAATAAGATATAAAGGTGTGCTTAGTATAGGCTTCCCTTCTCTATTATGTTAGTATAGTTTTGAATAGGAGTTGGTAAGATGTATGGTTCATTGAAAAGAACCTAACACTTGCCCGATTCCACATCCTATCATTCCTATGCTATCACTTGAGAAGGTTGCCTATGCTTGCACACATAAATTGCATAAACAAAATGAATCAATTAATACAACTTTTGCATTCTTTCTTTCCAATTTATTTCTTATGTACATATGTTTGTATGTAAGGAAAGTAGTATATTAGTCTGGACAACCCCGAGGTTGTGAGGCTTTAAGTAGCCCTAAGTAAGTCTTGTACCTTACTCCTGTGGTTAACAATGGCGTTGTACTCACTATTTTAAAATATATGAGGAGTTAACTTTCTGCAGACTTATAAGTCCAAATTAGTTTACTCTCTCTCTTGTGAGGTAAATAATATACTCATTTTTGCCTTAGATTTACGTGGTTTGGTCCTGTAAGCTCTAGATTTAGAATCTAAGGTTATTATTTTCCTTAGGCTCTTCATCTCAGATTTACAAACTTGTGTTGTGGGATTCTAACTTTCTAATAAAATTTTAACACAAATATATAACTCTCTTCAATTTCAAATATATAAAGTCCAATCATAGGATAATTTGGGATGCTCACTAAGCTTCATAGTATCATAAGCATCTCCTACTCCTTTTGGCTTCGATAATAAGTCTCTCCTTTTGATCTATCCCACATGATTTTTCAAACATAACCAATTTATTGATAGTCTTATCTTTGAAATCTTTTGAGACAACAATTATGTACTTTAATCAAGACTATTTATACGAAACTCGCCTTCCTTATGATATAATTAACTATGAGGGCTTGCTCTACACTTATCGATTTAAATAAACTTTACTTTATTCATCCATATAAAGTATGAAAAAAATTTTGGTTCAAAGACCCATCATGCTTAGAGTCCATTAAGTGATTAGGTAGTGATTTTTATCTTTCAAGATGGTGCATTGTTCTAATAAATAATCATCTCTAAGTACTCAAATCATTGTAGTGTCCATACACATATTTAAAAATAAACACCACAATATCTAACACCTAAACTTTAATTTTTACATATATAACACCATAATCTTCAATATTACATCAAAACTATCATCATCACTCATTTTTAAAAAGTGAAATACACATTTTTAAGTAGAGAAAAATGTTAGATAAGTAAATATCTAACTTTAGGTGTTGGATATGTAAATACATAAGAATTGTGTGGTATGTATGTAAATCTTTATTATAAATATCACCACTTTATGTGCTTGTTTGGGACAAATAAAAGAAAGGTATTTTCATAGACAGCACATAATTCTTATATATTTACATATCTAATATCTAAACTTTGATAACCTAAATCTTTAATTTTACATTAAAAATATTATCATTATTAATTTTTTTTAAAGTGAGAAAATTGTTATATTTATAAATATTAAAATTTATTTATTAGATATATAAATGCATAAGAATTGTGTGCTATGTAAATAAATCTCTCTTAAAAAAACCTATATTTGAATATTATATTTCATTAAAATAAATTTTAAGAAAAGGTCGAGTGGCTAAAATAAATGAATTTTTCCGAGGTCCAAATTCTCACCAATTCAAATAAGAAATAAATCTACATTCAATATATTATTATTATAAAATCAATATATTATCTTATCTCATCTAATATTATCAACAATTGAAGCGTGATAAGTGATGAGCTAGAATCAAATCTATCAACTCATACAATATAAAGACAATACAATATCTGATCAAAATTTGAGCAGGAATAATTTTAAAAATTTTGAATTTATTTTAAGATTAAAAAAATGACTGACTCTATATATATAATGACTGACTCTATATATATTCAAATAAATTCGAACTTTAAAAAAGTTACATGATTAAATTTTACTCAAAATTTCTCGAATATTAATATAAAATGCTAGCTACACTTGGATCATCTCTCTCCTGGAAATTCAACTCCACCCAAGAGATAGAGAGAGAGAGAGAGAGAGAGAGAGAGAGAGAAGAGAAAGATGGAGGAGAAAAATACCGATCTCACATGGTGAATGAAGATGAAATTCAGTGGAGGTACGGTTCTCCTCCAGAATACAACCTCGTCAATAACCTCTTCGAACAAGGAAGAACGAAGGCAAATCACAGCTTCAATTCCTTCATCTATCACAAAAGAAAATCAAGTTCAGCTTTGCTTATCTCTCTACTATCTCTTCTTAATTATGAAAAAAAAATTATATCTACAGGAATGGCCATCTGGATCTCTGGAGGAGACTGTTCAGAACGTTGTTAAGAGCTGGGAGATGGAGTTATCTCACAAGACTCGTCTTGAGGATTTCAGGTCCATAAACCCTACCAAATTCAAATTCTCTGTTAACGGTCAGTAGCCGTCTTCTTCTGTTCTCTCCCCTATTTTCATCCTTTACTGTTTTTTTTAAAAAAAAATTTATAATCCATGATCTGTATAGTTTGGTCATCAAAATCTATGTATTAGAAGAAAAGCGAATCTCGATCGAAGTTGAATTAGTTGATAATCAAACCTAGAGTTTGGATTTAGAGTATTTTAATACATAACTTTTTCTTTTGAGCTTTAAACTGATTGCTTGTTTCTATATGTTTTCATCTTCTAATTATTCTGCCATGAGAAATAACTGCTTTCTGGAACTTCTTTTATTTTTGTGTAAAGTTTCTGAGATTTTAGGTGAGAGCTACAGATGATTTATTTTACTTTAAGCATTGTTAATCTGTATTTATATTATTTTTTTATACTCGCACAGAAATACATATAAATAAATAAAATTTGCTGAACGCTCATAAAATATATATTTTTTGTATTAAATTGCTGGTTAATATCAACAAGGAGAATTATTAACAACTATACGATTTTTATAATTTATTAAGGTGTAAAATTGATTTATTATTACTTTAATAATCTAAAAATCCCTATTTGCACAAGGGTTCTAGTGAAGCACATAACAAGAATGAAACTTATTTCACACGTTGGAGTATGAGTGGGTTGGTCCCCACTCCCATGTGAGATTTGGCGTATTTCTATGAATAATAAATTTTTTTAGGTTATAAATTTTAAAATCTTTAGAACCAAATTACATATCTAACGTATAAATTTTGATATTTACATATCTAATATATAAAGTTTGATATTTACATTTTCAGTATTTTATTGTTGCATAAAAAGATATAATCATTTTTTAAAGATAATAATAGTGTTATTTTTAACGCAATTATAAAAATTTAGGTATTATATATATATATATATATAAATGATATTTACATTTCTTATTCTTAAAATTCAGGAAAGAAATTCTTATCAGCAGAGGAAACACTCAAGCTTGGTAGCTACAATGCATTGCTTGAAAGCGAGATGCCATCAGAGATGAAAGGCTACAGGGCTGATGAGGAGAGCTTCGATTCATCCCACCACATATTTAAAACCGCCTTTCCACGTGGCTTCTGGGAGTTGCTGAAGCTGTACTCTGGACCTCCCGAGATTACGTTCAAATTCCGGCACTGGGGATATATGGAGGGCCCATATAAAGGGCATGGGCCCACCGGCGACCAGGTTCAGTTCATTGGAATGGCTGTTATCAAGGTAAATCAATTTCATTGTACTTTATTATTCATTCTTGATTTTTATATGAGTTATATAAACTCTATTATAATTTTATTTTAGATTTAATGAGTTTGATTTTAGTTCTGGGCGTGGCTGAGCAAAACTCTCTTGTGAGTTGGCTCAAATTTGACTCCTTCGTCATCATGAGTTAATAAAATAAGTTTGAGTTAATTCGACTCAACTCTTTTGCCATAGAGTTGGCTTTTTTGAAATTTATTCATATCAAATACACTTAAAATCTTAAAAATTAATAATTCAATATTAAAATTTTAATATATATATATATATATATTATTCTTATATCAAGTAACATATTTTTAATTTCTCATTTGTAATCATTTTATTATAATAATTATTCGATTTAGAATTATTTTATTTTTTTCATAATAAATAAGTCAACTCTGATTTGTAAAATAAAATTGAAGTATGAGTTTAAACTTGATTAATTAATCAAGTTCAATCTTATGTTAGAATCAAGCTTTACAACTCTATATTAGTTAATAATATATATATATATATATATATATATATATATATATATTGCAACTCAATCGTAAATTATTATTTATCACTTATAAGCAACTGAAGCTGATGAACTTATTTCTTCTGACACAGGTTGATGAAAGTTTAAGGGCAGAGCAAGTCGAGATCTTTTACGATCCTGGAGATCTATTTGGAGGATTGCTCAAAGGCCCAAAGCTCGCTTCAGAAGGAAGCTTGACTGCTAATCTTACAGCTACTGCACAGGAGAAATGCCCCTTCTCCGCATAATAATATAAAGCTGGGAAATTTATTTTCCTTTAAATAAATTTAGTGCTTTTCTTTGTAGGACTCCATTTTTAACTATTCTGAGCTTTGAAAGGTGTCTGTTTCGAACTTAGTATGAATCATGGTGGATGATTACCTTTGTGTATCTTGTTTATTAAATAAAGGGTATTATAATATGAAATTCATCTCATAAATAAGAAAAGATTTTGGTGTTATCTGAAAATATATCTTTAAAATTTAAGTGGTAAGAGTGTGTTTGATTGGAAGTCAAGTGGGTGAACTGATTGTTAGCGTGTTATTCGTGTCATTCAAATTATTCGTTGAATATTGCAGGTGATAATCGGAGCATTCGAGAGGAAGAGGAAAGGTGATTGGATATAGTAAGGAGGGATCCAATGGGAGAAGAACGAGAATACAAGAATATATATATATATATATATGATTTCTAACTTTAAAAATGAAAAACCAAATCAAGCACACAACATAACTTGGGTGCTTTAGATTTAATCATAAGATTTGCCTTGTATAGGATAGAGTTAAGAAAAATTACTACATGCAAAGTCTAGACTCTGATAATATTGTGCAATGTGACACTCAATCAATATACAACTATTATTTATTGGTTATAATGATATTTGTATTATTGTATATTGATGTATATATAAATACTAGTTAATATTAAATCAATACATAATAATATATAGTAGTTATAACTAATACATAATAGTTATGTATCGATTGAGTGTCACATGATACTATGTTTTTAGAGTATGAACGTTGTGATGAAATTTTATTTTCATCTTCATCTAAAAATGAATTAAGTGAAGATAAAAATAAAACTGTCGGACACCGTAGATCTAGATATTCTTATTAATATGTATGCATTGAGATGTATTTGAGATGAAGTCATCTACAATTGACTGTCACCTTAATAAGGACTAAGACGATGGGTCTTGAATGTCATATTCTTCTCTTATATGAAAAAGTAAAGCAGGGTTTATTTTAAGTCGGGTTCATTAAGTTTCCTATGGAGGCAAGCCCCCATAGTTAATTACATCTTAAGAAATGAGATCCATTAATAATATTATCGATTAAGGTAAATGACAGTTGTCTCCAAAGATTTCAAAGATAGGACTATCAATCAATTGATTTATTTTTGAAAGACTAAGTGGGATTGATCAAAAGAAGGGAGTTATTATCGAAATCAAAGGGAGATAAATAGGGGATGTTTATAATACTAGGAAGCCTAATAAACATCCCAAACTATCCTATAGTTGAGTTTTATATTTTGAATTTGAAGAGAATTATTTGTTTAAGTTAAATTTTTATTAGAATCTAGGACTTACAATTTCACAACACAAGATCATAGAAATATCTAAGATGTGAAGATTTATGCTTGTAGCCCGTAAAAAATAAGTAACAACCTCTGAACCTAAATCTAAGGAGCTTTGGCGAGAGCCATGGCAGGACCTGAATATAAGGCGAAAATAGGTATATGGTTTACCTCCAAGAGAAGATCCATCACTTTGACTTACACAGGGTGGTGCTAACTAACTCCTTCTAAGATTTTAAATACATGTAGTCATATGCTTTTTTCAAGATAAATAGATTGTTTATTTAAAAAGAGACCAAGTCCTTAAACACACTCCCTAAGAGACTAAATCATGTAGGCATGATTAATGATTTAAATCTAATACAAATTTTTGTTATGTTTTATTTTCATTTTTGGACAATTAATTTGGCACGCATAATTCATATATGTAGAATTTGATTATATGCCAAAATCAGCAAGAGTGATGTTTATTTCCCCCATGGCTCTCAAAGGTCGAGCCAAATTCCCTAACAAAGGTAGAAGCCCTCCATATGCAAAAGTGAAGCAGGATGTTTTTTATGCATGATGTAAACATCATCCATTGGGGTTGTTAAATCTTTTATATGGATTTATAACCAAGGCTTTAGGTGAGGTTATGAGTTGTAAATTTTTAGTTTTTAGTTGATTAATTCGATAGAAAAAAAATTTTTCCTAAGAGCTTAATCGCATCCAAGCCATTAATCAAAGTAAGAAAGAAACTTGGAAAAATATGTCATCTTAATGCACAAGCTAAACAAACATCAAATAATTTATAAAGCTAGTGCAAAAGAATAAAAAGGCTTTTGTGTTCGGGCTCCGCCGCACAAACTCAAAAAGAAATTGGGTAGCCAAGCTCTACCTTTATACAACCCATATTACAAATGAATTAATTTCAATAAAAAAAAGTCATGTTATGGGGGTCTTCATTCTTCATTTCTTCATTTCTTCTTTCTTTATGTCTTTCTTCTTTCTTCATGTCTTTCTTTTTTCTTCTTTCTTCTTTCTTCTTTCTTCTTTTGATTGATTAGAATGTGGTTATTTCAAATGCTTCACATGGTACATAAGACATAGTCTTATGACCAATGTTCATCCTAATCCCCCATAACATTCATTCTAAATCCTAATTATAAAATTACACAAAAATGAGAAAAGTTAATCTAACTAAAACCTACAAAATAGAATAAACACACCACACATCCCAAGCATATATATGAATAAATTGGACTTAGCACCCCACACATGGGCAACCAAGTCTACCTAGTCTATTTTGGATTATGCTTAGGGGTATAAGCAACCTACACAGTAAAAGTGTTTATATTTTTATTACAGCGCCCCTTAAGCACAATCCCCTGTAGAAGATAATGATTAAACTAAAATCACCCTCATCATTTGCATATACACCCCCAACATAGATTAAAATATTACATCACAAAATAAAAATCAAATCATGTATCATGCAACATAGAGCTAAAATGGTGACTTAATAAATGTGTGTGTCATTTAAGAATTGTGTGGTATGTCTTAGCCAGGCTTTAATGTTAGAGTTTTCTAAGCATAAAGGGTTCAACTTAGAGGGTGGTTTCATTTAAGTGATTTAGTTGATTTGTTACTTTTATTTGATAATTTGATTTGGTTTGAATGAACCTACACTTAACTACTAAGTGTTATAAAGAGAGGAAAAGAGAAGAGAACTTTTCTTTCCTCCCTACCTTAAATAATTTCTAATGTAGATTCATTAGTAATTTTTCTTTAGTGAATATTTTATTATGTATTTTAATTAATCCTAAGTTTAGATTTGCTCTAAATAAACTTATTCAATAAAAAGAAATTTTAAGATTAATTAAAGTGAATTACAATCACAAAACACATAACTATTTATTTCTTTCCAACATATGTATCATGCACATGAAATGATCCTTACAATATCTATACATGCAATGCAAATATTTAGCACACCTTAATGATGAATGCTAAGAGATGTTGCTTAAGAAATTTGGATTTTATGATGCATGATTTTTATGTAGAAAGAGAATGATTATTTATCCATTAATCAAATGCACATTTATATATGAAAAAATATAAGTGAGTATCGTCATTATTTTTTTCAGGGTATAAGGTAAAGACTTCTTAGGGCTACTTAAAGCCTCGCAACCCCGAGATGTCCAGACTAATATACCATTTTTCTTAAATATATGTGCATGTACAAAAGCAAATGAATGGATGAAGAATCATGCAAAAAATTTTGTTTGTTTGTTTGAATTGGTTTATAATTTATATGTGCAATATAAAGATCCTTCTTGATTCATGACATGGGAGTGCATAGGGATAAATTTAAGCAAGTGTTATGTTCTTTTCAAATGAACTATACACTTTGCAAATCACATACAAACCCATATTAAGAAAAAAAAAAGGAAGTCACATAAAGCACATTTTAAGCTATATTCACATGCAAGCTTATAAATACTTATAAGTAACACACATTCATTTGTAGTCTTTGATTTATAAGTTTTGAAAATATTTTTTGATTTAATAGTGATAATATCTATTCATATTCTTACTTTAGCCAAAACATGCAATTTGACATAAAGGAAATATTTCATTTATTTTGATTTTTCAAAAGATATGAATGTATGATTTTCATATGGCACACAACATTTAGTATGCTTGGAAAGAAATAAAGTCATGTAAGCATGTAACTTCATTCACCCTAATTAATTCCTAGAGACAATCTTATGGAATAAGATCATTAAAGTGAATCAAAATTGTTTAAAGAGATTTTATTTTAATTCTGAGTTTGATTTGATTTTAGGAAATATGAAAAGGTTTGCTGGTCCTAACCCATCTCCCACATATGTGAATCAATTTAGTTTAGTTTTAGGACCATTAGATTGATTTTATGTTTTGTTTAGGTAAAGGTGTTGATTAAGTCCATTAATTAACCCTTACCTATACTACTTTAATATAATTAATCTAACAATTATGAGCCAACATATGATATGCAATCACATGAAAATTGAATCAACAATGCGCCTAAGAAAGAAATGAGTCTAATGCAATTGGCTCATAATTATTGATTAATTATGCTAAAGGGTTTAATTAAGTACTTTCATAACCTTTCCACACATGTGGGTTGGACATGATTTCCTTAAAAGACACTTAGGTTATTGAACACCTAAGTATTTACCCAAGAATGGGACTGATTAAGTGATTAAGTTTTTTAATTAATTTTTAATTTTGAGTTTGATTAATTAAGCTATTTAATGAAATGATTAAATCATTAATCAATTTATAAATTAATTAAGTGTTCATTTAAATGAAATAGAATTAGGAGAAAAGATTTGGAAAAGGCATCTTAATCTCATTCCCTAAGTCCATCCACTTTTCCAAGATGATTAACAAGCTTAATTAATGAATTCATCTATTTAATAAGTTAATTAATCATTTAATTGATTAAGAGAATGATTAGAGATGAAACAAGTAATTACCTAAATTAATTCAATAATAAATTCCATGAAAATTATGGGAGGCAGAGGTCATCCCACTAATTAACCCTAGGGAGTTTGAAATTAATTATTAAAATAATTAATGAGTAATTAACATAATTACATCGCAATAAAACTCAAATTCAATAAATGCTATTGTTTAAAATCAATTAAACTTAATTTTATTTTATTCCCCTTTGAATTATCTTTAAAATGAAGCTGAGTTTGCATTTTTGGATTTTTCTACATTTAGTTATAAATTTTTGAAGTTAATGTGATTAATAGGTCATTAAATCTCCTAATTATATAACTAATCTCGTTGGCGTCATGTGGACCGTTGACGCGGCACACATTTTCCATGTGGCATGGCGGGATTGGTTATTTAAGTTATCAAATGTCGCATCAAGCGCTGATACTGCACTTTCCTTTGTGATCACTGACGGTCGGATCAAGCCCGTGGTTATGAAGGGATAAATCAGAGGATCTAATCGGATTAATCAGGATCGTCCATCCAAAACATGCGAGATGGGCGGTCCATGTCATCTGCCCCTCTGGGGAGGCGACCATCCGTCCTCCATGGCTTAATCGAGCTCCCTTGAGCTCGGATTGGGCTAAGATTCAACCCACACCATCAAGAAGCAAGGGGAAGAAGATCTAAAGATGGAAATTCAATGGGATTAAAATTCCCTTGACAAAAGACAAAATAATTTTCAACCTAAGTCAGTTTTGATTCATACCTCACCAGAGGTTATCACCGGCGCTTCCAAATGTTGAGGTGGCTTCGTCTAGTGGAGATGAAGCCCTGTTGAAGGTTTGAGGATTCAATTTACAATGGATCTTCCAATTGACCAAAGCTTACTTCAATGGCTTGCGGCATTGGTCTAACTCCACCTTCCCGTGGCTTGGATGCTTGAAATGATTTGGGTGAGCTTCGATTGCCTTGATGGTGCTTGCAAGAGGTGGACTTTGGTTGGGTATTGAGTAAGTTGGAACTCTCCCTCACCTCCCCTATTTTCAGCTTTGGCAAAACCGAGAATGAGAAGTTTGAATGAGCTTGGGAGACCTTGGAGAAGCTTGGGGAAGCTCTGTTTGGGTTCTTAGGGCTAAATTGAATGCAGGAGTGTTGAATTGGAATGGAATGAGGGGGAGTATATCTCCCCCTACTTGAATCGAGGCCATGAGCCTCCTTGCCATTTTGACCAAATTAATCTCATGGAATGGGTTATTTAGGTTATTAGGTGTCCATGTGGTTGATTTTGGCAGGAGGTGGGAGTGTGGAGGTGCACATGGGTTAAAATGGGTGTGGAAGGTGATTCATGCGGAGAATTTTGATTGGGTAGGTCAATTTTGGCTTTAGGTTGGGTTTGGCTGACCCAAACCCATTGGGTCATGCACCATCTCCTTAGTGTCCAAATGGACTACTAAGAGGATGTCAAGTTGTCTTGAGTTGGAATATCCAAATTCTAAGTGAATTTGATCATAGGTTACAACCTAGGGTAAAATGGTCATTTGAATTTGATTTTGATTTAAGCGATTTTATATGATTGAAAAATGAGTTTGCCAATTTTCAATGAATTTGGAGTTGATTTGATATCATTTGGCTCATATTAACTTATTTAAGTCAAAATGGGTCAATTTGGGTCAAGTTGACCAATTGGTCAAATTGGGTCAAACAAAGGGTTGGGTCAAGTTCATATGACCATTTGGAGTGGTTTGGTATCATTGGTTTGATTCAATTTGATTTTAGTTCATTTGAGTTCACTTAGGTCAAATGAGTCAAGTTGACCAATTTGACCATTTGACCCAATTGGGTTAGGTCATGAGTTGGTTTAGGCTTGGTTGATCATTTGAAATATTTTGCAAGCTTTGGTTTCAATCAATTTTAGTTTGGTTTGATTTTGGCTTGATTTGACCTTTTAAGTCAAGTTGAGTTCATGGTCAATTGAGGTAGGTTGGGTCTAGTTGATCAATTGAGGCTTTGGTCAAGTTCAACAAGTGATTTAGAATGAATTTGACCCATTAATTGTAATCAATTTAGTTTAGATCAAGATTTAATACATTTTGACTTTTTAGGTCAACTTGGATCAAGTGATCAATTGGGCTAGGTTTGGCTCAAATGATGACTTGGTCAAGTCCAATCATTGATCATGAATTGATTTATATCAATGGTTTCAATCAATTTGGCCTATGGTGGATTTTGGCTAGTTTCATTTTAGTCAAGTGTTGACTTGGTCAAAGGATATGTTTGACTTAGTTTGACCCAATTTGAGTGATTGATCATTTTATGATGATTGTTGCTCACAATATGAGACTTAGATAGGCTTAGTTCAATCCAATTTGAGCAGGATTAGAATTTGACTCAAAAAGGTATTTTAGGTCACTTTGGATCAAGTGAGCCTAAGGTGGTCAATTGACTTGATCAAGGCTTGATTCAAGTTTGGTTGAACTCACATATGGACTTATGATTGAAATATAAATCCAATTGCAAGTGATTTGGAGTCAAATGGGTTTTGATTCATTTGATAATTTCAAGTTCAAAGGATGAATATGGGTTTAATATGGGTTTGAGTTTTGAGTTTAGTTTTGGTTTGATGATTGAAGTTTGTGTTTATATTTGGTTTGTGATTGAAGGATTGATTTGAATTTGATGTTGATTTGGATTTGAAGTTGATTCGGCTAAGTTCAAGAATTTGACTTGAAGGAGCATAGGTTGGATTTTAAGTAAGATTTGGGTTTGAGTTTTGAATTTAGTTTTAGTTATTTGAATTTATATTTCATTTATATTTGTGAATATAAATGAGAATATAAATGGGTTATGAGAAAATCTCTTGAGTTTAAAGTGATTTAAATTTGATTTGAGCTAAGTCCATAAGATGAAATCAAAGTGACTTAGGAAAGATTTTAGATTTAGACTTGAGTTTGGGATTTGGTTTTGGTTACTTGAATTTATATTTCATTTATATTTGCGAATATAAATGAGAATACAAATGGGTTATGAGAAAATCTTTTGAGTTTGAATTGATTTGGATTTGATTTGAGCTAAGTCCATTAGATGAAATCAAAGTGGCTTAGGAAAGATTTTTGATTTAGAATTGATCATGGATTTCAATCACTTGGAATTGATTTAAGTTTGAAGTTGATTTGAATTTGGAGTTGATTTGACTTTAGAGTTGATTTGAATTTGGAGTTGATTTGGATTTGAAGTTGATTTGAATTTGAAACTTGACATGAAAGAAGGAAGTAAGGATTTGGTTCAAGCTATAGGGTAGACAAATTTTCTTAACACTCCCAAGGCATAACCTATTCCTATGGCTAACTCTTCTAAGTCTCTAGAGTTAAGTTAAGTGTTCACCAAATCACTAGAAGTATCTTAAGACTAAGGAACTCTTAACGTCTAAGAGGAGCCCTATGTCTAAAATGAAGAAGGTGAAAGCTTACTCCAAAAGTGAGGTCAACATACGTAGAGTTACATCCATACTCTATAGACTTTTCCTTTTGGGCCTCAGTTTTGTATTGTAGTTAATTTTTTTATTTGATTTTAATTTTAATATAGAAAGATAAAATATATACTGATAAGCATTATATTTTTAAAAAATAGGCTGATAGAAAATTACACGAGAATGATTTTGATGATAATTTTTTTTTTTTTTCATTTTTAAATCTGATGAATAGTTATCTATATTTAATTACTAATAAACTCATTTAGAATTTGCAACCCACTTAGCACCAATGATAATATTTGTTATGCTAAGTTCTCATACAAGGCTCAATTTTTTCAGAAAAATTTTTTTATGAAGTATCTCTCATTAAAATTGATACAACTTTAAGCATTCAATCAATAGTACAAATACTTATTTAAAAAGTTAAATAAGTTCATAAATCATTATTTAACACTTTATATCATCTACTATACTTGAAAAAATAATCAAAATAGAACTGCTGACCAATTGAAATTGGGAGAAAGCCAAACCTCAAGGTTACCGTTAGACTTCAATTCCTTCTCTTGAACTCCAAGCTTATCTATTCTCAAATAATCAAATATTTAGTTTTTTTCCATAAGAGGCTTTCAGGTCATTATATCTACTGAGAGAGTTTATGCAATTTTAAATTCACTTCTAATGAGAAATTGATTGTAAGCTATTAATTTAATATAATTTATAAATCTTGGAGACATAGGTTTTAAATCTTGAATGAAAACTTAAAAGTGTTTTTTTTTTTTTTTTTTTTGAAGTGTTGAATTGTTGTCTTGGTTAATAGGAAGAGAATAGTGAATTAAATGGATTTCTTAATTTGAAAAAAATTTAAAAAATAATAATAATAAGAGGTTGAGAACATGCATGGCAAGATTGTAATAAAATAGTTTTTTCTCCTTTTTATTCTTTTTTCCTTGTTAGTTTTAGTAGAAAAAATATTTCATAAGATGGGTTTAGAGAGAATGAGTGGAAGAGAGATTGATAGAGAGAATGAGATGTCTCGTTCACATATTAGATTTTGTTTATTAATTTTTTTTCAAATTCACTTCGCCCATTTTTAAATGGTTAATTTACATAAATATCATACACTTTTTTATATAATTATATGTATATGACTCAAAGATTTATATTTACATATATCACATTTTACAGTCCATCAAAATATAAATTTTTCTTTTAAGAAAATTAATGATATTGATATTTTGGATATTATATCAAAGATCGAGATATTATGCATCTAAATATTCAAATTTAGATATATATTCTTTTTTAAAAAAAATTTATATTTTAGTTTATCAGGATGTTTTAATGAATGATGCAATTTTTCAATAATCAAATAATATTATATAATAACTTATTAGAGGAAATTAAAAATATATATATATTTAGTCATAATTAGATCTAAGTCATTTGTAATCATATCCTAATAAAAAAATAGCGAAGATAAAGAGAGAAGAATTAATATGAATAAAACATTAAGATCATTTTTTGTGGAAAAGAATTAATATATATATAATTTCAAAATGTATGCCTAAATGCGAAAACCTTAGGGCAATTCATTTAAAAAAAAAAAAATCCAATCAATTAATGTCATATGAACTCACCTAGAAATAGTGATGAATTAACAAATTAAATAACTTGTATAGAGTGATTTATGATAAGAGAAAGAGATTTATTTTCTTTTATGTCACCATTGTAGACTTTTTCTTGAAAGAGAACTCCTAGAAATATGCTTAATTTTATAGCTCAAACGTTGCTAAAATGTTTTAATTTTTAAGCGATGAAAGTATACTATTTTATTAAGAGTCCATAAGTAGCTTTTTCATTACTTTGCTTTTCATATCATTAAATTATTTTTTATAATTAAATATATTAATATGAGGTAGTTATAAATATTATTGTATTACTTTTTTAAAATATTTATAATAATTATAACATCTTTTAAAAAAAATCTATTGGTGGTTTCAACATATTACCAACAAAAAAATTTCTAGGCATTATACTTATGCATTCTTGATAGTGATAATCAAATTTTGGATTTATATAATCTTATTTTTTATAGTGTATTATTATTTTTATTTAAAGTTGGTAGTCTTGGATAATTGGTTATTCGAATTAGAATTATGCTGATTGGAAAAGATTTTTGACTCCCACATGATACAACCTTAAATCTAAATTTTAAGGATATTTTGTTAGAAATAACTTATGATACTTAGGATGCATTTGAGATAACTTTCTAGCTCCTTTGTTTTTATGAAAGTAGTTGGAAAGCAACTACAGTTGTATTTGGTTATCAGTTTTTTGGCTACTTTTTAGAAAATTTTGTGGTAAAAAACTTATTTTGAGAACTAGAGTTGTTAGTGTGTGGTGGCTATCAGAAAGTTGTTGTTTGAATTTTAAAAAATATTTTTGTAATTCTTTACATCAATTTTACAATTAGCTTTTTAAAAAACTACAGCTGATCAAAATAAACTATTAAGAGTGCATTTGAAATAATAGTAATAGTGTAATAATATACTATAGTTATTTGAAAAATATATTCTAATCACATTTTAAAAATTTTATGATGAAAAAATTATACTTTTCAACCTGACTTGATAAAGTGCGATAAATATTAGAAAGTTATATCTTCCTTTTTCGAATTAATTGTTTTTAATATTCATCATAATTTTTAAGACAATTTTTTTTGTGGCAGTCCAACACTACTTTTTCACGTAAATACAGTGAGGGGCGGAGGGAGGGTGGGGGCACTGGGGGCACGTGCCCCCACAGGCCCCGGTACGATTCAAAACCCTCCGCTTTCCTCTCACCCTCAACGATTTAGTTCTAAATCTGTGAATTGTCGCCTCCTCACTCTTAAGGTCACACCGCATCAACTCGAACTCATGAAGCCGCACGTCGGCAAAGGTAACCCTCATTTTTCCTCATAGTATTTTGCCCTCCTCGCACTTTTGCAAGTTAAGTGTTGTTTGACTGCTAGATTTGAGCAAGATTTAAGCCGGATTTAACTTAAATCCAACCAAACGGTATTTTTGGATAAGTTAAATCGGGTGCTTTTGCAATCCCGTTAAAGCCGCTTTCACAAGTTAAATCTGAATTTGCTAAATCCTGTTGGTAGGCGGTTTACGGGATTTAGAGAAGTTGAAGCGCGAGAAAGAGGGTGGAAGGGACGACAAGGATTGCCTTCGGGACACCTCCCTTCTCTTTTTTGAGCAATAGCAAAACGAATGATTTCGAACGCTGAAATTCTCTCAATCTCCTTCCTTTTATGATTTATTAATTTTATTTTATTTAAATAATGATTAATTAATATATCATTTTAGATTAATTATAATTTAATGAAATTAGATGTAAATGATATAGGCTTATTATTTTCTAATTAAAAAATAGATTTATAATCAATTGGTGTATTATATTATGATAATTATATTTAATTAATTTACTTATGATTATATTATCTTTATGTAAATAAATTAAATAAAAATGAGAATAATTATAAAATATTAACATTCTTGTCTCTTTATATAATATTTTTTTGTAAATTGAATATATATATTTAAGATAGAAGAATAAATTTTTAGATATTTGATAAAGCATAAGTTAAATAGTCAATCATTATAAAAAAAAATTTATATTATATATATTCTTCAAATATTAATTTTTATAAACAAAGATAAATAATCATCTATTTTTAAAGTATAATTTAATTCCAAATAATATTGAATATCTTCACGACAAAAAATATTCATAATTTATTTTGATATTATCATAAAATTCCAACTATTATGCATCTAATTTTAATTAAATTTTATTAACTTTTAATTATTAGCCTCATTAATTATTTTAAAATTAATATCATTGATATTATTTGTTCATAATCAATAATATCTAATTTTTATCATTTAGTCAATTTGCATTACTTAGTTAATTTTTATCCTAAAATATTTTTTTTTATTTTTAATTTATATTAGGTAATCTTAGAGGAGTAGAATATTCAGAAATATCTTTCAGTTGAATAAACTTTATAATCGATTAAGGTATATAAATATTTTTTTATTTAAGCGTTGATAAAGAATTGATTGTACAACGATTTCAGAATATGAAGGCTCGGAAGGAGAAGTTATAAATGATATGTAATTTGAAAAAAAAAATATTATTATGAGATTTTATTTCTTTATTTTGTTATATGAGATGCTTTATTTTTAACTTTATATAAAAGTGAATTATTTTTTATCTTATTATGCCCTCACTAAAATAAGTTTCTCATCTTGTGAATACAAATTTGTCTAAATGTACTCCTAAGGGTGTGTTTGAGACAGTTTTCTAACTACTTTGTTTTTTTAGAAAACAAATTCATTTTATCTGTGAAAATTTTACGATACTATTATGAGAATCAAGTTAGAGTGCTTATCAAAAGTGATTTTGAATTTTTTTAAAAAAATATATTTGTAACACACATGATAATTTTTTTAAAAAAATTTATTTTCTTCACAATAATTTTATAATCAGATTTTTAAAAAGTAAAGTTATCTAAAATATATCCTAAATTAAGTCGAGAGTAGCATGTTTTAAATATATATATATATATATATATATATATATATATATATATATATATATATATATATATATATATATATATATATATATATATATATATTTGGAGAAAACGGAATTGAAAATCCTGTTTTCAGATTTTTCCAACGTTATAAAGAAAATAAGTTGGGTTTTCACGTTTTCGATAAAACGCGAAGGCAATTTACTTTTTCTGCTTGGTTTTATTTCTTTTTTATAATTAGAATATTATTAACCTAATTTTATATTAATTTTAATTCTAATAATTGTGCAATAGTAGAGTTTGGAATATATAAATAATTTGTTAAACTATTTATTAGGCAAACTTTAATGAATTTTTATATAAGTAAATATTATAATTTTAAATTATAATAATTTATTTAAATAGTCTAAATTTTATGTCTTTGCAATTTTTTAAATTATTGTTTGATATTATAATTTATTCTTTATGTTCGCATGTTACTTAATGGAACTATTTTTTTTTATTTATGGGCATTTACATCCATAGCCATAATTCTAATATATTTACATATCTAATATCAAAATATTTATATTTATATATATAGTACCTAATTTTTTAATATTATATAAAAAATAATATTTTTATTATTTTTAAAATTAAAAGGTATATTTTCAAATATAGAAAAGATATTATATTTATAAATATCAAAATTTAAATAATGCACATGCAAATGCATAAAATTTGTACGTTAGGTATGTAAATTTTCCTTTTTTTTATTAATTATGCATCTTCTAAGAAATTGGGCCGGATTGCGCATCCATAAGAGGTTACTGTACAATTACCCGGGGAGCAAGTTTGTGGATTTTCTCATTATTTTATAGGGGCATTTTTATACCTAGTATACAATTTTTATATATTTATATATCTAATATTTAAATATAATTATTTACATATACATCACCTAATTTTTTTATTATAAAATAAAATCAAATTTTTTTAATTTTTGAAATAAAATTCACTTTTGAAACATAAGAAAAATACTATATTTATAAATATCAAATTTTAGATGTTAAATATATAAATATATAAGAATTATGTGCTATATATATAAATTTTCTTATTTTATAATTAGTTCAACTGATAATATATTTATATGATATACAATTGAATGTAAAATTTTTTAATAATTATAATTTTTTTAAAATAACTATAAATTTTTTAAGGAATTATAAATTTAGATATGAATATTGTAAGGCTAATAGAACAAATTTTAGAAATTTAAATTTATTTTATAGTGAATATTATATAACAATTAATTATTTTCTTATATATTATATGCATCATTAAGTAAATATTAAAATTTTAAATTAAAATTAAATTTAATAAAATATATTACTAGATTTTTTTTATTTTGCATCAACAAATTATTTTAGTTTTTTAAGAAAAACGTAAATTATATTATTTTAAAAATTCTTATATATATATATATATATATATATATATATATATATATATATATATATATATATATATATATATATATTTATATTTATATATATATTAATATCATTAATGCTATACATATTTATTACATCTTCTTTATGCGAAAAATAAAAAATAAGAGGGCATTAAATGTAAAGTAATAACAATTTCTATGGTCCTATCAACTTGAGGATGAAAGGAATAAGTTAGCACAAATGCACAATGCGAGTCGCATGCTATTATAAAAATGACTTGATCTTATCAGATAGTGCAGATCTCAATCATTCAAATTATTCATATTATTAATAAAATAAAGAGCATTCGATTTTTTTTATTTATCTATACTATTTATATTATTTTTATTTTTATTGAAACAATTTTAAATTGTTATTCACTAAAGGAATTCATGCTCTTTTGAAAATTATAAATATAATGATATTTACTTATTAGCATGTTAATATGTGAAGCAAAATTTCCATCAAATCAATTTGGAAATTAAATAAATGCTTATTATTATTATTATTATTTTGAATAAATACAAAATCTAATTATTTTTAATGAAATGAAAGAATTAGATCAAGATTTTATCATATTTTGATTATCTTTCATGAAATTGAATCAATTTATTGTACCATAAAAAATTCAAAATCTTTTACACTTATTTTTGTTTTTTCGGATAGGGCAAGCGCTCAAATACGGCATCTTGGGATTTTTCATAATTGTAAATGAATCGAGCATTTAGCAAACTACTCGTGAATCCTCGGCTAGATTAGAGCTCGTTCACGGTCGTTTGATTAACTAATCAAATGAGCTTCAATATTTTATAAATACTGATTGTTAAATGAATAAATTTGAATAGCTCATCGTTCAATTCTCTTATGTTCAAAAATAATATCATTTAAAGCCATATAGGAGCTTGTTAATATTTAGTCAAGAATTATTAGCTAAAAATAATTACTTATATTTTTAAAGTAAATTTAATTTTCTCATAATTACATTGACATCAAATACCAAAGATATAATATTAAAGTAAAATATATTTACATTTTTCTCCAATATCATCAAACCAGATAGAACATTAATGTTATTTTTGTAATGTCTTTTCAAATATTTGGTTTATCTAATTATGTAGTTACCAACTAAGCCATAAAAGGATTAAGTAATAGACAAAAATAAATATACTAGCTTGCTACATCATGTATCGTTTGAAATAGTCGTCTGATATAGCCGTTAAATATATCAAAGTCCTTATATTATACTTACATTAAAAAAAAAAAATATGTAAAAAATGCCTATGATTTAGCATCTGTTCTCATCACATTCTTTTGTTATGTTAATACCCAAAAAAAAAAGTCCATAATAGAAGAAAAACTATTAGTTATAGAGCCATTTGAGATAACTTTTATTTTTTATTTTATTTTTAAATTATTTATTTAAATTTTAATTTAAAATAAATAAAATATAGCAATTGTGGTCAAATAATTAAACTTCATTTCTAATGTCAGTCCTAAGTCTAATAACAAATTTATTGGCTAATTGTCAATCATTATCAACACAATCAGTTCTAGAAACTAGATCTTCAAAAGTATTCAAATATTCAGTTACAAGATAATTATCTTATCTCAAAGTTAATAATTGACTATCGCCTATCATGATGCCTATGGATTTTGCTCTTGACATTTCTTTCATTTCTATCCAAGTGAGGTTTATCCTTCCTAATCTTTGTTCTTTAGCTAAAGTATTTGTCCAATAAATTTTAGCATGCTATCAATTTCATTTTAAAAAGTAACCCTTTGGTAATCATCCATTTTATACCAATCAAAGAAGTCATCCATTTGAACTAACCAATCGAGAAATTTATTTAGGTCATGCATACCATCATAAGTTAGGGCTACTTTAACTCTTCGAGATGGATCACTAGAGTCTTCTATAGTCTTAAAATAATTTTCTCCCCTTCCATCATTTCTAACAATTGATGCTCTTCTAAGTGGTTGATTTTCTCTAAGGTTTGGATATGAATCTTCTTCATCTATTCCTATTGTCACAGTTTGAGTAGGTATTGGAGGAGGAGTTGGTACTCTATTATTTTGTAGATGGGCTATAAGAGTTTGCATTTATTATTTAAGTTCTTGCATTTGATTTACTTTCTTCTAATATTTGTTGAGTTTTAATTCATTATCTTGTATCCTAAGATCTAAGGCATCAACTAATCTAGTCAAATTTTCAACTTGATCTTGAGAGATAGATTTTGGTGCCATGAGATTATTTTTAAAGAGAAAAAAATATATATAAAAAGGGATCAATGAAAAAAGAAATGAAATAAATAAAAAAAATTAAATAAGTATAATATAATTGTGCAATCAAAGTGAAATATTAGGCTAAGAGAACTTCGAGGTGAGGAGGGGGGTATAATATCACTTAAATCTAAAGCTCTCCTTAGACAATTTAGGTCTTTTTGACAAAGTTCTATTTAGCTTCCAAAATCATTAGGTTTAACACACTTATATTATTATGCATGCATATTTTTTTTATTTTTTTAATGCAATGAAAAAAATGCTCAAATTTATCTCTTTTTTCTTAAGAAAACAAGTTATCATAAGTTAATTAAAAAACTTCTAAAATTAATCATAAATAATAACAAAGATAATAAAGCAAGAAATTAGATTTTGATTTGCACTAATGGCTAGGTTGTTTTAGGTAAAGAACTACCTCACTAAGTTGTTCTCTTAATTTTTTGTTCTTTTTTTGTGGGGGGGAGGAGGGGGTGCACAAGTTCACACAATTGGAAAATGGCTAATATAAAATGGAGCTTACTAATTAAAATTTTATGCTATCACCATAAACTTGCAAGCAATATATATCTTTCCAAGCTACTAATATGTATTTAAACTATCATATAAAAGAAAATTAATTAACATCACAAGTCCAAGAAAAACTCACAAGTTTGAAGACAAGTCCAAAGACTTGAGATGCTCCCTTTGTTGAATAAACTTTGACCAAATTTACTCCTTGACGCTCGATACCAAATTTGATGGAGGTGGGCATTCTTTCTTTTGATGAGATTAAGAACGCATGATTGGAGGTGAAGGAAGAGGATATGTTGGATAACTAGTGCTCCCACCAAGGATTGCTAAGTTTGGCCACCAAACTCTCAAACCACAAGAATAACTCAAAATTTTATAATTGCCAAAAGATCTCTTTCATTCTAGGAAGAGAGGCTATTTATAGCCATTACAAGCATCTTTCAAAAGAAAAGAATTCAAAATATGGAGGGAAAGGTGGGTGGCCACATTAATGTGAAGCATTAAATTGTCTCATTATTTTATGCCATCCACCCATTTCACATGATATTATTTTATGTGGATTCAACCACCTCACATGTCATGCTTTGAATTTTTAAATGCAAAATTTCAAACATGGAGTTTCTAGAAGAAAATTAAAAATTACATAAATAAAAAAGATGAAATCATAAAATGGGTCTTAGCATGCTAATGGGCTAAGCCTTCTTCTTTCTTGAATTTTCTTGGGTTTTAGCTTGAGATCTTGTAAATGGACCTTGAGCTCTAATTTCTAGATCCTCATGATGTTCTACATCAGCACACTTCTCCAATGCTCTAATCTTTCTCTTCTTCTTGTGTGAGGGTCGTTCGGAGGCGATTAAAGCTCGCGGTACATACATCATGGTTCCGATTTTTCCTCAAAAGAGGAGTCAACTGGCCTCATCGGACAGTCTGGGTTTGGAGGCGATCAAGGCCCATGGTACATATATCATGGTTCCGATTTTCTCTCGAAAGATGCGTCAACTAGCCTCGTCGGACCGTCGGGATTTGGAGGTGATCAAGGCCCGCGGTACATACATCGTGGTTCCGATTTTCCCTCGAAAGAGGCATCAACTTGCCTCGTCGGACTGTCCGGGTTTAGAGGCGATCAAGGCCAGCAGTACATACATTGTGGTTCTGGTTTTCCGTCAAAAGAGGCATCAACCAGCCTCGTTGGACTGTCCAGGTTTGGAGGTGATCAAGGCCCGCGGTACATACGTCGTGATTCCGATTTTCCCTTGAAAGAGGCATCAACTAGCCTCGTTGGACCGTCTGGGTTTGGAGGTGATCAAGGCCTGTGGCACATACATCGCGGTTCTAGTTTTCCCTCGAAAGAGGCGTCAACCGGCCTCGTCGGACCGTCCGGGTTTGGAGGTGGTCAAGGCCCGCGGTTCCTACTTTTTTTTGTAGAAAATTGGATTTATTACAACTTCAATGGATGGTTCAGTAGTTGATAACCGCCAAGATGGCGGGGAAGCGTTAGTTAGGAACCATCGTTCGAACGACTTAAAAAATTTGGCAAGTAATTTCAGAGCATCATTAGAGGGGGATAACTTCTCTCTTTCTCTCTATTTTTTTCTTATATGTATGTGTATCATTTTCGTCAGATCGTAGGCGAAAAATTTTATCCCAAGCTATCCATGACCGAGAGGGTCAAAAAAAAATGCGCCCAAGTATTGAGGTGAGTGAGTTGCTTCACAAAATTCTCAGATTTTTGTCATTTCTCCTTCTTTATTTATTATGTATTTTTACAGGGTGATGGATAGAAGAAAACCCATAGCTTGACGGCTACAGATGATATAACATCTACTATCACATCAGATAGTTTAATGATGTTTTGCAAAAAATTGTACTTCCCTAATGAGTTGGTGGTCATTGTTGCCAAAAAGTATGATCGAGCGTGTTCACCTCCGCCAGGGTACTTTACTATTTCTGAGATGATTCTTCGTGCGGGACTGCGATTCCCTTTGGCTCCAGAGTTGATTGAGATCTTCAAAATATGTGGTGTAGCTTTTTCACAATTTTCATTTCGAGCTTTAGTGGTCATCGTTGGTTTAACTATCTTCTTTAGAGAGCGCGGTGTTACTTTGAATATCAAATACTTGTGCTGAATGTGTAGATTCACATGTGATGCTCAGGGACGTGTTTCTTATTGGACTATAAAGAATTAGATAGAATTTTTACGGATCCATCTAGAAATTGGTCTAATGGATTCTTTTTTCTGAAAAATGAGTGGGGTCTTCTTGAGAGATGGGGAAGATTGAATGATCTTCCAGATCCATTGTTGATTGAAGAGAATGAAATCTTAGCAACTCTTAATGTTCCTGATGCAAGAAGCTTACAATATGAGTTACGTCACATTAGCAAATATATAGTTGAAGATAGAATGTTCAAGGTTGGCCTTTCCATCAGGCGGGAGATCTCATGCTCTTTCCAAGAGGTCAAGTAAAGGTGATGAAAGGTCTCCTCATACATAAGGTTCTTTCAAGAAGCTGCTAAATCACGATAGCAATGTTTCATATTTACGAAAAGAAGACTGCTAAAGTGACTACGTAGATATCTTAAAAGATGTTCGCCCACTTGGCCTCGAGAATTTAGCAACTTCAACTCATGATGGGAGAGTTCTGGCCACACACATTCAAGAGGTGTTAAATCACATATGACCTGGATGTCAACGAGTGATGAATTGTACGTTGTCTTCCTCCTTCTTCTTTTCTTTTTTTCCTTTGTGTAATATTTGTGATTTTTTTTAATAGGTAACCCAAATATTAGGGCAGATGGCTAATTTAGGTGTCGCTTTAGATGTGTGGAATACTAAATTTGTGAAGGTAAAATATCTGCAAGGCGAGTATGAGCAAAAGATGAGTGTTAAGGCCAAAGAAGTGGTAACTTTGGAGGATCACTAAGTGAATCGAAGCTAACATGTCGACTTTCTTTCTCTAGTCGAGGTGGAGCGACTCGTGATGAGAAGATCGTCTTTCGAGAAGGAGCATATAATGTCGAAGGAAGCAAATAAAATCTCAAGGCGGAAGATTTTAAGAGCTCATCTTTGCTGATAATCAAGACCATGTCCGAAGCTCAGAATCATATTCTTAATGTTGAAGTGAAGGACTTGGAGCACCAATGTTTAGGAGGGCTTCATGGAGGGTTCCTAAAAGGAATCTACTTAGTATCGCAAGAGAGCTAGTAGAGGATATATCTCCACCAAGTATCTGAAGACTCTTTGTCAGATTCAGGAGATGAAGGAGTTGAGAGTGAGTCCAAGGGAGCATCTCTTAGTGGTGAGGAGGACGTTGATATCACCAACTAATATGATGTAGCGTCATTTGAGGATGCCTTTTTTTATCTATGTATTGTTATTATTGTGTATCAGAATTTTGATTCTTTCTTATGTCATCATGTTAATGTTGTCAATGAAAAATTTTATTTTTTTTATTTTTTATTTTTAGGTGATACACTCTTATTTTGTTTTTACCCATCCGGGGTGATTAATCGGAATATTATTCCACGACGATAACCTACACAGATGAGGTTGTGGGAAGTCTACCAATGACTTTTTGGCCTATCCTAGGTATTAGTCAAAACATTATTGACATCTTACATATGGAAGAGGCGAGATGTCAAGGACCTTTTGACATATCCTAGGTATTAGCCAAAGCTTTACTTGACTTTTTACCTATATGGAAGAGGTTGTGAGATGTCCACCAAGGACTTTTTGACCTATCCTAGGTATTAGCCAAAGTGTTACTTGACTTTTTACATGGAAAGAGGTCATCAAGTCCCCTGGGATTGATCATGCCCCACCGAGATACAACGTGAGTTGCATTTTCTCAAGTGGGAGGATTAAATGAAGGAGATTGTTCATATGCAACAAGCTTGAAAGAAAAGCTATAATTCATTACTCGATAAGTTCATATACAATCATAGACAATTTTAACATGATATGAGTTTCAAGAGAAAATGACAACAACAACAACAACAAGTCTTTATCCCACTAAGTCGGCTACATGAAGAGGAAATGACAAACGAGATAAAATAAAAGTAATAATTATGCAGAGAATTACGATAATATTTTCGAGATTCTCGTTCCAAGTTCGAGGTAAAGTTTTTCCTCTAGATTCTCTTGAATGTTCTTGGCTTTACCATAGCTATTAACCACATATGGGTCATCCCAAAGAGGTGAGAGTTTATTACGTTGAGGGCCTTCCCTGCAGCCTTGAGACTTCAGGACCAAGTCATCGAGATATGGATGGTTTTACTCTTTGTTGAAGTGATGAGCTACCCTTTGGTGATAGGAAGCAACGGGTAGGCCATGTCACGAAGTTTGGGAGTAAGTCCAAGTGGAGTTTTTTCATTACCATCATGATCGAATAATTGAACTCTTGGACTTGGAACCCGATATCTAGGTATAATGGCTTCGTGAAACACAAGTTATATGGTGTCTCACCAGGTTCGCGATGTAGTGCGGTAAGCCCAAAGAACATTAGAAAGCTCATCAACCCATTGCCCCCCAGCCTTCTCAAGACATATTTTTAGTCCTTTGAGTATAGTCCTGTTGGTAGCTTCAATTTAGTTTGAGGATGTGCTACTATATGCAGTTGAATGTGAAGATCTTTGCAAAAGGACGTAAAGATTTTTCCAGTAAATTGGGTTCCATTGTCAGTGATGATCTTTGCGAAAAGATGAATCGATATACTATATTTTTCCAAATAAATTATTTAGCATTTGCCTCCGTGATTTTAGCGAGTGGTTCGACTTCCACCCATTTAGTGAAGTAGTCGACGGCTAAAATGATGAACTTTGTTGTCGATGCTAAAAGGTCCCATGATATCATTCCCCATCGAGCAAAAGGCCACGGGCTTTGAATGGATGAGAGCTCATATGCAACATGTGAGGAGAGAGAGTGCAACAACAACTTGCACATTTTTTTGTGAATTCCAAGGCATCTTGTTTCATCAAATAGAACCTTGCCTTATAATTTTAAGGGCTAGCGCCCTTCCTCCTAGGTGTTCTCCACATATCCCCAAGAGAACTTCTCTTAATGCATAATCGGCCTCTGATGGTGAGAGACATTTGAGGTATGGCCCAGAAAAAGCTCATTTGTATAGTTCACCTCTAATAATAATAAAGTTTGAAGCTTGTCTTCTGGATGAGTTGTAGTAGTGGTTCTTCGTGAAGAGTCTCTTGTAGAAAAAAGATAGGATGGGATCCATCCATGAAGGTTCCTTTATCTCATTAATTACTTGATTACCCATGACCCCGATACTGGAAAATATATTTCTTCAACATGTCTTCTCTTAAATAGATTTCTAATAGCAGATATAGCAAGCTTAGCGAGAGGTCAGCTCGAGTATTATTCTCTCGCAATATGTGAATGATTTGATGTGTCTAAATGGGCAAGAAGAGACTTTATTAAGTGGAGGTATTGTCACCGAGGATTATGAGTATTAAAGTTTCTCTCAACTTGGACAAGTCGAGAGTCGTGGATCACTAAGTCTTGAGAATCAATGATGAGTCTCAACCCCGCGATGAGATCCTCATATTCATATATTATTGCGTGAAAATTTTAGGCGAAGTCCATACTTTAAGGTATTCTGTTGAGGGGAAATAAGTAAGATTCCCGTACCAACACTGGTATTTCCTGAAGCTCCATCAACATAGAGGGTCCATTGAGGAGACGAAAGGCGTGTAGATAGCTCCTCCGAGTTATGCATATTCCACTATAAAGTCTACGAGTACTTGAGACTTTATAACAGGCCTAGATAGAAAATTTATATCAAACTCTCCCGATTTTACAGACCATTTAATTAACCTCCCAGATGCTTCTGGTTTCTGTAGGATGACCCTTAATGATAAATGAGTGTAAATACCAATAATATGAGCTTGGAAGTATGGATGTAATTTTCACGCTGAGAAAACTAAAGCCAGAGCCACCTTATCTGCAAGTGGATAACGACTTTCTATATTAGAGAGAATTTTGTCGACAGTAAATTAGTCATTGTATTTTTCTTCTCGCACTAAAACTTTATCGGGAAGAGAGATAAATATAACATCTCTCCTTGAATACTTGGATAGTAGGGTGGAGATGCTAAATACTCCTTAGTTAAAAAGCGACATTCATCACCACCTAAAATTATTATTTTAGCTTTTAATATTTTAAAGAATAACATAGTATTTATCCCGAATGGGCTAGGAAGCGATAACACAATTCGTCCATTCAAATGTTGAACTTGATATTCTTTGAGGAGTCATATCTTTGAGAGCTTTGATTTTCTGGTTAACCTCTATCCCACGGTGGGTTACCATAAATCAAGAAATTTTCTCGACGTAACCCCAAAAGCACGGTTGAGTCATGTTATAACGTCGAAGATTAAAGCATATTTCTAAGTCATAAATATGTGATTCTTCCAAGCTTTTCACTAACATGTCATCCATATACCTCCATTATGCGCCTAATAGTTTTAAAAACCTTATTCATAAGGCGTTGATAGTAGCACTAGCATTTTTTAACCCAAACGACATAACTTGGTAATAGTATAAACCTTTATATGTTTGAAATGTTGTAGCTTCTTCATCTATTGGGTCCATTTTTATTTAGTTGTAACCGGAGTAAGCATCCAAAAAATTGAGCATTTGATGTCCATACGTAGCATCAACTAATTGATCAATTCGAGGAAGAGGAAAACTATCTTTCGGGCAAGCCTTATTAAGGTCAGTGTAATCAATACACATTCTCCATGTTCCATTTATTTTCTTAACCATGACAATATTTGCTAGCCATGTAGGGTAATGTACCTCTCGTATGAATCCCGCTTCTAGAAGCTTATTAACTTCTTGCTCAATAGCTTGGAGGCGATCAGGTGCAAAACTTCGCTTCTTCTGGATGATCGGTTAAATGTTGGATCAATCTTGAGGAGTGCATGATCACATTGGGTCGCCCGATATCCATTGGACTCAAGCAAGATGTCTTGATTGCAAGAAGTTTATATATTTTTCCCTTTGTTCTTTTAGAGGGATCCCACTTGCATTCGTAGTGGTTGGTCATCCGATAATACAAAGAGCAAGTCTTATAAAGCTAAGGATACTTCTTCATCTCGAAAATTAAAATCTTCAATGAAAGGTCAGTAAGGCGTTGAGCTCGAATAACATGATGCTGCTGATTTTCATTCACCCCAACTCCAACTGAAATTTTATCTTAAGATGAGATATCAAGATCGCACTAAAAAAATTGATTGAGGGCCTTCCAAAGATAGCGTTATATGTTGAATCGACTTGACCACCATGAATTGGATTAAATGAGTCACTTGTTGGAAATTCATCAAGGACAAAGAAGGTGATTGTCCTCTACTCGAGGCATTATCAAACCCGTATAATGGTCCTGCAGTGGGTTGGAGCTTTTCCCTAACCAGGCCCATGCTAAAAAATGTGGAGTAAAATAAGACATCAATAGAACTCCCATTGTCAATCAAAATTCTCTTAATATTATAGGATGGGTCATCGATCACTACGCTGATGACAAGTGGATCTTGATGAGGAACATTGACTCCTTTTAAGTCTGAGTCATTAAAAGTGATGGAATGATCAATACGAGACTTCAACTATGGCTCTTCAAAGATGGTAATGAGAACTTAATTAGATAGTATTGGTCATCCTGCGATTGTTTCAATTTTCTCAACTGTTTGATGATTATTTTATTATTTCTATGATGACTATCCTAGTTTTCCCCCAGTTGAAGGTATGTTTGTTTGATTCGATTGATTCTTCACAAATCGACGTAGATATCCTTGTTGAATGAGCCTCTCAATTTCTTCTTTGAGTTGTTTGTATGCCTAGTATGTCCACTTCGATGGAAGTGACAATATCTTTCAATTTGGTTTTCTGGATGCGGCCACTTGATGTTTTCTTCATCTCGAATAGCCATCGAGGTTAAGATGTGTTCGTGTATTCATTTTCTGGTCGTGGTTCACGTCGTTGATATGGGGGCCATGGAGGGAGGAGATCGCAGCTGCCTTGTTGCTTCTTTTGATGGGACAGTCGATTCGCATTCCCTGGGGCGCTCTTACGTTTTCCTGTAGATTGTTCAAATTATTTGCGATAGGCATTAATAGCCTCATCGGCAGAGATTTGTGCTTCCACACGATGAACTAAGTCGGCATATGAGCGAACCATGTCTCGCATTAGTAAAAAGCCTGGATGGAGTCCTCCAAGGAAAACTCCTCTTAATTCGTGGTCTACCTGTGTATTTGGCAAAGCTTCTAAGGAGAACCTCTGGAAGTATTTCTTAAGTGATTCACCCTCATTCTAATGAATGCTAGAGAGATGAGAGGAATCTTTAATGATCCTCCTGTTTGTAATGAACTGTTCCACAAAAATCTTGGCACGTTCGTCAAATATACGAATGGATCCCCTTGGAAGGGAGTAGAACCAAGTGCGAGCTTGCCCCTTGAGGGTAACGGGAAAGACTTTATAAAGAAGTGTGTCAGGAGCTCATTGGATATGCATGATAGTTCTGTAATGGTCGATGTGTTTATGTGGGTCAGTCGCCCCATCATAGGAATCAATGCTCGGAAGCTTAAAACCCACGGGAATAGGATGTTGAAGAATAGTTTAAATAAAAGGTGAGGATTCTCATAGCAGGGGAAGATGATTTATATCTTAAAGGTGAAATTGTCGCATTAAGCATCATAATTCGCACGTATAACATGACGATGGGATCAACAGACGAGAATGTGTCAAGCTACCAATAATTGATGGATTAATGGTTGAGCCGTGATGGATGAGTAACTAGTGTCGAAGATCGCATCACGGCCTCTGCTAAGAACCGTGTCAAGGAGATTAGCATTTTGACCTCCCACGCTAACGATCGATCTTGGGGAGATGTGTTTTTAGAAGGGTGTGTTCATCGCAAAGTCGATCATCTCATTTTGAGACTCTTCCATTCACGGACACGATCTTCTAAAGAGATTCTATCGCGCCTTCACCGATCACGCCTATCGTGGGAGTGAGGCGTAAGCTTGCATCGCTTTAGCATCCTTGGTTCAGGCTGGTTTGAGTGGCGAGTTGGAGGCGGGGAGGCTCAGATTAATACTGTGTTGCTTCTTGGCCATAGCGAAATGCAGTTAATTGTGATTGAAGATTCCTTTCAGGCATCAAGCTGTTTAGTGCGAAAACTAGTTGTGGTAGAGTGAAAGTTCACGCGCTTTATATAAATTCTAGCACACACACCAAATTTAAAGAGTAAACAAAACTCGAAAATTTTTACGTGGAAAAATCTCAAAAGAGGAAAAATACGGAGCTGGAGTAAGAATCTTCTATGTATTTATTTCATAGTACAAAATTTCAGATCGGGATTACAAATTGTACATGAGAAGAGGCGTGATGAGAATCTCAGAATGAGATGTGAGCATATAATTAGAGTCGGTTGTAATAGTTCTTTAGTGGTAGATGATGATGAGCAGTGGGATCGGTGGACGATGAAGGTCGCATGATGGTGGCAAAATGGGAGAATGGAAAGCGAAATGGCCGGCGAGCTGGCGACTGCGGCGGTGGTGACAACAAGTGGTGGCCTGGTGTGCTTGGAGGATTTTGAGCTTTAGAGCTCTCTCTCTCTCTCTTGCTTGGGCTCCCCTCATATGAGGAATGAGTAATAGATTGGAGGAGTGTGTCGTCTACAAATACATGCAAATCAAACCACTCCACTTCAGGCGGCAAAATGATTCATTTGATCATTTGATGTATTTTAAGTATTTGAATGCTCAAATGAAGTTGGAATTCGAGATATTGGGCTTGTTAGATCAGGCTCCTTCAGATTTCGATTTATATAACATATTTGAGGTATTTAGGGATTTAAGCGATATCAAAGTTTTGATAATATTATAAGTCTTGATGTAGTTTTTAGAGGATCAACTTGCGTCAGATTCATCACATTTGGTAGAATTTTGATATATATATATATATATATATATATATATATATATATATATATATATATATATATATATATATATATATATATAATTACATAAAATAAAAATATTTTAAAAATAACGTTTGAAATAAAATATTTAAAATAAATTTAATTTCAAAGAAGCCCTAAATTTATGAGATATAGACTTATAGTTTTGTCGTGGAGTTTTGTTCAATCACTTAAATTATAGTTTTTCTCCAAATATTTATAATGATGAAAATATAGATTAAATTATAAAAATGATTTAAAAATAATATTTTTTTATTTTCTTTTTATAAAAATTATTAATAGCTAATAATTATGAATTCGGGATTGCCCATGGCGAATAATTTTGTCAGAGTTTAAAATCGCTAAACAGGTGTAGACAATTAAAATCCTGATGCTTATTAATTAACACTTAATTAATCAACTAGATTAATATTATTGATTAATTGAACAATTAATCCATCGAGGATTATCTATTTTTTAATTGATTAAAGAAATACTTAAAAAATTTGCCACTAGACGCCACGTCAATTAATAAGTAAAAAAAAAACAAAAAGAAATAGTCCACCATAGACTCACTATGCTTCAAGCCATAATGTGAAAGATTCGACATTAATAAATAATAACTCATATTTTGTTGATTGATTCAATAGAATATATTTAATTTTAAGTAGATTATGACAATCCTTTAATAAATTTATACCTAAGCTAAATAAAAATATATGAAATAAATAAATAGAAAATATACAATGAAGAATATTAATAGTTTAAATATCTATAAAAATAAGATTAAAGACTACCCATAATAGCTGTACACATAGAGTGAAGAAAAAAAATAGTATAATCATTTAAGATTTATAATTGAGAACAAGAGTTAGCAAAGTGATTTATAATAGAGAGATAAAATCTTTGATCGATCAAAATTTAATGCCTTATAAATGATTTTAATATTTAATTTATTTTCGGCAATACAACAAAATATATAACAACATACATGATTATATTTTAGTTAAATTATTATAATCATTTCATAAATAAAAATAAACCAGCTATATATATATATATATATATATATCATAATTGAAAATCAATATTTATCCAATCTGAAAAACTTAGATTAATTAAAATTAAAATAATAAAATAAACTAATAAGAGAAATGCCTATGGCCTATGGAACAATCCTTATCAACTCCAGTTTCTCTTCTCTGCTACACCGCTTTCCACCCCAGTTATAGTAGCGCAATAATTACCGTATAGCCGGCAGTGCGACAAATAAAACAAATTTTAAAAATATTTAATTTTTTGTAAAAAAAAAAAAAATACATATTTTTTATTAAATATTTTATAATTATAAGTATTTATTATTTAATAAAAATTAATTACATGGAGTTACAAATTTTTCCCGCAACTATTGATCGAAGAAACAATTCGAGAGGGGGGAGAAGCATTAATCATATCGTCAGATGTAGACGTACGAATTGGACAACTCGCCGATACACAAACGGCCACACGGAACCCATCTCATCCTTCGATAATGACATGCCTAATTAAATAATTAATAATTAAACTAGCCGGTAGGAAAATATAATAATATTAATTAAACTCGCCGGCCGATCCGCCTAACATCAACGGCCATGATTTTTTTATGGAAAATAATTAAGATTTCGTACTTCGTCATGCACAGGATCTGGCCTTTGTTTTCTCAATAATTCGGCCCAAGGCTTATTAATTAATCTTATAAGATAATACAAGTGGATTTTGGAGAAGTAGAACCGGTCCAGGAGTCGCAATCGGTTCGTTTATTTTATTTTATTTTATTTTGAAAATTTTTAATAATATCCAGGGCCGTCTACGCGTCGAGCGTAGTTGAGATAGTACTGTCATGATGATTTTCGTATGATTCTTATTAATATTAAGTAAGGTTTAAATCAAATTTAATAACAAGTCATTGCCTTAATTTTAATGCCAATTTGATAATCATGATCGTCATAGTCAAATCTAGCTAAAGTTATTTGATCGATGATAAAATATATATTTATTTTTAAATTTTATGAAAATTAGAATATCCATACATCATTTTTTTTATTAATTGCATCAAATAAATTTATTTTTAAGTTTTTTATGTGATAAAAAATATGAAAATATATAAAGATCAACCATGATATAAATCATCCGTCATATGATATATGATAATGAACTCAACTATTATTCAAAATTTATGACTCATAAAAATTAAAGAAATTAGGATATAAATAAGAATAAACGTAATATTAAATCACTAAAGCCATTGTTAAAGTTAATTATAAGTGAGAGCATAATTTATTAAATAAAGCAAAGAGTGAAAATAAGAGATTTGAATTGAGAAAGTAGCCTAGATTAATAAATGAATAATTAAATAAGCTATATTATTGATATGACACTTAAATCCCACTAGTCAAAGCACGAATCTTGATGGCAAAAGTAAATTGATCCTCAGTTGAAACTAGCCGATATCAAGCACTTAAAATATCATTTAAAACTTTGAGATATCAATTAAATCCTTAAATAATTCTTAAACATAGAGTGTTTATAATCAAATCAAGCGTCTTGTGGATCTAACAAGCTGATCTCCAATTCCTTTCATTTGAGCATTCAAATACACAAAATACATCAAATGATCAGAATCATTTTGAGCCATCGATGAAGGAGTGGTTCGATTTTGCATGTATTCTGAAATGTCACCTCTAATCTATAAATAGCATCATTCTTCACATGAGGGAGGCCGCAGAGAGGAAGAGCTCTAAAGCTTGAAAATCCTCCAAGCATGTCAATTAATCGTCGGCATTACACTCTGTTGGTTGTCAACCACCGGCCGTCGCACGCCGTGATCCTCGTCGTCAATCTTCAGCGGTTACCATCACGGTGACCTTCATCGTCGATCGGCGATCCCGTTGTTCATCATCTACTCAAGAATTACACTCGAGCGTGGTATATGGCTTGTTGTCGATTTTGGGATTCATTCTTCGGCCTTATCTGATCATGTAATCCATGTCGGAAAACTTTGTACTCAAAACAAATATATAATTTATTCTTGGCTAAGCCGTGGTTTTACCATACTCACGGGATTTTTCGTAAAATTTCACGGAGTTTTATTAATTAATTCTCAAACTCACATTGTCTTTGGACTCCACAAAGCTAAGGCGTAAACTTTTACTCTGCATGATTGATTTTCCGAGCGTAATGGTTTGGCGCCTGGGAAACTAATTCCATCATTTCATATTGTATGGCAATCAAGTTTCCCAACAAGATCAAAATCTCCATCGAGGTGGAGCATTTCAAGCTTTTAAGGGCTCGAAGAATGAAGATTCATCAAAAGTTCCTTTTGTTTGTCGAAAACTTGGGGGCAACTCTTAATCTCAGAAGATCGCACATGTTAATATGTTAAGCATCTAATCGATTACCATCCCAAGAAATAAGTCAAAGTTGGAGGATATTTCAACATTGGGAAGAGATATAGATTTGCAAATTATGATTTTCCAATCATACTCATGGAAAAACAAGACCAAGGTTAATGAGCGACTTTGGCTACAACCACAAATGGACGTTTTGATTGACCTCTTCCATACGTTAACGTCATCAAGTAATACTTTGGCAAACTCGGATAGGTCAAAATCCTCGGCCAATTCAATTCAACTCTCCATCTGATGCGTCATCGAGAAAAATCGACAAACAATCTGGATAGATCAAAACTTCACTACTCCACGTTAACGTCGCCGAGCAAGACTCGACAAAAACCCGGATAGGTCAAAATTCTCGATCCAATTTGACCTCTTCCATACGTTAATGTCGGTAACACTCGACAAACAACCTGGATAGATCAAAAATTCTCGATTGATTCCTCTTCCATAAAAGTTAACGTTATCGGGTAACACTCTGACAAACAATCTCGAATATGTCAAAAATCCTCAGCGGATTCAATTCGACCTCTTCCATATAGGTTAACGCCATTGAGTAACACTCTGAAAAACAACCTCGGATAGGTCAAAATCAGAACAATTGACCTCTTCCATACAGTTAACGTAATCAGTAACACTTTGACAACGATAGGTCACATCGGCAATTTGACCTCTTCCCAGTTAACGTCATTGGGTAACACTCGAACAATCCGGATGGATCAAAATTCTCGGTGATTCAATTCGACCTCTTATGCGGTTAATGTCATAACACTTTGACAAACAACCTCGGATGGGTCAAAAATTCTCAACGGATTCGATTCTACCCCTCACATGCAAGTTAGCATAGTACATCATGGAGAATGATACTTTGAAATTATCTATCGAGACTTTTGAGTTGCTCGAATAGCGGTTCTTAATTAACGCTTCCCGACATCTTGATTGCTCGGCTTGAATCATCCATTGAAATTTCAAGAAATCCAATTTCCTGAAGAAGTAGGAACTACGAATCGTCGGTCATCACGCCGTCATCACACCGCGTACCGTCGTCGTCGCGCCGCCGCGCATGCGTCGCATTGCCGGCCATCTCCATCGGTCGCCACCATCGTCGTCGGTCATCTCGCTAATCGACGCCCGGTCGCTACCATCGTATCGCATTCGGTGCGGCCGACCACCCCGTCGGCTAACCACCGTGCGGTCATCCCGGCCTACCGACTCATCGCCGTACCGTAGATTCTGCTGAGACCCACCTCGTTGGCCACCAACCGCCAGCCGCCATCGCCGTCGACCACCATCGGTTGTCATTATTAACCATTTGTCGGTCATCATCGCGACCGCCGTTGCCGATCCGAACCCGCGGCGTATGTACCTGGTCTTGATCGCCTCGAACCGGTCGATCCTGGGGCGGTTAACGCCTCTTTCGAGGAAAATCGAAGCCTCGCCATATGAACTCTTGGCGGTCGCCTCCGAACTCGGTCGGTCCAAGGCGGTTGACGCCTCTTTGGGGAAAGCGGAGCTCTCCGTATGACGGGCCTTGACAACCCGGTTGGTCCGACAATGGTAGTTGACGCCTCTTTCGAGGGAAAATCGGAGCCTCTCCATTTGAACTACGGGCATTGATCACCTTCGAACCCAATCGATCCAACAAGGGCAGTTGACGCCTCTTTCGAGGGAAAACCAGAGCCTCGTCATATGAATTACGGGCATTGATCGCCTCCGAACCCGATCGGTCCGACAAGGGTAGTTGATGCCTCTTTCGAGGAAAAACCGGAGCCTCACCGTATGAACTACGGGCTTTGATCGCCTCCGAACGATATTCTCTCAAGAAGAAGAGGAACACTCAAGCATTTGAGAAGTGTGTCTTCTACCGTTCTGGGGTTTTATAGACCCTATAGGCAAAAGATAAAACATCGAAAAACCACCCAAAACCTCTCAAAATGGGCGAAAACGTGCCAAAATGGGCAAAAACGGATGTTTCGCGCGTATCGCGGACCGGTGTCTGTCGCCCCTTCGCCCGTGCGCATGCGCCACATAAATCATCGCCGCCCGCCCAGCTCCCTGACGCATAATCCGAGCCCATGCATACTGGCCCGGCCCGGCCCGATCGGCCGCCCACGATCACGTTCGCAACCAGCTACCAGCTCATTTGCGACATGAGCTCATTGCCACGCCTGCAGCGCATAATGTCGGATGGGTCCATAACCAAAATCTTGCGTGCGTGCTACTAGCATCCGCGACTCTGCCTCGCTTGTGATCATAATCTTGTGCAACCATGAAGATCTATTCTTTCAAAATGTATGGTTAATGGACCTGCAAATTTCATTGAAGAATTTGTTATTTTCTAGAATTTGACGTATATATTTTTGGATGATTGAGATAATGTCATCCAAAAATAGGAGGACAACTGATATGACACTTAAATCCTACTAGTTGAAGCACGAATCTTGATGTCAAAAGCAAGTTGATCCTCAGTTGAAACTAGTCGAGATCAAGCACTTAAAATATCATTGAAATCTTTGGGATATCAGTTAAATCTCTAAATAGCTCTTAAACATGAAATGTTTATAGTCAAATTGAGCGTCTTGACGAGCCGGATCTAACAAGTTTAAGATCTCCTAAATCCGACTTCATTTGAGCATTCAAATACTCAAAATACATCAAATGATCAAGGGAATCATTTTGAGCCGTCCAATAGAGGAGTGGTTTGAATTTTGTATATATTTGTAAATGATCCCAATATAAATAGCCTCATTCTTCAGGGAGGGCAGATAGAGGAGAAAGCTCTAAAGCTTGAAAATCCTCCAAGCATAATCATCTGCGCTCGGCGATTACCACCGTTGGTTGTCGTCATGCCGTCGGCCACGCGATCCTCGCCGTCATCAATCTCCGTCGATCACCATCATGACGCCGTCCGTCGTTGTTCACCATCACCATCATTCGCCTACATATGGTGGATATGATTGTTGTTGTCGATTACGGGATTCATTGTCGCCTTCTCATATACAATCATGTAATCTATCGGAAAACTTTGTACTCAAACAAATATAGTGGATAATTTTTCTTAGGCTAGAGTGATTTTTTTACCTATTCCGAGATTTTTCCGTAAAATTTAGAGTTTTATTTATTCTTCAAACATTTGTGTGTGTTCTGAAGGAGTAAATTTTCTTTCTATGATTTTCACAACGCAACAATTTTAAATAATTATTAAATGTCATGACCAAATATTCTTATTGGTATATCACAAAATGAAAACATTTGCTGCAATCACATATATGATAAGCAATAAAATACACTAATTGTTACATTCTTATCTGATTCGGACCTATAAATTGGTCTCTTTCAAACTATCACGAGGGGCTATTGAAAATTAGAATCTAATAATTTTTGAGATTAAGATCTTATTTAAAATTAATTTTGTTTTGTAATTTTTATTTCTATTTTTATGTTTTTTTAAAGAGCATACATGTTCGTTCAATATATATTTAAGTATTTTAAAATGAATCAAAATAATTTTTAAGTATTTTTAAAAATAATTATTACTGTTAAATATATATTATTTTTAATTAAAATATTAAAAAAATTTATTAAAGTGAATCTTTTTTACTTTCTATTTTTGTTCAAGTTTTATCATCCCTCATCAGAGAATATGAGTTTTGTAACTGCTTTCCAATATAGTGAACTTTCTTCTTATTTTGAACATAGGCTATTAATTCAAATAATTTAAAATCTTCTTTATCTCATTATCGCATGAAATATGAACTCTCTCTCTCTCTCTCTCTCTCTCTCTCTCTCTCTCTCTCTCTCTCTATATATATATATATATATATATATATTCACTATGATTATCTTTTCCTCATAGATCTATTCCTCTCCCCGAAAATGCTTTCTCTACCACACATTTAATATATATAATAATTTTATCATAATATCAGACTTTAAAAAGTTAAAAATAAATAATATTTTCATTAAATAAAAAAATAGTACTAACATCAATAAAAGTATAGTACTCAAATTTATTCATTTATATCTCAAACTTAAAATAGTATTTATTTTATTCAATTATTTAAATATATATATATATATATATAATTTTAAATAAACACATATGAATTCATTGATCCCTTCCACACTGCTCACCATCACCGAAAAGTCACAGTTGCAAAAGAAAACTTTTCACATCTACATTAATAAAAGCAAAAGAAAAAAAAATCAAAGCAGGAGATAATATGATTAATCTATTTATATATTCCTACTTCTCTTCGTGGAATAAATATGCACAGATGAGAACAAAGACCACGGAAGTGCCCTCCCATCCCTTCTTCTTAAAAGCACCAAAGCCCACCCATCCCTCTCCTGCATTTCCTACCAAATATTAATTCCTCTCTATAAGCTCTGAATCTTTGATCTTATTCATTCATGAACGCCAAGGAAGAACCCGGGACCTCGCCGGAGCTCAGCCCATATCCTGAACCGGAGCCTTCTCCTAAGAAAAGGTCAGTTCAATTCCATTCATCTCCGGTGATCCTCTTAATTACTCTTTGTTACAATTTCTTAACTTTTTACATCGGGGAAACCGCAGCCGGCGGTCGGTGCAGAAGAGGGTTGTGTCGTTGCCGGTGCCGGAAGCGGAGGGGCCAAGGCTGAAGGCCGGCGGTGAGGCGGCGCCGCCGCCGGATTCGTGGGCCTGGCGAAAGTATGGGCAGAAGCCGATCAAGGGATCGCCTTATCCCAGGTGCTTATATATTACTCGTTACTTAATTTTTTTATATAAAAAAGCTATTTTTCTTGATCAAAATTATATATTTTGAGAACGTTTTCATTCGCGATTCAGAAGAGCTGCGATGGGAGTTCTGCGAATGATGGAAATTAAAAGATTTGTTAGAAAAGATTAAAAATGATGATTTTTGATATTTGATGAACACAGATTTGATTTCAAATATAATCATAACGTGGGATTTAAATTTATTCAAATTAATCGTCAGAAGTGATATCAAACCATTAATTTTCAGTTAAAATCTTAAAGAACACTGATTTTAATTAATTAAAGTGTATAAATATAAAGCTATATATAGTCCATAGATATGTTCATCATGATTTTAGGAAAATGTTTCAAATCAAATTCAATGCTGAAAAGGAATTTGATTTTCTTGTTCCATAACTCATTAGTACAGCTTTATGAGGGTAGCATATATTATAAAATTATTATTTATTTAATTTTTTCTCCCATTTCTCCTTTAATTTATTACTCGACTATGACTTATAAATAATTAAATAATATTTACTATTGATTTATCTCAAAATAATTTATATTAATCAAATTATGATTTTTTTTTTTATGAATAATGAGTTTATGAGGAAAAAAAAACGTTTTTCTTTGAATTATCTTTATTTTTTATATTTAAATAATATAATTTTCTGTTCGGGATAACGCAGGGGTTATTACAGATGTAGCAGTTCGAAGGGATGCCCGGCAAGAAAACAAGTAGAGAGAAGCCGTGCGGACCCTACCATGTTCATTGTCACCTACTCCTCCGAACACAACCATCCATGGCCGCCGGTCCACAAGAAAAGCAAGCCGGCGGAAGACCCAAAACCGGTCGAGACCAGCACCGCCGAACCAGCCTCGGGTCCCGAAGAGAAGTTCTCCGATCTAATTGGAGAAGAACCGTCCCTGTTGATTCATGACGACTTCCGCTGGCCGTCCAATGCCTCCGCCGCCGCCGACGACGATACCGGGCTCCTATACGGCCCGCTGTTCGTTGGCGCTTCTCTGGGTGATGAGTGTGATAAGTTGAGTGGCAGGGGAAGCGGGGCGGCGCTTGACGAGGAGGAAGACGCGCTCTTCGCCGGACTCGGAGAGCTGCCGGAATATTCTGTTATTTTCCGGCGTGGATTTCTGGACCGTCAGGTGCGTGGCGGAGAGGACGGGAAACGATGTGGATTGGAGGCGACGGCGGCGGCGGCGTGCGGCAGCACAGGATGAGTGGCGGCGGTCGAGGCCGTACGATTGTTTCTAGATTTTCGCTTTTTTATGTTTTTATCTTTGGCCGTTAAAGGACAGTATTTTCTACACTGAATTCCCTAATTTTGAAAAAAAAAAAAAAAAAAAAGGAGATTTACATGCATACTATTGAGCTCTTTTGTAATTACACATTACACATCTAATTTATCAATTTTATATTTACTTTTATAATACTTAGGCATATGAATAATATAGTAATATTATTAATATTAATTTATCAAATATAAAATACAATTTTGTTGTCATTCAAATCATAATATTATATAAATAAATATAAAAATTTATGTACCAAAGTAACCAAACATATAAATACATAAAAATTTAATAATATATTGATAAATCTCTCTAAAAAAAATTGCTAATCTTACAAGGTAAGCATACTTTTTCTTTCTACATTTAATGAATATCACTTTTTAAATTTATATGTAATGTTTTTTGAAATACTAGTTTAACATGAATTTTAAGTTTAAATTTAATTTAAATAAAAATTATTTTTACTTTGTAATTATTTTTTTCTTGTTGTTATTGTATAAGGATGATTAAAATATTTTTATAACATTTTTATGCATAAAATGAATTTTTTTATTAAAAGAGAAACAATAATAATAGGAGTATTATATCAAAGTGACTTTAAAGTACTTCATTTGAATGATTTTTAATATTAGAGAATATGTTTTGATCTAAAAATTTCATTGTGATGATTTTTGCATTGCATTAAACAAATTTTTGAAATATTATATATAGGGCGGAACCAACTTCAGTTTTCAGGAGAGTCAAATTTATATTTAGGACAAATAAATGACCAAAAAAAAATTTTTGAGGCGTAAGCAAATGATTAATTTGATATCTCATATAAGAGAAATTATAAAATTAAAAAGAGGAGGAGCAATTGCCTCCTCTCAATTGTTTTGTCTCATGTATTTTAATTAGAACAATAAAGTTGACTGTCTGTCTTTATTCGCCATCGATCACTGACCCACTTTATAATGACCAATGTCCATTAGTCATGAAAATTTGAAGCGCATCTTACTAATTGCTAGGTCTCCCTCTATATTATGAAAATGATCGAGCAAACTATCGTCACCCAATGACAATTCTAATACCTCAAAACTTTTATCATTACTATAAAAAGATATATTAATCATCATTCATGCTCATTATATTATATTAATTGTTTAACTAATTTTGGGAAAGGGTACCTCTATGTAATAATTGACTCCCACCAATGAAATTATTTTAATTTGGCATTAGATCTCATGATTTTTCCCCTTTACAAAGTCTTTATGTGATTTTAAAATCTAATTTAACATTGAATCAAAAGAAATAGACATTCAAAGTTTAAAGGTTCAATCAAGAGTAGAACTAAATGATGTAATAATTGTTAAAATTATTTTATATAATTTAATATTTATATTAATGATGTAATAATAATATTCTTAACCGATTCAATATATAATATTATAATTCGAGACAATTTACTCTTGAAATTTTAAATTAATTTTTTGGAATATGATGCTTTAATTATTTTTTCTATTTTTATTTAAATCTTTTATTTATATCCATCTTATTAAAAAAATTTATGTAATATTTATATTCATCGTAACTAATTTTTAAAGTTATGAGTGGTCTATATAAAAAATAATAAACCTAAAATCCTATTTACCATATGTATACTCCTTTTAAATTAGATCTATATATATATTAAAATAAAATATATATTTATATACATATATATATATTTACATATCTAACACTAAACAATTTTTTACGTATATAACATTAATCTTGATATCACATCAAAATATCACTTTATTCACTTTTAAAAAAGTGAAATGCACCTTTTTAAGTATAGAAAAGTGTTAGATAAGTAAATATCTAAGTTTAGGTGTTAGATATGTAAATATGGAAATTTGACATCATATGTATATAAATCCCCCATAAAATAATTTAACTTAATTAATATATATGTCATCTGAGAATCTTTCCATATATTTTCTTGAAAAAAATAGAAAATATTAAAACATGCTTTTAAATTATGAGACTAATTACAAAGAGACAAAAGAGTGGTTGGGCTCCCCTTATGATTAAAGCATGCTTCAACCTATTTTGATCAGTTGGCCGGCCGTCAGTTTTGTAATTTCTTTTTATTTATTTATTTTTTTGTAATTTTTTTCTGATATTCCAATGATTTAATATTCATTAATCATAATGCGATCATAGGCTTCTCATGGCATCCTCAAATCTTTATATTTGAAGGAAATTATACTTAACCTTCCTCTACATGTAATTAATGCTTATAAATTAATAATATATTTTAAAATATAAATTTTATTTTTATTGATTTTGAGTATAAAATAAACTTTTTTAAAGAATTTTAATTTGATATTTATTTTATGTCCAATTATATAATAAATTTAATAAAATTATCATCTTGCAAAATTTAGTTTCCAAGTTAAAGTAACAAAAATAAAAAAAATAAATCCCTTGCTGAAATCCTTTGTCAACTATTTTCAAAATGTAATTTTTTTTTTCAAGTAATGTACAATTATTATTTGTCAGACCTCAAATTTACCTAATTATTAAATAGGATATTGAGATTTGATTTCAGATATTAAATACCTTTAATTAATATTAAATAAATTATTTTCTTTCAAAATATAATTGAAAAAAAGTATTTAATAATTTATCAAAAATAAAATAGATTTACATGGCCCTCAAAATTAGGTCATATCAATCATTTCTCATATTTCATTTTTTACTTAGGGGTTTGGTTGTTAAAAAATATAATGCGAAATAAATTGTAAATAAATGAAGTAAATTGAATACTTTTATAGTTGTTTGATTATTTATAAAATAAATATATGAAAATTATTTATTTTATTTGATTGTATATATGTAAAGTAAATGCAATATATTCTAAATATTTTGAAGTTATTTGGTTATATACGAATGTTGGCTGATAAAGAAGCGTAAATAAGTTAAGTGTTATAGAGATGAGGATGCTCGGTGGATGAGTGTTTACTCTTAGAGATAGAATGCAAAATGAGTATGTTGGGACAAAGTTGTAGCTCGATGGTAGATAAGATTAGGAGAATAGATGGTTTGGCCACATAAAGCGTCGGCCGTCTGATGACCCGATTAGGAGAGTAGATGCATTAGATTTTCCTTATGTTAAGAAAGGTAGAGGTAGACCTAAAAAAACTTGGTTAAGATGTATAAAAATGATCTTAGTATCTTTAATTAAATGAGAATTGAATGCAATACCTGATAGGCGAAATTATCCACTAGTGGGATTAAGGCTTATTGTTGTTGTTGTTGTTGTTGTTGTTGTTGTTGTTGTTGTATTGGTTATACACCAAATTTAAGTCAGGATGATTTCACGAAGGATGAAGAAGGTGCTTTCGCTTAAACTGTAGTGTCATCATGTGTACTGAAAGGAAGACGAAGAGCTTTGTGCATAAGACGGATGAAATGCTTTTACGTTGAACAGAATGCGTGATTTCTTATTTCGCTCGATTTGAGTGAATTTTAATTGCACGCAAAATAGGCTATTCACTGGACAGTAAAAATTTATAATGCATTTATTTTACTTCAACCCATGCAATGAAAATTACAGTGCATTTACTTTACTGCCAACCAAACAACCCCTTAATTATCTCTTTTCATCTTTCACTCAAGGCTAGTGCAATCCATACCATTTACTTGAGATTTCATTGTAAATTCTTTATTTCTTTGTTGTTCGACGATATCATCATGCCTTAACACAACTTAGTCTTTATCGTCGAAGGTTTCATCAAGTTTCAACCATGAGACATTATATATTATGTAAATAATCAAGTGTTAAATATATAAATAAAATAATTTTAAGTGCTTTGCACACAAAAATACCTATGTGATATTTTTTGTTAATTTTATTACATCATCTTGTTTTTTAGAATATCTTGATAAAGTCTTCATACATTTTACATTCATAATAGTTAAAACTATCTAATTTACATATAAAATTTACATCTATGACACCTACACCCAAAATATAGAAATAAAATTAAAATTAATATCCCTCCCTCAAACCCTAATCCCATCATTCTCACGAGCCTTCACTCATGCTCTTACGACTTGTTGCACTTATCAAAGCAATGGTGGAGGCCGTAGATGAGATCGGCAAACTCCATTAACACCAGTGGTAGATGGGGGTAAATTATAAAATTTAATGTGAAATGTGAAATATGCCAATTAAATAAATTTGAGTGCTATATATATATAAATCCTTCTCATAATAATAAAAAAAAAAGAATGATTTTACTATTTATAAGATTAAACTTATATAAACTATATTATCAATTTTCAAAATAATGATTGTATATAAGAAATAACTAAATGATAAAACTGATAAGCTACAACTTCAATAATTAATAATCCCTTAACAATAAGATTTAAAGATTCAAAAAGAAAACTGGGCCCACTTGACGTCGGCCCATACATCACTGAAGGCTGGCCGCGGCCTGACGCCGGCCTTAATATAAAAAGAGTTGGAAGATAAAATTAAGCTTTAAATATGTGATTATCAAATTAAACAAAAGCATGTTAAAGTTTAGTTGAATAAGTTTAGTATCTTGTTTGGTGAAATAAGGCATATTTTAATTAAAGGATGTATTATGTTTATGCAAAATAATTAATAATGAGAAATTTGAGATGAGATAAGACTGAGTTTTTTTATGATAATTATAATTATGTGAAAAAATAATGGAAAGCTATAAAAAAAATTATTGTTTGAAGAAACTATGAAATGTATATATTTTATATTTTATAAAAATCAAATTGTAGTTTTAATATCCTGCATTCAGTCAAAACATTGGTTATCTAAATAACATTATAACATAATGCAAACCTCACCTCACTGCCATAACCACCTCGAAAGAAGACTAAGATTATTATATTCAATAAAAAATAATATTTGAATTTGAATGAAAAATAATGATGATGTTGTGTGACTACTTTGATAATGGGCAAATATATATATATATATATATATATATATATATATATATATATATAATAAAAAAAGCATAAGATATTGATGGTCAACTTTAAGAGAGGATTGGTGGATGGTTAATTGAATTTTTGGATTTTTCTATTTTTACTATGTCAAATACTCTTATTTTTTTTTTGTCATAATAGATCATTTATTTTAAATATGATATATTTTATTATTGAATTATTATTATTCTAATTTCTCAAGCATGCCTATCTACTTTATTCCAAATTTTAATGTGATGAATAGTTCTTATGAGTAACTCCAAAGGAGCTAAAGAATTCAAAAATTTCAGAGATAATAATAAAAAAAAATCTCCATAAAGACATAATAAATTTATAATTGAGAACCATTTAAAGGGCTTCTATATCTTCATTCATAAGCTATTTTATTTTTTTAATAAATGATTATATTCTTGAATAAACAAATATTTTAATATAGAAATGACATGTATGCATCACTAATTTTCTAGTGTTACCAAATTTAATATTCAAACTTTAATGAAATTATTAATTAGGCTACTAGAATTTTGATATATGAATCTCAAAAGATTCACAACATTTAGAAGTAGTGTATTTTACTCACTAATTTGAGAGTTCATCCATGATGATCGTCAACAAAGTATTAAACTTCTATAATGTATAGAATCTTGGAGATTTGATCGTCACTGAAAATTATAGTGTTATTATGGGGTTCTTAAATCATCATTTCATCATAATCTTATGAAGTTATACATTTAAGGAAAAAAAAAAAAAAGCATTCTTCCCTTCTTGGCCATATCCTCAAGTCATATAGTTCAATGACTAATTGTGTTATCTTCTTCTAGGCTATACATCATCCCCTTTCCCGGCCTTTAAATTTGACTTGTTCAACCCTCCTCTTACTACGATCTTAAGTGCCTTCAGTCATCCACCATCTACAAATTGTTTCGCCTTTCGTTCTAGAGGAAGGGTTATCATAATAGCCTTTCATCATCATACATAGGGTATTAATGCTAGTTTATACCTTCTATATTTGAAAAGACACCTCGAATTATAGGGAAGAGGACCAATTGTAATTGTGGACTATAACAATTATTCTTGCAATCTAATTAAGCTAGTGCAACTATTTTTTTTTTTTCTTTTGAGTGTTTCAATTTTACTCATTTTCATTTTATTTTATATTTTTTAACACAGGATTATCATTCAAAACTAAGATAATATTCTCTTTCTCTACCAAAATAGCCTCTAATATGAAATAACTTGGCGAGATCTATAAGAATCCTTATCTTATTAATCACTTAAGCATTAATTTAACTACTGAGAAATCTCTAAATCTCATAGTAATGAACCAAAATACCCACAACATAAGGGCATATCAAGCTAACTCTTTCCAAAGATGGAACCATTCTATTAACTAAGCACATCCTCGTAGGCATTTTTTTCTCTTAGCCCTCCTAAGAGCAAAAATCTTATCATTGAAAATAATCTATTCAATCAAATATATTATATATCAAGGGCCTAAAACAATTCATGCAGTGATCATTGACCATTCAATTAAGTTTCCACCTTCACTATCATCATTAGACATTTAACTTTTTAATATTTGTAGTTCAACTAATATGTCAAAAATGGCCCATAAAATTTATTATCCTCTATTATTAGCAATAACTCCACCTTATTGTAGATGGGTGATTTTCAAATAAAATCCTTTATGATGAAACATAATATTTGATCCAAAAAGAGCCCCATAGGATAAAATCTTATAATAAATTTAGGAGTCATAAATTTCAACAATATATACCATACTATGCAAATTATTATCTAGTTTGGTCATGTTAGTCTCATATCAAACTACACCTCACAATGTTATTCTTTTTAGGTCACCCACCTTAACAATGCTTTATTATAAGCATGCTTAATTATAAATTTCAAAAGAGGTATCCAATTATTACTTTTAATTGGTATCTTGTATACTATTATCTAATTATGTAATTTGTATAGATCAATATTCTTCTTTTCATTTCAAATTTGGAAATTTGGCCACCTCAACCTTGATAATCATTTCTTGCCCTCTTGTGATCACCCTCTTAAGACTTCAAAACATCAAATATCTACCAATTTTTATCCCTCAAAAATACATTAGAATAGATAATTTTAAGCCCTAATACTAATTGTAACACACCATATCATATCATGTAAAATATTATCTTTATTTTTTTTTACAATGTTGATTTATTATATTTATTCAATTTAACTATTTTTTTTTAAAACAAACTGAAAATCAAAAACTAAATAGTTTAATATTCATAATAAAAAACTAAATCATAAATTTACAAACCGAATCAAACCAATTAAATAATATTGATTCTGATCAAACCGACTAATGCACAAACCTAAATAAAATAATTGCCTCCATCCAATCATTTTTTTTTTCTCTCCTCTATCACCTTGGATCATTCATCCTTGCATCCACTAAGATCCACTACTAAGATTAGGGAACAAAATTCAACATTTAAAGAAATTTCAACCAACCCTCATAACATTTTAGGGCTTTGGACACCCCATCAAATGAGAATTTAAGGCACTATTATTCTACTCATTATCCTTAACAATTTCCTTCACCAATCTATTCCTTCCATCCAATTTATAGTGATTACTTTTGTTGTCCTTCCCTTTGCCTACCAAAGAACTCACAGATCAAATTCTACCTATAGGCAACTAGCCAATAAATGCCCTACTACAAGCCTACTCACACAATCACTCTACTCAGATCTTAGCCTTCTAGAGACTCAGCCCTCCCACACAATACTCACAGGTGAGCTCAAGACTATTCTATTAGCACATGAATTATTCTCATGGGTCTCCACACAATAGAAAGGGAGCGGCAAATGCCCTTCACACAAGGCTCAGGAAACAAAATCATGTAAAAATGATAACAGGATATTAAAAAAAAAGCTACTATCAGTAACTTATGGGCAGATCAGATAGTCAAATCTTTTATGGCAGAGCCTAAACTTATCAAACCAAGAAACATAACAAAATATCTTGAATTATTGAAATCATTAATAAGCATTTGTGAAACTAGAAAGTACAATTGCTACAAATATACTAATTTTGCATGCTTCACTGCATTGAACCAAGTTTTAATATAAAGACAACCAACCACCGCCCAGAAACATTTTGGAGAAAATTTCTGCCTAATCCAAAAGAATGTTCAGGCCAAGCCCTTTTAGTCTACAACTTGTACAGAAGGAACAGAAAACACACAGATCACACCCAAAAAAAAAAAAGAAAAAAAAAAAAAAAATCAAGAAGGTAGAATACGTTTCATCCTCAATCTGGCTCGAACCAGTAATTTCCTTACCAAAAAAAAAAAAAAAAACGTGAACCAAATTTCCAACAAATATATCTGCATCTACTGATTTCTTAACAGATGAAATGAATAATGCAATAAAACGGGAACATCTATCGCTTTACTAATCAGATACTCTGACCTGCAAATCTTCATCAGTTATGCTTCAACCTAATTAAAGCAACAGCCAAATCTCTTCTTAGAAGAATCGTCATGAATATCAATTCTCTCACCTTTGCTTGGAACAGAAGAAGCTGCATCTTCGCCAGCGTCAACCGCTCTTCTGCTCACAATTCGATAGATTTGCGTCAAAACCTCAGAGAAGGCATTCTCCACATTGGTGGACTCGAGAGCAGATGTTTCCATGAAGAATAGTGACTCCCTCTCTGCCAATGCTTTTCCATCATCAGCTGATACAGCAACAAGATGTCGAAGGTCGGACTTGTTCCCGACCAGCATAACGACGATGTTCGGATCAGTGTGCTCCCTTAATTCCCTTAGCCAACGTTCGACATTCTCAAACGTAGCACGACGGGTGACATCAAACACGAGTAATGCGCCCACAGCTCCGCGATAGTAAGCGCTTGTGATGGCACGATACCTGCAAATTTACAACGTTAAAGTGAAAATAATTAGCATGGGGGTGTTATAGCTAGTCTACTCGGTAAGGATCAAGAAGTTGTTGACAAAATCCTAGGATATTATCCACCAGCATCAATTTATGAATTAATACTCAACATTCTCAAATAATAATGGTGATAGTAAGAAGTAGCATAGATCAAATCATCCGCATGGCCCAACTAGAAAGCTTCGGCACATATGAAGCTTCAGTTAGAGAAAGAAACAGCGAGCAGACCATTTTCTAATCATGGATTGTAAGAATCATTTGGCCTCATAAATTTCATTCTAAAGAAAATCTCAATTGGACATTGGTATCAGCCTCAGGAAATTCATAAAAACCATTTAAATGATACAAAGCACAGTATTATGCCTATTTAAGAAACCAAATAACATGCATCATATGATCAAAAACACAACAAACCTACCAAAAAATCACCCACAGTGAACTGGTCATTTAATAAATTCTATGAACAAATTATAAAATAATATGATTTTAAGAAGCAAGAAATGCATTGCTTGGTAACACTTTGAAGCCAGCGACTTGGTCAACTAGTTAGAGCAAGGAGTGTTGCATTTCACGTAACACCAGCACTCTTATTCACAGTTGGTTTTAGCCATTTCCTATTCTTTCATATTGAGTTCCATTTCTATCATTTTTCAAAATTATCATATGGCTATCTTAGCATCCTCATTTTAATGATTATTTTATTTCAATTGGATCCAAAAAACATGGACGATCTTATGGCCACTCTTACAACATCACCTTCAGGTTTCTGTTATCTTAGAATTCCTTAAACCACCTCTCTACTTTATATCCTCCTATTGATGTAAGAGATCTTAAGGATAGAGTTTTCTAATATAATCATTATGATATTTGATATACTTTCATGCTGAAAAAAACTTGAAGATTCACATATAACTATTTCTTTTATTGAAAATAAAAGAATAGTAGTTTTAAAGTCGAATTGATAATGATATAATAGTACAAATTTGATAATTTAAATAGGAACTTGAAAAGAAATAAAATTAAGAAACAAAAAGACTTCTTTCCCACAAAATTAGATTTTTGATGCACCATTTTTTTTTTCAAAATAAAAAATGTTAATATATCCAATAACAAAGTACATAGTAAAAAATAGGCAAGACATGAAGTTACCAAAAAGCAACAAAATCAAAACTTACACCAGTAAAAAAAATATGATTTCCCTCAAAATTAGATAGCCACACTTATACTAACACAAGGAGAAATCAAACATCCAACTCGCAATTATAAGATTGAAAAGAAATTTTATTCAAACAGAATATAGAAATTTATATATTTCAGAACAATTACTTAAGAGTCCTCACAACAAAGGCTAATAGATTAATCGTAATGGGATTTTAAAATTTCTCAAAATAACCAAATCCTACAAATAAAAAACAAAGCAATTCAATGCTACATGTCACACTCATCAACCATCACTTCCATTCTGCTAATCACACTAAAGCACATAAGAAAATCACAAGAAACCACATCTCCTACATATGTGCACAACTTCCGCACCCACTAATGTTGTCCAAAATGGTCAAGAGCTTGATCAATCAAAGCCCTAGTGCCACATCCTTTCTGGTTTTATCTTTTTAAATTTCAAAATCGCCTCTAAATAGTAGCTCGATCACTACAATAATTTGACGGGCTTGAAAAAATTCAGCTCCAAAGAATTGAACTTTGGATTTCAAATCCAAAAGCAACCAAGCATAACCACCTCAAATGTTTGAGAAAACCATACAACAATAACAACAAGCCTTTATCTCACTATGAGGGGCCGGCTACATGAATCCTTCTTCTCCATTGTGTCCTATTATGTGTCAAATTCTCATTTAATTCTAATAAACTAGGTCAATTTTTATACATCTTAACCAAATCTTTTTAGGTCTACCTCTACCTTTCTTAACATAATAATCTAATTCTACTTTCTGTGCAAATTATATTAAGTGTAGCCAAACCATTTAAGGCGACTCTCTCTAATCTTATTTTTGCAACTGGAGCAACTCCAACTTTTTTTCCCGAACATACTCATTTCTCATTTTATCACTAAGAGTAAAGCCACTCATCCACCTAAGCATCGTCATCTCTGCAACACTTGACTAAGTCTTAAGCTTCTCTTTTATTGGCCAACATTCTGCACCATAAATCATTGCAAGTCTTATCACCATCTTTAAAATTTTCCTTAAGCCTAAGCGATAGTTTTCTATGACACAATAGGCTACATGCATTCCTTCACTTCACCATCCAACTTGAATTCTAGTAATAACATCTCCATCTATTTTACCATCATTTTGAACAAAGAGTCTAGATATCTGAATCACACACTCTTTTTAATGACTCGGTCACCAATGTCACAACACCACTACTAGAACTTCCACAACTAAAATTACACTCCATATATTCAGTTTTACATCTACTCAAACGAAAACCTTTAGACTTTAAAGTTGACCTCTATAATTAACTTTCTCTTGGACTCCTCTCTAGTCTTATCAACAAGAAGAATGTCAACAACAAAAAGCATACACCTAGGTACATCTTTCTATAAATGCATAATAAGAACATCCATAATTAAAGCAAAATGATAAGAGCTTAAAGCCGATCCTTGATGTAATCCAACTGAAATACGAAAATATTTCTCAATAATCAGAACTAAATCATAACTTAATCATGCCAACTAAATACTAAAGTAACAAAATACCTTCCTCAGCCACAAAGACTTTTCTTAATAATCATCATTGGTATTTCCTCAAACAAAAATAACAATAAATAAATTAATGAAAAAACCAATCATGAAAAAATAAAAGCATAAAATGTTGACCTTCATGCACGCGCCATAATTCAAGTCGAGCTCACAAGGTGAATTTGATGAGCTCCAGCAAGCAAATCGGGCGAAATGCATTCGGCGGCGTCAAATCGGAAATGATCTTGATCACGACGGACTCGACATGGCGTTCAAACATTGAATTGATCGAATGACATCGTAATTGACGGTCAGCGATCAAGAAAGAAGTTGTTGGACGCATATCGAGATGTCGGCGATGAAAACCACCTCCGTTCAATTGATCACGCGTTGGCGTCGTGAATCAACGACCTCCGATTACAAACGTCGTTCGTCTAATAACTTTAAATCAACATATATATTAATTACATAATAACGTCATCGCAAAATTTCAAATTAGGGTTAATTAATAAACTTAAATGAAATATAAAAAAAAAGAAAAGAAAAAAGCCTATATATACCTAATAAGACCTAACCCTAAGGAGGGACTCCTAATCATTCGATTAGCGAATAGCTCATTCGTTTCCTCTCGTAGAACAAGCACCCTCTCCCGTCCTGCAAGCTTCCCCTGTTTGCTCGTAGTTGAAGCCGCGCGCATCAAGCTAGCTGCAACCATTCTTCCCTCCTTGGGACTCCCGGTCATCGAACCAAGTTAGCTCTCCCTTTTCTCCCTTCCTCTTCTTCTCCCAATGTCCCTCTCAGCATAGATCCGGTGGCTAAGGCCCAATTCCTCTCTGTCTGTACAGAGCCTCAGCCGATCCTCTCGGCTGGAAATTCGAAGCACAGCTGACTTCAACCTCATCCCAGTAATCCCGACTCCACCCATTGTAAAATCTGCAGCCTGTTTTCTTTGATCCTGTTGAGAAACTCTCAGGTATTTAAGTCATCTCTGCCTATGGTTGAGCCCAAAATTCACTCCTACTAACCTTCACCTATCCCTCGCTTTTAATGCATATGCTTCAGCTTGTCTAAATACCGTGAACCCGCTCACAAATCAGATTCCGTAAATCGAGTTTGATTCAAGTTAAGGCCAGCCTAAATCCTATAACCAAACAACATGTGTCCAATCCCTTCTTCGACTTCCACTGTTAAACCCAATCCACACATCCAGCCAAAACCAGATTTCTTGTTACTGTCCATATCAGCAGCCTAATCCTTCATCTCTCCACAACAGAGCTGAACCCATTTTCCTCTTCATGCGATTGCAGTGCAAATCTTATTTGCAGTACAAGATTTGGAGGAGATAATGGGCCTAGGAGGTCTAAACTTAGAAGGCCCATTATCTAGATTCATCAAATCCAGGCTTTAATGCTAAGTGTGTTATATCAATTATTCTGTAGAATTTAAAGTTGTCATTTTTTATGCCTAGTGTAATAAGTCAAACTCACAACTTGCTCTTTGTATGCGACGCATTTGATGCGATGAGTGGAACCCGTACGCGCTCTTTATAGCACAACAGGGAAACTCGTAAGCGACATTCGCGATACGGCGGGAAAATTTACATGATTGCTTTTCATGCATACTACGCTCTTTGTAACGCGTGATAGGAAAGCGAACTTAAGCGCATCAATTATGCAAAAGTATAAAATGCTCAATCTTGAATGCTCCTAAAATCCCAAATGCGACGCATTTGAAGCGACGCACGGAACACGTACGCGCTCTTTGTAGCACAGCGAAAAAAACTCGTACGCGACACTCGCGACGCGACTGAAAAATTTACATGATTTCTTTTGTGCAGGTAACCTATACACGATCTTTGTAGCGTGGTAGGAAAAATAAAGACTTAGGCCGTGGTTTACACCACTCATACGCGCTCTTTGTAGCGCGGTGAGCAGGCTCAGACTGCCGAAATTTGAACTGATAAAGTATTCAAACATGATCAAATAAAAAACATCATTAAACCTAAAATTGAAGGTTCAAATGAAGTTGCATTGAGCTTAAGTTAAATATTAAATCAAATATTAATCTTAAGCATGGAAATCTTAAAATCTCAAATAAAGGTTAACTTGTAAGATTTGAACTCAAAGGGCATTCACGGGTGACCCAAAAATTCGTTAATGAGCACGAACAAATCTTAATATAGTTGAAAGTTCATTCTGTATGAAGATAAATTGAAATAATATTTAATGCTAAGCATTTCAATAAGATTTGCAAGGGCTTGAAAATCTACCTGCAAATGAGAATACTTGAAAGGAGTCATCGCAAAAGGAATTTTACGATATTGAAGGTTAAGTTCGACAATAAGAAGACACCTATAGTCATGATATAAGTTGCTTGTATGCGAGTTTGAAATATTCAACGATATTTCATGAAATATTAAGACCTATTAATGGCATGTTACAAAACAGTAAAATTCATTAAGAAGATCATGAATATGAGAGACTTTAAATATGTCTCTTACATAAATCATAACACAAGATCCAATTTCAATTCAAGCACTTCATTAATTCATGTGAAGGTTCTAAAGAATTGAGCTCCTTTTGTAAGTACTATAAATCCATCTTATATCTGAATCTATTGCTCTAAAGATACATGCGAACACTTTCGATGTATATGTCTTGAAATTCACAGAGTATCAAAGAGATAGATCCTTGTATATGCGGTAGGGCAATCATTAGCTTTAGAAGTACATGCAAATACTTTAATGAAGTGAATTGAACATAGACATACATTAAGAGGCAATGTTTTATCCAATTCAAGTGTTTCATTGATATGTGCAAATACTCAGATAGAAAATAGATTCATATAAATTTATATCTAGTTCAAATACTCCAATGCTTGCATAAATTTTCAAATAAATGAATGAGATGCTTACATACATTACAAGGTGATCATATGCTCAATCCTGTTGTATCAAGATGCATAAAAATCACTTGAATGATGAAGTATTGCACTCATTACAAAGCAACATCACTTATGAATTTGATGTTTGAGAATGAGATGTCCACATACATTATAAGGAGTTTCATAAACTTGATTTTAAATATCTTGGAATACATACAAGTGCTCTATGAAATGGATAAACAAATATGTTCAATAATTCAAAATGAAATGAAGAACATGAGACACTTATCTTGAATGTTTAAATTCAAGTGTCTGAGGATGCTGCGTGGGTTGATCCCCGGTTGGATCTTAGGACCGGGTCCGGGTTAACAAAACCTAAAAATCTAATGATGTTATTATAATATCTTCAACCTAATAAAACATCGGTATTACGCATATATGAAATCGATCCTATTATGAAATTAATGAGTCACGATGCGAAATAGCTAAACAACAACCACCCGATGATGGTATTAAATGAAATTTTAAGGGAGGATCAAAATATGATTATAATTTCAAAGCAAATTAACTTAGATTAATCTTAATCTAAATGCAATTTAAAATATCATCATTTATAAATGTCAGTGAAATTCAATATTAAAACTTAAAACTAAAAATCCAATTCACCTTGATTATTTGTCGAATGTAATTAAGAAAATCACAAAGCAAAAAGTCAAATCAAGTATACAACTATGGTTGCTCTCCAACAATATGCGAGGATGTGGCGTGTCTCGGCTGAGCTTCGATGAAGCTCCATGATCTGATTATGATCAGAGTTTTCTAACTCGGTGGTTGTCGTCAAATGAGCATATATCACGGTGTGGCAGCGTATGCTCCCCATGGCTCGCCTTTGAGTTGTGACCATGGATATACTTGATTGGGTAAAAAACCCTCTGTTAGATAAACTTAAAACTTGTCTCCTTAGACAAACTACCCCAAGTCTGATTTTGGATGGCGTAACTCATGTGTTTGATAAAGATCCTTCGAGGTTGGTCGACTCCAAAGTATCTTAGGAATCGATGGCATGTGAGCATGGGATCTGGATAGGCGTCGTCGTTCCCCAACCATCGCCTTTAAGTTAAATATAATACAACAACAACAACAACAAGCCTTAATCCCTTGGGTGGGGTATTTGAATCCGCGTCTCCATTGTGTCATTATGTGTCAAATTCTCATCTTCAAGTATACTAAGATCATTTTTATACATCTTAACCGTCTTTTAGGTCTACCCTCCTTTCTTAACATAAGGCAAATCTAGCATCTACTCTCTGTCAGACGTGGACTTATGTGGCCAAACCATCAGCGACTCTCCTAATCTTATCTACCACTGAGCTACTCAACTTTGTCCGAACATACTCATTTTGCATTCTATCTCTCGAGTAAAGCCACTCATCCACCTAAGCATCCTCATCTCAACACTTAACTTAGTCTATGCTTCTTCTTTTACGCAACATTCGCACCATAAGTCATTGCAGGTCTTACCACCATCTTATAAAATTTTCTCTAAAGTTTAAGTGGAACTTTTCATCATAATAGGCCGGATGCATTCCTCCACTTCAACCATCCAACTTGAATTCTACTAATAACATCTCCATCTATTTCACCATCATTTTGAACAATAGAGCCTAAATATCAATCTCACTCTTATTAATGACTTGATCACCTAAAATTCACTACTATCACTAAAACCTCTACAACTAAAATTACACTCCATATATTGGTTTTAGATCTACTTAAACGAAAACCTTTAGACTCTAAAGTTGACCTCCATAATTCAAGTTTGTTGGACTCCCTCTAGTCTTATCAACAAGAAGAATGTCATCGACAAAAAGCATACACCAAGGTACATCTTCTTGTAAATGCCTCGTAAGAACATCCATAACTAAAGTAAAAGATAAGGGCTTAATGTTGATCCTTGATGTAATCCAACCAAATAGGAAAATATTTTGTCAATCCTCCTTGTGTTTGGACACAAGTATGACTCTAGTATACATATCCTTAATGACTTGAATATAACCAATATTAACTCCTTTCGTTTCTGAACTCCAAAGAACATCTCTTGAGACTTTATCATAAGCTTTCTCTCAATATCATATGTAGATCCTTCTTACTTTCTATGCTTCTCTATTAAACCTCTTAACAAATGTATAGCATCCATAGTAGATCTACTTGGCATGAAACCAAACTGATTGTGAGAAACTTACGTATCACACTTATGCTCAATTTGAATTTCATAAATCAATTTTAAAAACTTGCTACTTCCTAAGCGACTCTAATCGAAAATTCTCTCGGCGTTGAGAGGGATAATTTATAGGTGCTTTATAGGAAACCTAGAACATCTAAAGTTCTAATGGGGCGAAATCTCGGTAGTGTCTTATCTACTATTTCACCGAAAATTTTCATCACTCTCTTCAAGAGTCGATGGCAAATTTTGAACGCGATTCAGCGGCTCTGGGAATGATTTATCTTTCCATCTTTGGCTAGTTAAATCAAAGCTATGATAGCAGCGGAATATAGTAAAATGAAAACTTAAAGTTATTTATAAAGTTAATTTTGTTGAAACTCAAAATTATTTTTATAGTAAATATAATTCTGAAGTTTTGAAAATATTTTCTTATTCATAACTTGTTTTCATATTTTATCGTTTTTGTTCTGATATATTTCTGTATCATAAAAGCGTGGGATGATATATTAATTACTGATTACTAATCCCCATCTTTCATTTAGCAGTATGGATCTTCAGAACACACCATTCACTATCTAGGCATAGAAGCCGTCATCTTAATGTTGTCATCGGGATCTTTGAATTCTTACAATTTAGCATGGTTTCCAGATGATCGTGCTCAAACTACTGTTAGGCCTGCACGAAACAATCATGCACAACTTGCATATCGTCTGACGGCAAATTTACTAAAACTCATTACTCTCTGAGGTCTCTCGAAAGAGAGCCTCTGTATTTGAAAGGTTATGACACACTAAAGCTTCAGCCATAAAGAGAATGATGACTGGGCAAACAATTTTGAATGCATCCGAGCTACTTCTCTCTTGACCTTTTGCATGAGGCCAACATGATCTTTGAAGCTTCCTCATCTGGAGGAAAGCTAATTAGAAGACAAAGAAGAAGGAATGTCGAGTTGTGAGCTCAACAGCTCTCACCTGGCCCCTCCGTTACACAACCAGCTGTGAAACCAGAAGCGAGTATTCCTACTCACAATAAATTTGAAAATCTCAAGTGGGTGAAAAGGAACATTCTCTTGGTGATATTAGCTCATTAAGAACAGCGGTACCAAGCTCCAACCACACAAAGGAGGTATCCTGAGACTCTATTCTCTAGAGTGCACAATGTGCTGAAAGTTGTAAAAGAACAAGGCCTTATAAAGAAGAGATATCAAAGGCTAATTATTAGAGAAGCCAACAATGCTCCACTGCAAAAGCTACCACCAAAAGTAGTAAGAACTCAGGAGCGTTACAAACAAGCCCTGCGCGGTGAACATCGAAGCGTGACACCTGAACCACGCGTTCAAGAATTCAATAGAAGGTCCTGAGAAGGAAAACAAGTTTGGAGGCGAAGCCTCAAGAAGGAAAAAAGGCGTGACATCCGGTTTTGCATATCCAGAGATCCGATACAACTAGAATGGGTTCCTAAAGGAATGTTATAATTAAGGCCTAGATCACGGAGAATCCTCAGGAATCCCATCACCAACCTAAATGATCTTCCCTTGATTTTGATCGTAGCCCTTCGATTGAGGAGACTTTCATCCAACATTCTGAACCTAAAATCAGATGAAGACGTCGATCAAAGATAAGGCTGCAAAAAGAAGAGGAAGAAGAAGAAGATATCATGAGGGGAGATGTGGTGTATATGGTACAATATATCGGAGAACCATCCGGTGTACGACAGTACCGATCCAGGTGTCATGGAGCCGCACCTCCTATCCACATCGAAGAACTGACACCAGGTCAAACGGGAGAAGAACCTTTTAGTTCATCCTCAAGTGATGAGCAAGAAGAGGGACCACAAGAAGATAACACGCTATTCGCCAATTCTACTACACTTGCTCAAGTGTAGAAGCAAATGTAGCGGCAAATGAAGGCTAAAGATAAAGAGATCTCTCAATTGAATTCAAAGATGAATCAGATGATGACGCAGATGAATCTCATGATGCAAATGATGCAGAGGAACACTGCCGCAATGCCGACACTAGTTTCTCCTGTCAATCATCAAACAACCAACACTGCGCCCATCGATCCACCAGTTGAGCAAGCGCCACAAACCTCCGGTGCACAAAGTGCTCATAATGGTTGAAACGAAATCAATCAATTGACTGCTCCACCCATTCTCCGGAAAATCGAGTACATCATCGCGTGACGGTTGTACAACTTGAAACTATTATAAGTGAAAAGATTAAAGGCTATAAGCGCAAAACAGTGAAAGCGGTGAACAAAGGTCGCCCATATCCTGAGAATATGATCGTGTCATTATCCAAAGGTTACTCGTCAAATTTCATTCATTTGATGGCAGTAACTTAACACTTACACAATTCAAAGCAACTTGTGGTATCGAGGGTAATGACACCTTGTTGTTTAATTCGTTAGCGCTGCTTTAATCTGAGTGTCAGTTGATCAATATTTAAGCATTGTTTATCAAAAGATTAGAAGAAAATTGTCAACCTTCATATAACTTCGGACACATGAGCATGAAGTGCGAGCAACAGCTGGAAGAGGAATATGCAATTCAACTGCTAATGGGCAACATTAATGATAAAATGACGTCTTATTTATGCATGGCTTCTATCACCACATTTCAAGCTAGTGGATCGAGTGACAAAATTTGAAAAGTTGAATCTTTATAAAATTGAATGCTATTCAGACAGAACAAAGAAAGAGAAGTACTCATAATCAAAGGAAGTGAATCTCACTATTTCATATGATTCAAATAGAGGAAGGAGGACAACTTACAATGTAGATAAGGGAAATAGCCTATTTATTTTGAAGAGAAAGTTAAACAACCCTTCAATTCTCAACCGAAGTTAGTTCTTGGAGGCAATGTGTCCATCTCTCAATGAGAAGATGAATAATGAATATTCATTCAAAAGGGAAAGTGTGGCCAAACTATTTCGGCAAGCACTCAAGGCAGGGTTGGAGTTGTCAGAATGTAAAAGACTTGAAGAGTCAGAACGAACTAACAACCCAAATTACTGTCCATATCATCGGGTAGTTAGCTATCCTATAGAAGATTGCTATGTATTCAAGAACTGACTAGAAAGAAAATAGAGGAGAGGTGAATTCACGCTATCTAACAATGTTCTTATTCACCCGAAGAAAGAATCTGTAAGGGTGGTTACGTCCTCTTCCGTACCCCCGCAGAAAGATAAAGCAAAAGAGAAGACGGTTAAGGATGACAAATGGGAGATCTCAAAGAAAATTATGAAGATGCTGAAGTAGTTAGAAGGCGTTCCTGGTGTCAAGTGGGGATCACCGCTTGAGCTGGTATTGGAACCAAGGGGAGGATCTACATCAAAAGGTTCTACTCTTTAGAAGCAGTCTAAGATGATTGGTGTTTCCGGCCTGAGAAACAACCTATTCGTAGTTCGCCAAAAACTCTCAAAAGGCCAGCCAAACAAAAGAAGATAAAGAAGAAATCTACTACTCAAAAGATTATTAATAATCTGGAAAAATATCAACAACCAGCAAGACAATCAGTTAAGCTTACTGATTTCATGTCATGACTCTAAATCTTTGAAACAAATGATCAATGAGATGATGACGAAGAATCTCTGTCTGGAGAAGTCTGTCGGGTTATCTCAACATCCTTAGATACTCCCCGACAGAATCTACTTCTTCGAGATAATCCGAGAAGAAAAATCACCAATGATGTGGCATTCAAGCCTTGCCTGATGGTGAAGCAAACAGAAGATAACTCGGAAGAAGACTTGTGCTTTTCGGAGGAAGATGAATCAGAGTCTTCAATATCACCATTGATGAAGGGCATAAAACTGGGAAGTGATTTTGAAGGCTCCATCTGATCCTCGCGCATAAACAGTGGTTCTAAAGAGGAGACTTCTTTAGAAGAATCTGAGCCAGATAGTGCAACCCCAGTACAGCTAAGAAGTGATAAGGTGTTGCCGTCATCACAGAAGAAAGAAACGTCAAATAAAGGAAATGACAAGAACATAGAAGTTAATGAAAATATCATTCCCAAAGATCCAAAGAAGAAGTCTAACATGGATAAAGGAATCGATTACATCTTGTTGCACCTGAGGAAGATTCCTGCACAATTGAGTGTGTATGAGGCCCTCCTTGTGCAGGATCTCCGTGAAAATTAAGCTCTTAAGAATCAGGAGAAATATGAAGCGTACTTTCTTGGCGGTGTGTGGGAAGTATTACAATCTCAAGACCTTCTGACGATCACCTTCTCTGAGGAAGATCTTATGCTCGGGACATCAAAACACAATTGCCCGCTATATGTCTCTGTGGAGCACGATGGCGTCATAATCAATCGAATTTTAATTGATACAGGTTCATCCGTTAATCTCATGAGTCTGAAAACATTGAGAGGATTTTCCCATGATGTTCAGCATCTAGGACGGGACAAATTAATGATCCACGACTTCAATGAAAAAGGGCAAAAGACGCTCAGATCTTTTACCTTGGATTCGTGAGAACTTCACAATGTAAGCCAAATTCCATGTCACATGTCGACACCTCGTTCAAGGCCTTGTCGGGACGCCTCTGGTTACATGAGTACGGAATGGTCCCATCTACTTTGCACCAATGCATAAAATATATAAGAGGCGAGGAAGAACATAGAATTTCCATTTGCAGTCCATGAAGCTAAAATCTATGAAGATGTGAAATACTATTTGTTGAAGGAGCCCAAGCCTCAACAATCCAAAGCTTCTACCTCAAAGGCTACAAAACAACACAAAGAAGTGAAGAAGGAAAAAGGAAGAAAGAAGGCGACACCGACTCTTCCTAAAGCAACCAGTGCATCACATAAGTTGAAAAAACTAGTCTCTCATCTGGAAAGTGATACAGAAGAAGAAGATGATAACCCTTCTGTCGGACCCAAGGGAGTAAACAAGTCTCTGGTGAAAGGAAAGAAAATTATGGAATACTCAGATTTTGAGTATGATTCTGAACCTATTTATGAAAGTGAAGTTCAATGTATCTCTTCAAAAAGAACGGTAAACCTGTTGATATCAGAAGAATCATTGGTAATCGTGTCAGTTCCTTTTCAACACTTCAAAGAAATCACTCCACGTATAGTCCACATTGTTGAAGAGTTAAAGACTTTCTATGTGCCTCCTTTGCCTGGAAGTAATGAACATGGAATTTCATTTTACAAGTCTGAAGAGTGCTATCACCAGGATTCTGATTGGTTCATGCAATTTGATATATTTGATGATATGGTTCTCACAAGAATGCAAAATATTATCCTAAGGATTCACAAGATGATGCACAAATTGGGGGTTGATATTGGAACAGACAAATGACGAGCCCACTTCTTTGATACCCTCTGAGGTCTAAAAAGTCCACAGACCTCGCGAAAGTGTGATAATCATACATCTAAAGTCTTCGATACATCCGACATAAACACCATCAAAGAAAACATGTTATGCGGTAACAGAAGAAAAGAGTGACACTAAAATTGAAAATGAAGATGATCTTTATGAGGTTTATCTGACCAACCATGAGGTAAGCTGCCAAAGACCAAGAGCTTGAGGATGGTGGATAGACACCTACCATGGATGAGTTAAAAAAAAAATCAACTTGGGAATAGAGGATGATCCTTGCCCAACTTTCGCCGTGCCTTTTGCCCGATAAAAGTTAAGAAATAAAACTCGTTATATGAATTGTGGACCGCTTTGTTTGACATATTCTGAAATGTCAGGCTCATCCCCTAAGGTGGCAGTTCATAAATTTGTCATTAAATCAAATGCAACACCTATTAAGCAAGCTCCTAGGCGAATGAGATTGGAGATTGAAGAATACGTAATCGCAGAAACTAAGAAGCTGATCGATGCAGGCTTTATCCGAGAAGAAAAGTGTGCAGATTGGATAGCCAACGTTGTTCCAAATGAGAAAGAAAATGGTCAACCAGATATGCATTGATTTTGAGATCCGAACAAAGCATGCCCAAAAGATGATTTCCGCCCAATATCGAACTACTGACAATACTTCCAACTACGACATGTTCTCATTTATGGACGGATCATCGGGCTACAATCAAATCAAAATGGCTCCTAAAGACAAGAAACACACATCATTTAGGACGCCAATTGGTATATACTGCTACACAATCATGCCCTTTGGAATGAAGAATACTGGAGCTACATATCAGAGGGTCATGACACGCATTTTCGACGAGTTGATTCATCAAAAAGTAGAATGCTATGTGGATGACCTCGTTGTCAAGAGCATAGATTGAAGAGATCATTTTGGTGACCAGAGGATAATCTTCGAAAGAATTAGACAGTACGATCTCAAGATGAACCCTCTCAAATGTGCATTTAGGGTTTCGTCTGGAAAGTTCTTGGCTATGTGGTACGGCATAGAGGAATTGAGATCGACCCTAATAAAATCAAGCGATAGTGAATATGCCACCCAAGACGCCTTCGTTCCATGTAGGACATTTGGCATTCATCCGACGCTTCATATCAAATCTGTCGGACAAGTGTCAACCATTTGCTAAATTTATGAAGAAGAATGCACCATTTAAGTGGGACGATGAGTGTCAAGAAGCGTTTGATAGCATCAAAAGATACCTGTTGAATCCACCAATCCTGACAGCGCCAATCCCGAGAAATCCTTTCATTTTGTATACTGATTAGAAGAATCCTCATTGCTTGCATAAAGACAAATGAAGAGGGCAAGGAAAATGCGTTGTACTATATCAGTCGAAGATTGATAGGAGCTGAGGCAAAGTACTCTCCGATCGAGAAGCACTGTCTTGCACTGATCTTCGCCGCCCAGAAGCTTCGACATTACATGTTGTCACATAAAATAATACTCATCTCAAAGATCGATCCGCTGAACTTCTTGATAACAAGATCAACGCGAGTCGTTGGCAATATGGGCGTGATTCTATTACGCTCGATATTACATATGTATCTCAGAAAGCTGTTAAGAGCCAAATACTAGCAGATTTTCTCGCTGTGCATCCTATCCCAGCAGATTCAGCAGTCAATGATGATTTACCTGATGAACAGATTCTGCTTATTCATGAAAGAGAAAAGCTGCAGATTTGAGAAATGTATTTCAACAATGCATCATCTATTAAGTCCAAATCTCATCTTCTTCATAACATCTAAGGTGGCATAATGAGACATTCATACAGCCGACCGGTGCCAAGAACCAACAATGAAGTAATAATGCAGGCATTGTGGCGTGTCTCAAGAAGTTGTTATCGACATTCAAAATTCAAGAATCTTTGGAGACTCAATTGGTAATCAACCAAATGTGGGTCTCTATAAGATTAACAAGCTTGAATTGGCGTATTACCATAAGCGAGTGCTTGAGCTCATGAAACAAATTCCAAACATTAAACTAGCTCGAGTTTCTCGAGTAGATTGTCTGGCCAAGTTGGCAAAAGAGATGGCGAACACGACGACGATGTGTTGATTGAAGTGTCCACTCGTCGAGTTATGCAACCAGTAAACTCATACTCCCGCAAATAGAGGGGACATCAAACTCAAGCCAGTAGGAAGCAATTCAAATTGCTCCTCACTCTCCCAAAGAACGACAAATGCAAGAGATAGAAAAACTCAAAAGTACTACGAACAAATCATGTGAAGCTTTCACAGTGGAAGAGCCTGATGATTGGAGACAACCCTTCATCGATTATTTCAAGAAAAGCAAATTATCGAGCAATAAATCACTAGCCACACAAATTACAAAAAGAATCCTACGATATGCTTATGTCAATGACACATTGTACCGTAGATCCTTTGAGCAAATGTGGCTACAATGCTTAAGGAAGGATGAAGCCAATAGAGTAATGTCTAAAATTCATAAAGGACTTTGTGGCGCGCACCAGTCAGGTCCTAAAATGGAAATAAAAATTAAGAGGATGAGATACTATTGGCCTTCAATGGTGAAAGACTGCATAAATTATGCCAGAAAATATCACGAATGTCAAGTCCACAGAGATCTCATTCATCAACCTCCGAATCCTCTACACTCAACAATAGCGTCCTAGCCGTTCGAAAGTTGGGGCACAGATATAATTGGACCGATTGATCCTTCATCATCAGCAGGACATCGATTCATTCTAGCAGCTACTGACTACTTCTCCAAGTGGGCCGAGGTCGCTCTATTTAAGAAAGTCACTACTGATCAAGTCGTTGACTTCATCACTAATAATGTTGTCTATAGATTCGGGGTGCCACGACGAATCATTTCAGACAACGGTTCAGCTTTCAAGAATGCCAAGATATATAGATTCGTTGATTGGCACAAAATCGATTGACGATATCATCAATCTATAATCCAAGGGCCAGGTTTAGCAGATGCTTTCAATAAGACATTGGTAAAGCTGCTCAAAGAGATTCTCATGAAGAATAAAAGAGAGTGATACACTAAAATGATAGAAGCACTCTGGGCACAGAATAACTTATAAAACGTCAACCAAAGCCACTCCTTATGCTCTAACATTTAGAGTTGAAGCTATTCTGCCACTAGAAGTTGAGCTGTCATCACTTCGAATAACTGTTCAATTCAATCTTACTCAAGATGAGAACGCTCGCCTGCGAATGAAAGAGTTGGATGCGCTTGATGAAGTTAGACTCCAAGCTCAACAAAGTTTAGAAATTTACAAGGCGAGGATGTCTAAAGCATTTAATAGTTCAAGACGCTCAACATTCTAGAGGTGAATTGTGTCAGAAGGTCAATCATCCTCATCGCAAGATCGGTGATAAATTTGAAACTAATGGGAAGGTCCTACGCCATAGAGAAGGTAATGAAGAGGAGCCTTATTGACAAGAATGGTCAACGACCGATGCCACCAATCAACGATCGATATCTCAAGAAATATCACAACTATGAATAAGTATATAAATACTTAAATGAAACTTGCACTAGTAAGGCTTTCAAATACATATGTAATATCACTTGAAAATTCTCTCGTAAAATGAGAACGTATTTTCAAGTTACTGCGAAAACCTCCCCCTGTTAGACAGGGGGCATTTTTATATATTTAGCTAAGTTGACATCGCGCTTCAAACCGAAATCCTTAGATAAATATATGTATAATGAGATAGAGAATTTTATATATTTAGCTAAGTTAGTTCAAACTCCTTAGATAAATATATGTATAAATCAACGAGCCGCTATTTATATTAAAGGAGTTCAAACTCGTAATGCATTTAACTAGCCGCAATCCCCTGTTGAGGACATTTTTTTAGTTTTTATAAATCAAAGTTGTTCAATCATTCTGTGAAAGGAGAGCTTGCATGTATTCGTTGATATCGAGCTTTATGCCGAGATCCCTGAATATGTCTATAACTATTATTGTTAAAGTTACAGGTCTTACAAGAATAAAAAGAATCTGTTTCAATGCACGAAAAGACGATCATAAATGTCAAAAATTTTCCTCCAAGATTCGTCAAATATCAAAGATCAAGTCAGAAGAACTCAAAATTTTGGAAGCTTCAATCAACTAAGTTAGAAAAACATCAACCTCCACATTTTCAAGTCTAGGACACGGATGGGTTCTAAAGGTCGGACACAACAAGCATGGTGCCGAGTTCTTCCTCCTCACTCAACAAGCCACAAGAAAAGGCTACAGGAAAGAGCCCCGCTCAATGACAAGACCGCTAAGCCATCAGAAGTCAAAACATTCGAGTAGGTTCTAAAGGTCGGACTCAACAAGCCCATAAATGGTCGAGTTGTTAACGCTCTACTCACTCAACAAGTCGAAAAGGCCGCAAAAAAGAGCTCGCCGAATGATGATGCTCAATCTTAAACCGATCCAAATTTTAGTGACTACAAGCCAGAATCCAAGAGATCTTTCCGCTCGATCAACGGACCAAAACAATCTGAAAAAACTCTCAATTCAAAGCTGCCTCAAATCAATCTACATATTGCCTGTAAGGTGATATTCAAATATCTTTTCAAATGATCTAATCAAGCACAAAGCACAGATCAAAGCTAATTCTCTCATCAAGTCCGCAAAAGCAGAAAACATAGAACCGAGGAAGCAATCCCATAGTTCACACAAAGGCAATGACCGAACTAAAGAAATTTCATGATTATTCAGTCTGTTAAAGCACACAGTGCTAGACTGATAACTCAATATTGGCCCAATATAAGCCGGAAGGCTGGGTCAACTATATGCACCCTTCAACGAGTCGTCAATGCAGCAAGCACAGGACTTAAGATGTACATACACTTCCTGACAAGTCAATATAAACAAATCAGGCCAAACCTTCATGAAGTCCGTCAAGCTTAAAGCTAGGACAGAAGGAGTTTCAAATCTCAAAGCAAACAAACTAATTCCTCCATCAAACCCGATCAAGCATGAAGCTAGAGTCGGAAGAAATTCAAGTTTACAACAACATAAGAGAAAGAGGTCTTCAACAAGCTCATTGAAGCAGATAGTAGATGGAGAAGAGCTCTTATCCAGCCGACAAGTCGACCTTGACAAATTGGTCAATCCCGTCATCTAGCATATCCAAAATAAAGTATCATATTATTAGCAAATCTTGTTAAAGCTCCATGAGCCACCAAATCGTCAAGTGATCCAATCAGAATCCGGTCAACAATTTTCAACAAACACACGCCTACGCTGAATCACATTTGTTGGGGGACATTTGTTGACCTCTATGCACGCGCCATAAGTCAAGTCGAGCTCAAGGTGACGATGAGCTTTAGCGCAAATCGGTTGAAACGACTGACAAATAAAAAATCGAAATGATCTTTGACGAACGACTCGCCATGGCGCTCGTAACGCCGAAATTGATCGGTCATATTCGCAATTTGACGGCCGATCGATCAAGAAAGAAGTTCGTCGACGCATTAACACGCATATCGAGGTCGAAAAGCGATAACGCCCAAACGACTCCGCGAAATTGATCACGCTAGATCAAAATGTCAAAACCTATCAAATGAGATTGTTCAAGGCCAATTGACGAGTTTGCACAAATATCGCCTTGGAAGTGACGACGTGCAAATTTGAACTGAAATTGACTCCGATTCGACGCCGACGAACCAAATACGACGAAAACAAACCACGCCGTTGTGTCCAAACATTGGAATAATTTTAAATCATACATATAACGTCATCGCAAAATTTCAAATTAGGGTTAATTAATAAAGTTAAATGAAATATAAAAAAAGAAAAGAAAAAAGCCTATATATACCTAATAAGACCTAACCCTAAGGAGGGACTCCTATTCATTCGATTAGCAGCCGACTCTAGCTTATTCGGGTTTCCTCTCGACCGAATGAGCATCACCTCTCCCCGTCCGATCTTCCTCGCTGCAAGCCACTCCATTCCTTTGCCTCTATTCTGCCTGTAGTTGAAGCCGCACGCAATTTAAGATGCATCGACAATTTTTTAAAAATAGTCCACCCCTATAAAAATAGAATCATGCTTTTTCAATGTTCATTGTAAATCTAATGCCAAGTTCTTACTAACATTATTCCAAGGTTTATATGAAACTAGTAAAAGTCTATAGAACATGAGTTCTCTTTTCTACCTCCAGCAACCTAACAAATTTTTTTTTATATATATTATGAAACGTTATGTGTTATATCACTTTTTAAGCTTACGAACATCCATCCTTAGTCATTATAATAATCTTATCTCTCAAATGCACAACAATGCCAAAAAATATGTAATTCTTAAATAAAAAACTGATCAATGATGAATCAAGAATATAAAGACAAGTACCCTTAAATAAATAACCTCCATCATGCACTCTTATTAAGCAAAGATGAATCATTATTTATGCATTCGTGCATGTTACTAAAATCCTTACTTGTAGCATACTCCCGCTTCACATGATCAAACCTAATAGCATTAAAACCTGCATTGTCTGTAAAAGAATAGAAAATCTACTCAGAGCATCGACAAATTTATTATTAAATCCAACATAGCGTTTAAGGACAAAAGAATATTCTTACAAAAACTCAACCAATTTAAAATCTCTATGTCCCCAAACAACTTTTGTTGAGAATTCAAATATTTCAAAAATTAATGTTTAGAATATAACACAAAAACCTTAAGCAACAAATAATATTTTCAATATTGAAGAGTTTGCACTGCAACAAAGAATTTTCATCATAGTTTGAATATTATACTTCGTTCAACTTTTAACTAAATAATGCAATAGAATTTCCTTCTTAACTGAACACTAAGATTCCACCTTAGAGGCAGAATAAAAAACCTCAAACACCCTATTAAAATCATGTAACTTAATACAAAATCATTGGTATGCCTCTCTTGGATTTCAATAAAACACGGCAAACAAAATTAGTCCATTTAAATTCTCTTTTTTCAAAAGACTGCAATTGGAGCCATAATGGTACCAAGCAATTCAACAAATCATCTAATAATATGTAGTCAAACCATGAAAACTCCAAAATATCATGTACATTAGCAAATTTTATCAAATTATTAATCACTTTAACCTTATTAGAATCAAAAGATAAGCCACCTCCAAACACAACAAAGCCTAGAAAAAACATATATTGAGTCACAGTAAATATTACTTAGATTTAGACATAATTTCTCAATATGTAAAATCTCAAACTATTTCAAAATGCATCAAATGATCATCATGTGCTTTGCTAAGATTAGAATATAATTAAAATAAATAACAAAACTTCATTCAGTGAAATATCGCAAGATATATTTATTATTCTCATGAAAGTTCTAGATGCATGATTAATTCAAAATGTTTCAACATTCATATAATCCATCTTTAGTTTTAAAAGCATATTTCACTCACATCCTTTCCTTATTCTAACTTAATGAAATCAACTCCTCCAATCAATTTTAGAAAATAGCTTAAGTCTATTCATCATATCTATAATACCATACAAAAAAGGCAGAGAAAAAAAATTGTATTTATTGGTGATTTTATTGATAAGCCTATTATCTATACACATTCTCTAACTTCTTAGTTGTGAGTAACAATAGGTACAACGTAAAGACTAAAGCTTTTTCTGATAAATTATTTCTTAAAAAGCTCAGCAACTTGTTAAATCAATATTTTATAATGAATCCATCATAAATTGGGGTATATTAGATTATGATGATTCATAAATTATTAAATTCCTTAAATTCATCAAGAAGTTGTATGTGAAGGTGTGCATTATTTCGATAAAATGGAAAACAAACCAAACCAAATTGATCTTATTTGGTTGGTTTTGTCCAATTGTTAAAGTATAGATTCAGTGTTTTGTAATTTTGGCTTTCCATGGCTATCTATAGTTTTAGTGTCTTATTTAAAGAACAAAATTCAAATTATTTATAATGATATGACAAAGGCAGACATTTCATTTTTAAAGTTTTTTTTCATTTCATCGGAAATTGTTGTTAACTTTATTTTTGAATCTCTCTGTCCTTCAAACTCATTTATTAAATTTTAGTTTGACCAATTGATTTTATTTTCACAAACATTACTTGATGTTCATCAAACATAATTGGCACACAAAAAATTATTTATGTTTAATCACAAATAAATAAAAGCATTATGATCAATTTTAGCTTCATATGTACACTTTCACTTAAAACTAATCTAGTTATGCCATCATCTATGTCAAAATAGCTATGATTTCTATAAGAATCATTATTAAAGAGTTTGAATTTTCTGTTTATATGATTTCCCCATCTCCAGCAAAATTAACATTCAAGTAAATTGGTTCAACAGTGATTGAAATCCACTTCAAGCTCACATGCAGGAACACGATTAGTAATTCTAGATTTACCCAAAATAATGTTAACACAAGTTTAACTTTATTAATTCAGCAATCCAATCAATTGATTCTATCAAGTGGTTAAAGTTCCCTCTTTTTCATGATCTATCAAATTATTATAATAATTAGTTGTTCTTCTAAGTCACATTGTGGCAACTCATCTCTAATACCAACTTACTGCAAAATGACTCAAGGTTCAGATTTCATAATGAGAAAAAGCCCAAAATAGTCCCTCAACTATCAACAAATGGCCAAATTAGTCCTAGAGTTTCAAAATAAATTATTTTAGTCACATGACTATTGAAAAATGATACAATATAGTCTTAAATTGTTTAAATTAGAGGAAAGGTTACCTTTTATTCCCCCATTAAGAGTATTTTTGTCATCTAAAAATCTATACACACGTTTTATCCTAATCCTATAATTGAGCAGGCAGGAGCACGATAGAAAAAGGCAACCAAAATTCAGTCAATACATATTGCTGCAGTCAAGCGCACAATAGGATAGTTCAGGTCGCCGCTGCAATAGTTGGGGTTGCTCGATAGCTCAAATGATATTGCTAACACGAGAGAAAGAGTCATTGTTGTCATTAGCGTCAATTGCTCAAATGTTTGCTTCCTCGAGGTCGTTGTTGCTGCTAGAGTCATCGTTGTCACATCATCGTCCTTTGTAGGATTTTGGTAAAACCAGTGTATACATTTTTAATTAAATAAAATACCCTTAAGGGAAAAATAAGAAGTAACCTTTTCATTAATTTAAATGATTCAGGACTAAATTGAATCCTTTTCAAATAGTCAAAGAATTAAAATAGCTCATTTTAAAACTACAGAACTAATTTAGCCTAATAGGGGGACTATTTGGGCTTTTCCTCTTTCTTAAGACAACTAATATGATACTTGGCATGCTTTTAAGTAAAAAAATTGAGGATTGATAAATTACTAATTATCAATCAATCTAGCAACTTTCTTTCAAAGATAACAAGCAATAATAGCTTGAAAGTCCAATTGATAATGAAATGATCATAAAAATCCAAGAGTTTCAATAAGAATTTGAAAACAAATAAAATCAATTATTATTATTGATTGTCAATTATTAATTTCACTTGCATCAACATCACATTCCATGTATTACATCTTTAATCAACTAAATAATCCTTTCAAAATTTTATACATTTATAGCTTTTGAACTCTTTCAAGAATAATCACACCTATAAGTCTATAACTTCCAAATAACACATACCAAGGAACTTCAATTAAAAATCTACATCAAGGATTTGCATGATTAGTACAAACAACCATACTAATATTAATCTTTCACAAAATTTTATTATGATAGAAACTAGTTTTGTCACCACAACTACTCTTTATATTATTCATTATGACATGATGCATATCTTTAACAAGTTCAAAATGCAACAAGACCCCCTTGAAATAAATTTAGGCCATACTAGATCAAATGTAAGAGTTGTCAATAGTGTCAGGCGCCATTAAGATAATATGGCTAGTTTAATACATGAGTAGGTAGACTAAATGCTTGCATAGGACATGTGATGTGTAGCTTTAGTTATAAACCTATTTCCATTATAGGAAATAATTTTGAACACTGTAAAGCGATAATACATTAAACAAAGTTAGAAAATATTATAAAATTGATATTTCAATGCATTTCAAGATATAAAGCAAAATAATGTAAATACTTAAACTAGTTAGTTTGTAGTGTGCATAGAAAGGTTAATATAATTTGCAATACAGTTTGTTTCATTTTTATCATCATCCCTATTATATTCTCAATCACTAAATTTGTCTTCCACCATCTCTGCTGTTTTCATCATCCTCTAAATTCTCAAGATTTACTATTATAGAACCCTCCTACACTAATGCTTAATATATCATATTGTCGTGAGTTGAAGGGGTTCAACTTCCATCTTCAAAGATTTTAAAATATATATAATTCTAAGAAAATGTTCTTGTTTATTTCACTCTTGATGCTTTTTCACATCACTTTATATCAAAATGTCACCATAAAAAAGCAAACCATATCCTAATTAGAATTGTTTGCACGCCCCATTCAACAAGACTCAAAGTGCAAAGCAATGCTACATTTTTGTTAAGTTAAACTCTCAAAACTTCTATATCCAACAAACATGTAATCTTTATTCAACATCAATTTTATCAGCCAATAATAAACAACATTAAGAAACATATTTTATGAATAAAATAAAATATAATATAAACAATGGACCATACAGCACTCAAAATATAAATCACATTATCAAAATAAATAAGTCCAAAATGAATTGGAAAAACTTGCAGCTAACAGCTTCAATATTGCAATTAAAGTTTATAAAGCAAATAGACAAAAATTCAATTTGAAGACTATTATCAAACCTCAACCTACAAATTTTTATAAATTCACATTTCACAGAAATTAAACATATAATTGCCAAATAATCGACGAACTGATAAAATATTCAATAACTATGTACCAAACGAGGCGAAATGAAGAGGCATGGATACAAATCTAAGCCAAATTCATCTTCATATTCCTCACTGTATGGATGAGATCAACTCATACATTTCTTAACTTCAGCTAGTGTTGTTGAACACACTGAGCACACTCTCCCAGAAAAAAAAAAGTGAAGCCTAAAGCTTTAGTGCATGCTTTAAATCAGTAACACAACCATTTTATTGTTTGAAGCAGTGGCATAGTTCCCAATGGAGATTAGGTAGAGATGTAAGATCTGCTAAACAGTTTAAGTAGAAGATGAGAGAGAAATTTACAGTGAATTTTATCAAATAACCATATCCCAAGCAAATTTCATCAAATAAAATAGTATAGAACCGAGTATGCCCTAGCTACCCAGTAAAATTAGAGTCAAAGTTTAGAAACAGTTATTACTCGGTTTCTAAAATGGGAACAAGCATTATGTGAAAAGTTCTTTATTTATAACTCGATAGCATAGGGTTAAAACACATCAGAGCCTATTGTCATAGGTATACATCATTTAGATAAATTGAACTCACCATGGGTGTGAAGCAAGAAATGAGTATGTTAAGATGAATATATGAAAACTAAAAATAAAAGAATAAATAATAATCATATTAGGGAAACAAGTGAGTACAATTTATTAAAGATGAGTTTTGAAACTGTCATTAATATCAAATAAAATAGCTCCAAAACACTAGTAGATGCGCTATTTGTCGCCGACTCCCTCTCTTTCATGTGCTATCACACTGTTAATCTCTCTCTCTCTCTCTCTCTCTCTCACACACACACACACACATTAAAGATGAGTTTTGAAACTGTCATTAATATCAAATAAAATAGCTCCAAAACACTAGTAGATGCGCTATTTGTCACCAACTCCCTCTCTTTCATGTGCTATCACACTGTTAATCCCTCTCTCTCTCTCTCTCTCTCTCTCTCTCTCTCTCTCACACACACACACACACACACACATTGGCTAGTATGTTAATTTTGTAAGTCTAGATTAAGATTTGCATTAGCTGCAGGTACAATGGTATGGCTTAATTAGCTTGTCATTTCAATTTTGGATTTGCATTATTTAGTTTGCTCATCTGAATGTCTAAGTTATTAATTCTAAATTCATATTAAATCACAGTTCCAGATGAAGATTATCAGCTCTATGATGGCCGTGTTTAAGAGTCAAGCGACATTAAGCAGAATGAAAGTAAACATTATGGCAACAAGATACAACAATAATAATAATAACAAGCTTTTATCCCACTACATGGGGTTGGCTACATGAATCCTTCTCCATTGTGTCCTATTAATATGAAAACAAAATACTAAATTGGAAAAAAAAATTTATGCAGTGAAAACTTATCTTTTAAATGTAATTTTTGCAATAAAGGTTCCAATTCAAGGGTAAAGGCACAGTTAGCAAAAAAATATTAGTTATGGATAAAAATCTTGGAGAAATAAATAACTAGTTGATAAAACCTATTTGTAGGTAAAAAGGGGTCACCTGAAGAAACACCATTTGATAAAGAAATACATGAGCCTAAGAAGAGGGTTTAATTGAAATCGTACATTAGAATGGACATTTGATATGAAATTTCAAGAATTAAATAATGAAATTACAAGAAAATTTCCAGTGAGTCTTGCTTTAGGTTTGCAAGAAATCTTCATTACAAGAATTAACTTTTCCTACTATCCATGATCTACAAGGTTATGTATGACTAGGGGTGTAAACGAGTCGAAGATGAAAACACTTGTCTGTTCGCCTGCTTTGAAAATCATTTTGTTCGTGTTCGGCTTGTGTTCGAAATGGCTCGAAATTTCACTGTTCGTGTTCGACTTGTTTAAAAATTGCTTTGTGTTGAAATGCAATAATCAAAAAATCGTATGAGGGAGGATTGAGCGCGAGGCAATCTTTTGCATGTAGCTTTACAAATTTAGCGTACTTTGCATTTGTGATATGTATCGTGTTAGGTATGTATATATAATAATAATAATAATAATAATAATAATAATAATATAATAATAATAAAAATAGTAATAAATAACAATAATAAAATAATAATAATATAATATAATATAATTTTTTTTATTTTCATCGAGTCGAACAGTCGAATAAATGATTGTTCATGTTACGTTTATATATCGAGCTTGAAAGCGTCCTTTCGGTTATTAGTTAGCGAGCGAAGCGTGCTATTTATTATGAACTTTTTTGGACACATGTGTGTAAGATGCAATGCCATTGGAACAAAATTGCCTTAGAGAAAAAGATCTAGGATATTGAAATTTTATTTAACCATCAAAGGCATTTGAAAAAAGGATTTAATTATAACATCTGATGTTTCAACAAATCCTCAAATAAAACCCATTATTAGCTTAATGGAAATATTCAAAAATGGTTCAATGTTCATTAAGCTTATAAATTGAGATAGAAAGAACAAGAACAATCCCTCTATTGTTAATTTGATCTAGTCTATCATAATGGATGATGATTGATACTTTTTATCCTATACACAAATGCACGTGTCGAATCAAATAATATAGAATGAGTAGAGTATTGTTCCCACGAAGATTAGAATAAAATTCAATATCAATTTATGTTAAGTACTAATCATTAAAAACTTGACATTTATCCAACAAAATATAAAGTGCTTAATTAAAATAACTATATACTATTTTGTAATATATTAAAAAGAATAATTTTTATATTTTATAATTTTATAGAAATATAAGCATTTTTCTTAATTTTAGAAGTAGTACTATGAATTTATGAAAATTTTAGATTATGTATTATATTAAACAAACTAGTAGAATTAATTTTAAGCATGTTGTGTCAACCAGGAGTAAAAATGATATATCATCTATGTTTAGACAAGTATAACCAAGCAGATCTCTTTACTCAATTTTCTCTCTAGTGCCAAATAAATTTTAATTGGTTGCTTTACTCATATTTCTATTTAAATGATTATGAATCCTAAAAATAATCACATATCTAATGACTATTTAGCACTTTTGGACTATCTAGCATATTCATGATTATTTAGCACATTCATTTCCCTTTTTCCTAATTGTTCTTCTAAGACTCAATCGATATCTCTAGATCACACTTAATTTTAACCTTACAATTGGCCAGATGACAAGTAAATGAAGCATGGAGAAAAGAAAAACATAATTCATTCAAAGCACAAAAAATTTTCTTATATTAATCCGCAAATGAAGTTTAATACAACACAAACATCCAAAAGTTCACATAAATTCAAGCACTTTATAGAATAGTGTTCCATAATAAAAATAAAGAAAGAAATCATACTAAATATTGTAAAACAAGTCGTAGGATAACCAAAGAAGAAAGGAAAGAGCACACCAAGTAAGTCTACTAAGTCCACTCTTGCGATCCTCTATTGCTTCCTCATAGAAATATCCAACATCCCCCACTAAAATCCTTGATTGTTGATTTCCTTCTATTCCTCTTGATTAAAAAAAACACTCTTTCACACTACCCATACAACACTCAAATAACTTGGAGTGTCACTCTTCAAGTGTTTCACAAAAAACTCATACACACTTATAGACTCATCTTTTGCCAAGATAAATAAATTAAAAAATAAAAAAGTCATTTTCCCTAAAAAATTCCCCTATATATAGCCTAGAAACAACCCCGATCGATATCCCTGACACTCTTGCCATAACTTCCTCGAAACCGTCGCTAAACCATCACGAATCTATTCTTTTTGACTATATTCTATATGATGTAGCGTTATGGAGCTGGCGCTCGATCTTTAAGATCCGTATGCGACGGTGTTCTTGCATTTGTTCATATTTTTCTCTGGTACAACGTCACGACATTGCTTATGCAGTGCTTAGAGGCCTACGCACTGAGCTTGCTATAAAATTATTCCAAAATAAGCCTGATTCAATGCCGCAGTACTACTGATATAGCGCCTAAGCGTTGGCATTGCTATAAAATTGTCCTAATTTATGCCATATTTAGCGTCACGTCACTGCTTTTGTAACGCCTAGGCGTTGGGCCTAAATTTCTTCTTTTTCATTTTTTTGTATATTTTCCTATTATAACATCAAATATACTTAAAATAAATATATTTTTATATATAAAAATATGATAAAGACATTATACTTATATAATTTTTTTTATAATTTTAACACTTATCAAAGGATGGGCTGGATGGCCTTACAAATTTTATTGATGGTTATTAATAATACTACTATTTATAAGCAACACATATGATAATTGAACAAAACCTTTCTCATATTTTTTTGATCCCCATGTGTGTGCCCAACCTTCATCTTGCTAAAAAAGGTGATGCAAAAAAATACATAGGCTAACGAAGTTGCTTATAATAATATGGATAGCTAGGCTATGGAGAATATTTTAATGGTAAGATTTATCAAGATCTGTTGTGTTTAATGGCTTCTCAAACTTGAAAAATTTATGCATAATGGACTTGGTTATAATGAATTCACTCCAATAATAATTTATTTAAAATTAGAAAAAAAAACTTTTTTTTGTTATGCTTTGTGCTCTAAAGACTTTGTGAAAGAATGATTTCGATCTAGATCTATCAAAGACAAGTGAAGTGATTTAACTATACATCATTGGCAGTAGTACATAACTCAGCCTGATACTTCTTCAGAACTACTTATTTGCCTCTGCCTTGACTTGTCAACTCATAAAGAAGACATAGTTAATCTAGGCCTCTTGAAGTAATCAAATCGAAGAAGATTGGAAATTCTTATTAGATTTATAAAGTGGACACCCTCTTATTATGATTGTTCTTATAGGGAAATTGATAGGAGGGATAACAACAAATCAACCATATTTGCACTTTCCAATTAGGTTGGCTAAAGCTTGCAAACCGAAAAATTTTCTTATTTTGATCATTGAAAGTCTTGGCAAGCAGTAAAACGATTGTCTAGCATTTATGAGTAGAAGTATGCATTGATTGGATAAAACTGAACCAAACCAATCTTAACTAGTAGGTTCAATTTGGTTTTTAAAGTATTTGTTCAATTGTTGGTTAGCTTTTAGTTATGAATTTGATTTTTATTTACGTAAAACCTATCAAAACAAGAACCAAAATTTATTAATTTCTTCACAAATCAAATTAACAGAGAACGTGAACTATAAACAAACAAATGAGAAAAAAAATTCAGTGTGGACATTATATATTATAAATGCCAAGATTAAAATTTTTAGCAAAGATGGTATTCTTCTTAATACACATTATTTAAACTAAAATTAATTAAAAATTCTATTAAAATAAATTATATTTTGATTCATCTGGAATTAAACTAGACTAACCAAACTAAAAATTTGGTTTGGTTTAGTTCGATTAGAAATATAATTTGGTGAATTCTATTGTATGAATTTAAAAATTAAATCAATTGGTTTAGCAAATTTGTAAGCAAAATAGATAAATCAATCAAATGCATACCCCTATACAATAGAAATTAAGAATTTTGTTTTTCTTAAAATTTTACTAGGAATCCTAATGCAAAATCGAATGTCAAACGAGTTGGGTAAGACTTAGTATAGCATCTCAACAATAAATAAGATGTTCACGGAGATGAATATCTAATTGTTAGAGAATTTGGTGCATACAGGATATCAACCCAAATGAATATTAATTTATCATGGCTCTCGGTACAAAGCATAATGCTAACCTGATAAATATCAATATTCTGAATATCAATTTATTAAGTATTTCAACATGCAACATGATGTTAAATCATACATGTACATGTTTATAAGAGATAATGGCACAATGCATGATGTCAACCCATGCAAATATTAGTTTATTGGAGATCTCAATGAGAAACAAGATTTCAACCCAAGCATGTATATAATAAAAAAATGCTCAAAAAAATTTTAACATAAAAATATAAAAAATGGCCATCTTTTAGCTTGTTTACAAGAAAGAATTCTTAGCAATCCAACCATATTTAAACTTTTTGAGTTCAATTTTGTTGATCTTGCTCAAGATTAAACTAAGAGAATGGAGAATCTTTTGCCTTTTTAGTTTTATTTGTTAAAGCTTAATGAACCTAAAGCCTTCCTTGTTGTTTATAAAAGTCTTTGACGAGCTTAAGGTGTTGGCCATTGAATTTTGTGCCTCCTTTGACAAGCCATCGGAGGTTATTTTGGCCACACCACTTCTCTTATATATCTTTACATGGTTAAAAATAAATATGGAAATTTAAAGCTTAATTAGTTGCATGATTTTCAGGAAAATTGAAGAAAGATTAAAATGTCCATCAAATTCTATAAGATCTTCTTGGTGGTTCTTTCTCTTGCAATTTCTATGGGAGAATTTCTCAAGTAATTTATATTATAAATTTTGACAATATATTTATGGAGATCTTCAAAATAAATTGTTGATTGTAACCTTAATTACCACCAAATTGTTGGATCACTTTGGAGGCAAGCATTTATTGTATTGAAAAGTTGGTAATCTAACCCATGAAGGAAAAATGTTTTGTTTGCACTTACACATCAATAAGACTATAAGTTATGAATGTTTCCCCACATACGAGGAGTGCAAGAGTCGACTTGCGGTGGTCAGTCGCTTAGTGGAATCCTAAGGGAAAGGCTTAGTCATTTATGTAGGCCAACTAGGTGCCAAACTAGATAAAAAATTATGTCAATTAATTTATAATTTAGTTTTATATTCTTGCATATTTACATAGTAAACTATTTATGTTTGAAAATTCTTATTATAAGCCATGTGATTAATGATTTATATGATAATATTAGAGAGTAAAACTTAAATCTATAGATTAGTAATCTATTACCCTTACTCTTAGCATATTAATATTGTGGTCACAATCATTAGTTTATTTGGGAATTTCATGGCTTTTATATTTTTTGAGTTTATGAGATCATAGCATAGATGATATGTAAATCCTCAACTTTCTTTTGGATAAAAATAAACTACATATCATATTAGTTGCATTAGTAAACTCTAAATCTGAGTCAACTTGCATCATCTAATGGCTTGCATATTCAATGAAAAGGCATTATTCTTTTCAAATCTCTATTCATAATTAGAGAACATATCTCTTAATTAGTTAATGCTTCCCAAAATTAGTATCTTCACAATTAGTCCTTACAATTTTCTTATGATTTGAGGAATTCATACTTCATCTTGCAAATGGATTTGGGTTGGTTTGACTCCTTTGAAAGTTGTTTCATTTTTGTTAAATCATTTATATGATAAAGATTTGTACTAAAGTATCTCTCCATCGTATAAGCCTTAATACACCTATTACTTGTGTGTTGCGAAATTTTTAAAAGAACGGTGTTTCTCAACATTTTTTTACTATAACTTTATTATTAAAATTTGAAAAAAAATTTACATTTTAAATTTAACATTTAATTGTTGTTTGCATTGACACTATTTTCTCAAATTGGAGAGGTTCAAACATCATGAAAGACAAGGAAATATGGTGTCTCAATACCATGCCAAGATCCAGCAAACTTGTATCATACATTTTGATCCGTTTAAATATGGATCCTGACATCCAATGTCTCACACTAATTGCATCCTAGCAGACCATCTACTTGCCTATTTAAACGAGGTCCATAGCCATTGCATGTATAGCAAAAAACTCTTACATACTAAGATGCATGGCCACCACCCATCAACATAACCCTAAAACCTCCACAGTCAAACTCCTTCAACTACTACATAGCCCATTGTCATGTCTCAATAAGATGTTGATCTTACATTATGACAACTATTTAAGGAGGAAGTGTAACTTTCTTTGGCCAGGACTTAAAAAACTATACACAAACTTTTATCACCAATATAAATCACCACAACTCAAATTCCTATCCAACAGTTCATCTTAGCCTTCTAATCCATTAGAAGTCTATCTCTTACTCCAACCCTAATTACTCTCACTAACTAATGCAATATTAAGTGGCGCAACTTCTCCTCCTTTCCCTATAATAAGCGTAATTCTTTAGCTCAAACCACTATAAATTCTTGTGTCCTCTTTTTGAGAGTTTTTTGTGAATTATTTTCTCTCTTCTGATAGAAGTATCTTAATTTGATAAGCTAATAATCGAACTCCAAACATGATGCATTCCTCATGAATTCCCCTAAAAATACATTTTTTATACATTTAGACACTAGTGAAGCATAATATCAATATGCCCTTAACTTCAATATCTAATCCCTTAATATTTACTTCAAATGTGTTGGATAAGTAACCCTAGCAAAGAAAAAAAAACACACAAAAACAAAACAAAAAAAATGTGATAGACTTGTGAAGGAACTGAAATATGAAATACAATAAGTTCATTTTATCTCACTTATTTTTTTATGGACTAAGCACAAAAAAAATTATTTAAACCATGTTCCCAATAAACTAATCTATAAAGTAAAACCAAGACGAAAAAAAGCTGCAAGGTGAGCTAAATATTCTAAACTAAAGATAATCAAGATTCAATCAAAGAATTCAGTTAACATTAGAAGGTAAGACAAGATCCATTCAACATTTTTCTTCTATTTATCAAAATAGGTGACAACATCATTCAACACAAGAGGAACAAGCCAACAAGACCACTATTAATGACAAAAGAATCCTTGAACGGACTAGCCAGCCAATAGAAAGACATAATCAAGAACAAGGTATCTCTCCATTGGCAATCCTATTAAAACTTAGTCAAAGCCCAAACTATTAAACAAAAATTACAATAAGCAGAAACAGGATCAGATCTAAATTACAAGTTTGAAATCCCTAGTGCCTATCTAAAGCTGAGCTGTGAATAACTCGATCTTGAGCCAATCAGAACTCGCAAATGGTTCAGATCCATTTGGTCAAATCTCAAGCTGAGTATATTGGAACTTATCTTCACTCTAGCCAAGCCTAGCTCACTAAGACGATTAACTTTCAAATGATTCTAGATTTTTTTAAGATAAACTTTTGGTTCAATATAAAATCATGTCAAACATTTAAAAATACAAGCATATATGAAACATATATGCATAGCAGCATGTATTACATTAGATCAGATATGGAGTTAGCACAGCTGGGTCCAGGCCCTGCTCAGATTATAAGTTTGATTCTTTCAATGAATGACTAGTTATTTAATCGCCTGATTGATTTCGATTCAAACACGGTCAAGCCGAAAATAAAAATAAAATATAGATCATAGATCCGATCTTCGAAGTGTCAGCATATCTACTAAAGACGATGTCATCATAAAAAAAAAAGAACCCGCCCAAAAGCAACATCAGTAAACAGAACAAGAAAGAGAGAGAGAGAGAGAGAGAGAGAGAGAGAGAGGGAGGGAGGGAGGGAGACCTCTCCTGACCGGCGGTGTCCCAAATTTGAGCCTTAATGATCTTGCCGTCGACATTCAAACTTTTGGTAGCGAACTCCACCCCAATGGTGGACTTGGATTCCAGGTTAAACTCATTCCTCGTAAACCGCGACAGGAGATTCGACTTGCCCACACCCGAATCACCGATCAGCACCAGCTTGAACAAGTAGTCGTAGTCGTCCTCCGCTCGATAACCAGCCATCCTCTCTCACCTCCACCTCCGAGATTTCTCTGAGGAAGCAAAAAGGAAAGCCCTAATGGGAACTCAAAGAGGAAAGGAAAGAAAGGCCTTCTCTCGGGATTCTTATCTCTCGCCCAGCGTTTCCACTGTGCGTATCCTTTTTGAATGTATATTTTTATTCTTTTATTTTTTTTTTCTTGAGGAGGCTGAGATTTTGGTCGGTTGCAGCTATTATACCATTTTGTGGAGAAGAAGAATGAAAAAGAATAATTTACATAATAAACCTTATTAAAGATAGCGCTTCAAGCTTATAATTCCTAATGCGGCAGAGAGCATTTTGACCACCTCTACAAAAAAAAAAGGTTGAGTATATAATATCAAAATTCGGTAAAAATAGATTTTAAATTAAATTAATCTCAAAATAATTTCAAAATTTTAAAACATATTAATATTAATCTTATTTTTCTTTATGACCGCACTCATTATATTTCTTTATTTTTATTATTTTAAGAACAAATATGTGTCAATTTCTGAAAATAAAGTCTCTAATTATCATGTAATTATAAATTTATTCATTTAATTAATTTTTAATCATCAAAAATATTTTTAATTAATCTCAACTATTCAAAATAAATTAAACATTATAATTCGAGAGGACCTAGCAATTTTTTTATAATCCCCATTCCAAAGTCCATGGGAAAGGATTTATTATGATATATGTGAGGCACAAATTTAAATTATTTGCAACAACATAGAAAATTTTTATCAATCAAACTAGATAGCACTAGGGTGTAAACGAGTCAAGACGAATTTTGACTTAATCGAACTAAGCTTATTTGATCCCTGTTGAGCTCGAGCTCGAGCTCAACTCGAGCTCGACTCGATTTAAAGAAAGTCAAGCTCAAGCTCATTTAAAAAACTTGATAAGCTATCGAACCGATAATATGATACACGATAATTCAATTCGTTATCTAGGTTTTAATATGAAAGTGTTATAGGTTAAATGAAATAGTGATATAGGAATATTCCATTAATAGAGTAAATTATTAATGAGAGGCTTCTATTTTTGTAAGAAACAAAAGTAATATAACATTAATAATTTATTTATTTAGATTTTATATTTAAAATATTTAATTTTTCTTTTTAAAAGCAAAAAAATTATTTTTATACAAATTTGATTGTTTGATTAACTTTCTATTTGTTTAATTTATGAAAAAAATAGTTACAATATTTTTGGTCTTTTTTTTACATGCATATAGGACATATTAGATGCATGTACATGAAAAATAAAGGTGAGTAGGACAATAGGTCTTGATATCATTTCTATTAGGACAATAATGTAACTAAGAGTTTGAATAAGATTTAACATACATGCAATGTAAGAGCTTTTGGTTATCTTTATAGCATAAAGAGTCAAAAATTTTATTTGTCATGAGAGTTTAATTTATATATATATATATATATATATATATATATATATATATATATATATATATATATATATATATATATAATAGTGTAATTTTAGTCATTTTATTTAGTCTTCAAATGAAAGACTTTATTAATCGATGTATTTAAAATTTGATCAAATTTATTCTTTAATATATTAAAATATCTTACATTCTTTTAAAATTTTCTTTTTTTTGCATTAAGTAAAACATAAAAGTTAAAATTTTCTACATCTATTTTACTTTACACTCAAAATTTATCAAATCTAACATCCCCATCAAAAAAAAATTAACAATTGATATAATATATAGATAATAAAATTTAAACCACTATATGAATAAGATAATTTTGCAACTAAAAAAAAAAAATAGCCAAAAGAACACATACAATACAATTATTGTTGTTATCAACCGAAATATACTTTTAAAGCTACACGAAGTTATTGCTCTCCGAATCAGCAATGCCCACGACGACATATCATAAGCGATTGCGTGCACCATCCTACCGCTCTTCGATTCACGGAAGCATTTAATATTATTACAGATTTTTTGTAATAGGTATTCATCCAATATCTCACTCATCTTATAGATGGGAATATCATTATGAATTATCTCACAGAAACTTAGCGTCACATTCATCACTCATATATGTTAAATCCTCACTTATTTTTTCCATCTTAGGTATAGGCATCTTTACTCTGAAAAGGATCCGAACTCAATCTGGTGGATTAAAAAAAAAAAAAAAATCCTGCGAGTACACTTGTCCAATCCATCGTCTTCAAGCTCAGTCCGAGGCTTATCTTATAAATATATTTATGTCATATTTATATACTTTATAAGAAAATATTATTCAGATATTCCTTACATAAATTTATTACAGACTGTATATAAGAAAGGTTTCCAGAAGTACCCTGCGCTATGGGGAAATGAATTGAATGCTAGATCAGTATGCATAGAGTTGTTAATATGGTTGCTTCTGTGGTCAATTATCAGTTATTATATTACTATATATATTTTTGATGGAGGCTTCTTTTCATTGAGAGAGAAAATAGTGAAATCCTATTATGTGAAATGATGATGAATCAATCGAATAGTTATGTAAAGCACAAATACCTATGTAGCTTTCTCCTTGAGCGATAAGAAGTTATATAGGTGAGACAATAAAGTAGGAAAGTAAACACAATCAAGAAGAAAAGTAGCTATGATTGTTAAATTCTACAATCATTTTATCCTTTATAGTCAATTGTATCAATGAAAATAATAAAATATAAAATTCATGGCTGCTAAAAAAAAAAAAATCATGACAACACATTAATTAAAACACACTAACTTCTATTTATTATCTAATAACTAGCATGCTAGAAAATCTAGTAAACTAGACTAAGAGTCTATTTTAGTCGACTGTAATTTTTTAAAAATTTTATTATAAAATTGTTGTGCATTCTAAATATTTTTATTTTTAAAAAATTCAAATATCAACTTTCTGATAATCACCACTCTAACAGCTCAAGTTTTCAAAAATAATTTTTCTTCACAAAATATTTCTAATAAACAGTCAAAAAATTAATAGCTAAATATAACTGTGATTATTTTTTTACTGCTTTCTAAAAACTAAAACGGCTAAAAAACAATCCCAAATACATTCTAAGAGTATCTTATGACTCATATATGCTAAATTTATCAACAAATCTCCCTTAAATTAATAAACGTAACATCATTATACTAAGAGTAAATTTCAAACCATATTCACTGTAGACATCATGAGGATCTAAAATTAGAGCTCATATTTATAAGATCTATAAAACCCAAATTGAAAAAAAAAGAAAACAGCATTCTACTAAGGCATTTTATGATTTCATCTTTTTATTTATGTAATTTTAATTTTTTCTAGAAACTCATATTTAAAATTTTGTATTTAAAAAAAAAGATGATATGTGAGGTGGTTGAATCAAAATAAAATAATAATATAAATGAGTAGATGGCATAAATAATGACAATTTAATCAACATTAATGTGACACTTTTCTCCATGTTTTGAATTCTTTTTTTTTGAAATATGTTTGTAATGGTATAAATAGTCCTCTTACTAGAATGAAAGAGATCTTTTTTGCAATTACAATTAATTCTTGTGAGTTGAGCTTGGTGAAATTGTGGTAATCCTTGAGCTAGTTATCCAACATATCTTCTTCCTCCTTGATACGCATTCTCTCATCTAAAGACCCAATCAAATTTAGTATCAACAAAGCCGGAAGTCTTTATTGTCTTAAACTTGTGAGTTTTTCTTGGACTTGTGAGATTAATTAATTTTCTTTTATGTGAGGTTAATTAATTTTTCTAAGACTTGTGTGGTTAATTAATTTTCTTTTATGTGAGGTTAATTAATTTTTTTGGACTTGCCCCACCCCAAAAAAAAAAAAAAAATTAAGAGAACATAAGAGATAGTTTCACAGTAAAAAATCCATTATGCAAATCAAAATCTAATTACTTAATTTATTATCTTTGTTATTGTTTATGATTAATTTTAGAAGTTTCTTTGATTAACTTATGATAACTTACTTTCTTAAGAAAAAAAAAGGGGCTTGATAAATTTGAGCATTTTTTTCATTATATTGAAAAATAAATAAATAAAATATGCATGCATAATAATATAAGTGTGTTAAACCATGATTTTAAAAGCTAAATAACTTTATCAAAAAGACTAAACTCAAGGAGAGCTTGAGATTTAAGTGATCTTGTACTCCTCATCCCAATTTCTAGCCTAAAATTTCACTTTGATTCATTATATTAAACTTTTTCATTTTTTTCATTGGTCCCTTTTCATATATCTTTTTTTCCTTTAAAAAAAAATCATGGCACCAAAATCTATCTCTCAAGATCAAGTTAAAAATTTGACTAGATTAATTGATGTCTTAGATCTTAGGATCCAAGACAATGAATTAAAACTCATAAATATTAGAAGAAAAAAGAATAAAATCAACTTAAATAAAATGCAAACTCTTATACACATCTACAAAATAATAGAGTACAAACTCCTCCCAATACCCTCGCGTACGATAGGGATAGATGAAGAAGATTCATATTCAAACTATAGAAAATTAACCAACAGAAGACAATCAATTGCTAGAAATGGTGGAAGGAGAGAAAATTATTTTAAGACTATAGAAGACTCTAATAATCCATCTCGAAGAGTTAAAGTAGAAGCCCCAACTTATGATGGTATATATAACCCAAATAAATTTCTCGGTTGATTAGTTCAAATGGATGACTTCTTTAATTGATATAAAATGGATGATTGCCACATAATTACTTTTGCTAAAATGAAATTGATAGAATATGCTAAAATTTATTAGACAAATATTTTAGCTAAAGAACAAAGATTAAGAAGGACAAACCTCACTTGGATAGAAATGAAAGAAATGTTAAGAGCAAAGTAATGTCAATCATGATAAGAAGTTTGTATAGTCAATTATTAACTTTTGAGATAAAAATTATCTTTATAATACTTGAATACTTTTAAAGATCCAATTTCTAGAAATGATTGTATTGATAATGATTGACAATTAAATAAATTTATTATTGACTTAGACATTAGAAATGAAGTTGAATTATTTCTAATCTTTAAAAGCATTTCATTATCTTATTAGTTGACAACAAAGAAATATGTCTCCTCTCTAACTAAAAGTCAAGTACCTTTATTTTATCCCATAGATATTGTTAGAGTCCATCCAAATGGCATCCCTTTTGCCTAAAACTTAATTGAAGGGAGCTCAAGAACATTAGAAAGTAATATATTTTAAATGTCATAAAAGGTCATATGCAAAATCAATGTTAAGCTCAAATCTTATTTTAAAAGAAGTTGAAAATCTAATAGATGATAATCTATAAGAAGTTTATAATGACACCCCATTATCTGATGAAGAATTGGAATTAATTGATGACCCTCATGTTAATGTGATGAGATGTCCTACTGTAATAAAAAATGAGGTAAAAGATTGGAGGAGAAATAATATTTTTAGCATGTATATTTTGTGTAATGAAAAGAGATGTATGTTAGTTATAAATGGAGAGAGTGCTATGAATGTCATTTTAACACTTTTCAACTAAAATCTAAACCTCATCCTAAAATATTTGTTAGTTGGATAAATCATATATCTCTTCTCATCATGTATTTAGTTCATTAAAATAGCTGAGGATCAAATTTGGTGTGATGTTCTCCTTAATAAGATTGAGCATCTTGTTATGTTACTCATTTGAAATTTATTTTGTTATGTTGGCTCGTTTATATATCGAAATATATCTAATTTTTTAATTAACATAATAAACATTTTAAACAAAACTTTTTTTCAGAAGGATTCAAACATAAATCTCATACAAAGTTTTACAGAATGCTTGAATTTGTGATATGTAAATGTTCATATAATAATAATAATAATAATAATAATAATAATAATAAATAATAATGAATAATAATATGTAATAATAATAAATAAATAAATAAAATAATTTATAAAATAATAATAATAATAATAATAAATACAAATAATAGTAACATAATAATAATAACAATAATAATAATAATAATATAATATAATATAATTTTTTATTTAAAATTTAAATGAGAAGCTCGAATGAATGATTGTTAAGTATTATTCTTATATATCGAGCAAGAAATATTTGTTGATCTTCTTCGTTTAGTTAATGGAACAAACACAATTTATCTCTTTAGCAATTCAATTCATGAACAACGAGCTTTGGATGTTCTCATGGCATTGCTCATATTCTCTTAGATGACCTTGGTATATGATATGAATATTATTATGGTAAGAAAAATACTTATGTTTTTAAACATAATAATAACTATTAAATTCACTAATAAAGGCAAAAAAAATACCCCTATAACACCACACAAAATAACTTCGACATAAGCCTATTGAAAAATGTCAAACTTCAATTAATTATCATAAAAATCCTACTATTAAATATAATCATTTGATTCTTTAAAACATCTACTCTTCCTCCTTTGACTCCAAAGATAAATAATAAGTTTTGGAGCTTTCTGAAAGAATTTTATCCATTTCTTCTTCTATTACATGTAAAAGAAATCATACTATACTCAATGAGACTCACATACCTGTGATTCTTCTTCTTTCTTATTTTAACGATATTCCAGATGAGCTTCGATGTACCTCTCTAGAGACATTCAACATGCTATTGAGTTCTTTAGGTTCAACTCTTCTTTCACATTATAAGATGAATAGAGCATGTTGAGATTAAAAGACAATTGAGGAATTATTAAGAAAGGGTTTTATTCAAGAGAGTCTTAGCCCTTGCATCCCATCATTATTAACTACAAAGATGAAACATGGCGAATGTGTGTTGATAATGACAATAAATAAAATTACTATCAAATATAGGTTTCCTATTCCCGATTAGATGATATGTTAGATTTAATCTCATGAGTAAATTTTTTCAAAGATTGATCTAAAAAAGTGGATATCATCAAATCATTAGATCGAGATGAGTGGAAGATGACTTTTAAGACCCAATGGACTTTATGAATGGTTTTGTCATGCCTTTGACTTTCAAATACTCTCATTTTGAGATTAATGAATATTATTCTTAAACCATATATAGGTAAATTTTTTGGTGGTGTATTTTGATGATATTCGATTTTAGTCCAAGTGAAAATGACATCTACCTACAAAAGTCTTTGAACTACTTAAAAGAGAAATTATACATTAATTTTAAAAGTGTTTTTTTTTGCAAAATAATAATCTTTTTAGGCTTTATTATATCAACTACTGACTTAAACCTGATCATTCTAAAGTGAAAGCAATCTTAGATTGATCATCACCTGAAAGTTTTACCAAAGTTACAAGCTTCTATGGTTTAGCCACCTTTTATCGGAGATTTATTACGAAGTTTAGTACCATTGTTGCTCCGATAATTATACTAAAATCGGATAAATTTTGTTGGACTTGTGCACAAAAGCAAATTAAAGTTTTTATCACCCGATCTTTAAGTTTCCTGATTTTTCTAAAGCTTTTGAAGTGGCATGTGATGCTTCAGGAATTGGGATATGTAAAATTTTAAGTCAAGAGAATCATCCTATAGCATTCTTTAGTAAAAAGTTAAATGAAGCCAAACAACGATATTCCACTTATGATGAGAGTTTTATGCTATAATTGATCACAAGGCGTTACACTATCTCTTACATAGAGAATTTATACTTAATTGATCATCATGCCTTAAAATTCATTAATACTCATAAAATTAAGTCATAGGCATGCAAAATGGGTTGAATTTTTACAAGACTACTCTTGTGTTCTAAAGCATAACGAATTGAGAATAAACCTCGATGTTTTATCCGGGGTAAACATAATGATTTCTCTTTAAAATTGAGAATCTCGATTTGATAGAATTAAAGATGATTATATTGTCGACTTTTTATTTATGTGAACACCTAGATAAACCAATAACTTTACAAGAGATATTCTTGATAATAAATAGATATTTATATAAATAAAAATAATTATGCATTCCTCGATCTTCTCTTAAAGAATTCCTTCTCACTGACTACATGCTGGGTGTGTAGCTGGTCATTTTGAAAAGGATAAGACCATATGTTCATTAGAAAATAAATTTTATTGGCATTCATTAAAATGAGATGTTCAAAATTAATTAATGTTTAATTTGTAACAAGGTAAAACTATCAAACAAAGGTCACAATACTTTCTTTTTCCTATAGACTTTGGGAAGACCTATTAATGGATTTTATTCTAGGATTATCTAGGACAGCTCAAAGACATGATAATATTTTTGTTGTAGTGGATAGGTTCTTAAAAATGACTCATTTTTTACCTTGTTCAAAAATAAATGATGATTCTTATATAGCCAAATTATTTTTTAAGAAAATAGTATTATGGTCTCCCTTTAACCATTATTTAGAGATGTTAAGTTTGTCTATTTTTTAAAAATATTATGAAAATTATTAGTACCAAATTAAAATTTTCTTTTCACTGGTGACAAACTAAGAAGTTAATCATCTTAAGAATTTGCTTAAATATTTGGTAGGTAAAGTTTAGGAAATTGGGATTTACATTTACCAACATCAAAATTTCCTATAATAGTATTATATCTAACTACAAAAAATTACCATTTGTGATAGTCATGGTCAAAACTCGACGACAATGGATGTAGTACCTCTCATGTATTTTCTAATGCGACATTCTCATTTAAAAGATTTTCAAAACTCCATGAAGATATAAGAAAGCAAATTACTATAAGTAATGATAACTATCTTAAGAAAAATCATAATTGTTCAACAAAAGAATATAAAGAAGGTGATTATGTATTGATTAGCATTCGGCGGCATTATCAAACTACTAGATATAAGAAATTACATGCACGAGCTTGTGGTCCATTTAAAATTCTCAAGAAAATTAGAACTAATGCTTATCACATTGATTTGTCTACTAATATGCTCATTCATCCAGTTATTGATATTAAAAATATTCTATCATATGAAGGAATTACCAAACCTCCACTTGTTCAGTCTAACTCTTTAGCAGGAGATATAACACCGTGCGTATTTGCAGAACCCACTTCCTTTGAAGTTGACTATATTATCACCGAGCGTATTAAACCAAACATCATTTTTAGTTTGTTGGAAGAATAAACCATCAGCTGAAGACACATGATTGACCCATACTGATTTGAGACTCTACTCCAAGTTCTTATGGCAGAGCACGAGGAGTTTCCTTCAAGATGATGATGGGAATCACTTTTTGGAAGAAAGAAAATGTTTAGAGCCTTTGTCATAACAATTAGTATCTTTATTACATTAGCTAAAGCTTCTTTGTTTCTGTTCATTCCTATCACAACAAGATTGACTTTACCTAGATGAGAATGGATCAACCCCACAATTAGTAGAAGACTTCTTAAATTTCAACTCTACGGAACAGAGTTCAATTGAGCCTAGGGGAGTTGATATAAAATATCATGAGGATCCAAAAATTAAAGTTCAAGATCCATTTACAAGATCTCAAGCTAGAAAATTGAGAAAAAGAATGCTTAGCTCATTAGTGCTTGGTCCCATTTTATGATTTCATCTTTTTATTTATGTAATTTTTAATTTTCTCTAAACTCCATATTTAAAATTTTGCATTTAAAATTCAAACATGATATGTGAGATGGTTGAATCCAAATAAAATAATATGTGAAATGGGTGGATGACATAAAATAATGAGACATTTAATCTTAGCATTAATATAATACCTTTCCCCATGTTTTGAATTCTCTTTGAAATATCTTTGTAATTATAAATAGCTCTCTTACTATAATGAATGAGATCTTTTGTGATTATAAATTATTGAGTTATTATTATGATTTGAGCTTGGTGGCCAAACTTCGATCTTTGGTGAGAATTAGTTATCCAATATATCTTCTTCCCTCACTTCCAATACCCACGTTCTCTCAATCTCATCAAAAGAAAGAACGTCCACCTCCATCAATTTCTTTAAACAAGATTCTCCAATGTGCAAATGCCAACAAATTTTCTTAGATTTTATAATATAGACAACTTGAGAGGCTTGGTAAAAATGTTAACAATTTAATACTCATTTATTGTAATAAATATGATTAAGAACTTTTTCCTTAACCAAGTTCCTAAGAAGTAAAATTTTAAATATATATGAGCTAGCTTTTCCATATAAACAATATTTTTGAATAGTATGGTGAAACTATTATCAAACAACTCCCTAAAAAAGCATAACAAATATTTTGAAATGCTTTTCCAATTGTTTAGATTTTTAATATAATCATTGTTGATATACATTTGACTTCTCTCCCTTCTAGTAGAACACACTGATACAAGTACTTAAAAGATCCTCTTAATAGCTAGAAGATGAGTGTCAGTAGGATTCTGCATCTATTCGCTAATAGGACTTGCAACATGCAGTACATCGAACCTTGTGGCAGCCAAATACATCAAACTTTCACAATTTGTTTCATTTCTTCCTCTAGATTCATTTGTCAACATCGAACAAAACTTTATTAGAGTGCTAATAAATTTATTTATTCTTTATTTTAAACATGTCTCAGTTTTTAACACATATCTCTTGAGAAATAAAAATTCCAACAACATATTGCACCACTTTGAAGCTAAGGAAATAATGCATCATTACTAGATCAAATATATCACGTTCAACCATCATGATCTTAAAATTTTCAACAACATTATTTTTATTATAAATCAAATCAATCATAGATAAGCAAGCAATGAGCATTTTCTTTCCATCTTCTATATTTGTGAAAAGTTTATATTTATAGAAACACTTTTGAAATTCTTCATTAAAATAATAAGCATTTATATGATTATAACAAGCTTTCATATATAACCTTTATAAACACTACTTCATCCAATTACAAAATAGGCCATACGTTTTTAAGCTGTTAACATGATCACCAATCTATCTGTGTCACACCTCAGAACAAAACAAGAACTTCTTTGTATTCTATGCCAAACATTTGTTTTAAACCTTTTTATTATAATTGTGTATTGTATTTGTTAGCTTTTTCGTTCTCTTTTCACCTAATTCTAGAAACCCACTTCACATCAATGTTCTTTTGATCTATTTTAAAATTCTATGGATTCTTAAATGTTATTTCTTTCAATAGTATAGTTTCATCATACATAGCCTTTCACTATTTTAATTCTTTGGAAGCTTCTTCAAAAACTATAAGATCATAATCTAAAATAACACAAGTGAATAAGTGAATCCTCATTGTTCAATTATAATTAATTTATAGGCAATCGCCCATGTGAGTTTTCTTTAACATGACATGCTTGTTATTCATCATCAACCATAGCTTTAAGCAAGCTTTGAGCTTCATTTGTTTTTGTACATCTTTCAAAGACTATTGCATGTCATCTCCATCAAAAACAATGAAAATATGCTATACAACACCATTCTCACTCCATTAAGAGGCATATTCTTCATCAAATACATCATGACTAGTGACAATTATTCAAGGGAATATGTTATTCTTTCAATTGATCACTAACATAGAAAAGAAAATGCAATTTTCTGCATTTTCATCTAAAATTTCTCTTTTTATTTGAAAACAATGAACCCTAAAATTCTAAAATGACCTAGAACTGATATGCGTCCATTTTCTTTAGATGCTATATTTTGAATCATAGTGGGGCTACCATTCAAAATAAGAATGATCTAGTAGACTATTTCAAACTATAAATCTTTTGAAGTGAGACACTTTGCTAAAAGACTTGCACCACATTCAAAATTATGTAATTCTCCTCTTACAAACTCCATTTTGTTGAGGGTCTGCAAATATTAAATTGCCTTCTGATTCTACAAGCTCCATAAACATTTGCAAATTCTTATAAGTTGTATTCTCTACCGTAATTTGCACAAAGAATTTCTATTAATTAGCTAACTTCTTCCTCAACCAACACTGTAAATTTTTCTAGGCTACAGAAGCATTTGATTTTTCTTAACAACTATACCCAAATTTTTATACTATTATCATCAACAAAGGTAGTTATGTATCTTTTTTTCTTAATTAGAAAATAAATTTATCAAATCGCAAGGTTAAAATGCACTAGATCAGTGCATTCTTTGCTCTCCAAGACTTTCATTGTTAAAATTGATTCAGTGTTGTTTGCTAACAACATATTTTTCACAAACTTAAATACCTGCAATATAAGGAAGACCAGTCATTCTATTTTTCTGCTGTGAAACTTCAATCCACCAAAGTTTAGGTAACACTACTGAAAATGTCATAGCTATGCCTTATCCTTCATTTTTGTTGAGAAGAAAGTTGTGTTTTGGGTTCATTTATATATTCAGTAATTAAGCCCAATTTCGCACATTGAATTCAACATACTCAATCTGTTATAGCAATCTCATACTCTTGCAATTGACCAACACTAAACAAGTTGATCATTAAATTTGAGACAAAAAAATATTAAAGATAGAGTGGGTCAAATTTCCTTTGGTTTGGATAGTTACCCTTAATTTTTCTCATAATTTAAATCATAGAATTGTCACCGAACTTAACAATGCTGCGAAAAAGATTCATCTAGGTAGAAAACACCTTATTTCCACATATTTGGTTACCATGGCCAGTGTCTAGATACCACAAGTTTTGGTGAGTTCATTCATTCATGTGACACACCATGAAAGGGGACACAAAGTCTTCTAACTTTGCAAAATAGTTCTTTCTACACTTTTTCTATTCTAATTAGTTCAACATTCTGATTGATACTGCCCATACCTGTAGCATATGTAGCATTCAATATTGGACTTATCTGCTTGTTGGTCCTCCCTGTAAGTTGTTGATTGATGGTTTCCTCTTCCCTGAAATTGATGGTGTTGTTAATTTTCAATAAATTATTGTTTCACCTACATACCTTTATGTCATCCTGTTGATGCCGAGGGAATTCTGTTAGGGCCTTCAATGCTTGCTCCCCTCTTTCTTGCTGGTTATTTTTTATTTTTGCTTACGAATTGCAATTCATCAATTAAAAGTTTATGAAAATCATGATATTCTTATATGAAACAAACCAAAATAAATAAATAAATTTTGGTGTGATGAATCAAAGAGTATTCTCAACTATTGTAACATCCTCTAACTTGGTGTCCAGGATCTACATCTTGTTCGCAATCTCCATTGTCCAAATATAACAAAAATGAACCAAAGTGATCAATTTCATTTGAAGTTGCTGCTATAAAAAAAGTAAAATAAAAAGTAAAAAATAAAATCATCAATTTGATCTATCTTGCAATCCCTCTTTCTCTATTGACACAAAAACCTATATCTACAATTGTTGAATTCATTAAACCATAGCCTTTTATAGACAAACATATTATTGAACATTACTAAGGAAATAACAAATGAACTATCAAGTTCTTGACCATTAATGAATATAAAATACCATGACACAACACTAACAAACGTGCAATCCTCTTATTTATTAGCTAATGACCAACATGCACTACTGCAACTAACAACCATACGCTAACAAACAAACTAAACAAATGCTATAAGACTATGACACAATATACTTATTCAACACATATCACCTCGTCTCGTACATTCCCTACCAGACATCGACAACTCTACCTTCTCTTTCCTAGGTCTACGAGACAAATAAACAAATGCAAGCGACTAAATAAAAAAATTAAAAAAAGAAAAACATTTGCTCAGCTACGATCGACGAACTTAAGAACATTTTTGACATCTATGTTCCTTCACTTAGTATATAATTGAAAGACAGATTTAGGAAAATGCTGCATTCTTTCATCCTCAAAGAACAAAACAAGCAATTGTTCTCAAAAATTAGTATACTGCGTTTATTTTCAAGAATTGTTTTCAGGGAAAAGAACAAAAGAAAGAAATCCAAAGAAATCACCTCTTGTTCATTTCTGAACAGAATAAACGTATGGCCACAACACCATTTGGTTATAGAAAAAAGAACATGAGTGGATGAAATAAATTAAAATATAATGTTTATGTAATTTAAACTACAAACATTACAGATACCAAGCAAGCCTCTGTCATTTGTGTTCAGCTTCGTCGCAGGATTCTATGAACTCCTCATCCTTTAGTAGCATTAAAGCCTGTGGTATGTGAAAGTATTCACTGTCCTGTAGGACAAGGCCTGTCGCATACGAACAAAACACAAGAATTACGGGTAAATATCGTCCTCTGTACTTCTATGGCCCTCCACAACTAGCTCAATTGAATGCTATGCACACTTAACCAAAATCCTCCGATAGTGCCATTGAACTCCAGATTAAGGATGAAAATCCTATAGGAGTTTTAGAAGGATATGGATTTTCCTGCATCCACCAAACTTTTGAGAGTTTGCTTTTCTCATAATGGACAACGTAAGAAATCTAGTTAAGTTATAACACTGGGATAAATCTTTTGTTCAGTCATGCAAGCATCGTTCAGAATAAAAATATCACCAGAGCGAACATTGTGCAGATATAGAGTAAGACCTTACCTGTTATCCTCAATCCTGTTGCTCCTGATGATGAAAATTTATGTATTATCATGTTTGATGTCCGTATCTTCTTCTAGCATATCAATTTCATCAACAATGACATAATTTGATTCTCCATTCAAGGATTTAAAGTTCGTTGCCTCGGCTACACTTGTTTGGCCTTTTTGTAGTTTATGATATCTGGAAGGAAAGAGAAGCTAAGTAATTAGAGGTAGAATTCATAAAATTTATGCCAGTAATATGTAGGTAATTGAATTAAAATGAGTACAACTCGCAACCGCACGTCAAAGGCATGCATAGACATTTGTCATTTTAATGACTTGTTTAAAGATCATGCCTAGATTTCGAGTGTGTGATTAAATTCCAATAACATAATTCTTGACTATAATGCTATTTTTATGATGAAAATGCTAATGAAATAATAAAGTGTTAAATGATCTGTACCATAATTAAAATGGGGCTTAAAACTTTGTCAATCTTAAATCTACATTCTCTATTTCATCATGTAATCTCATGAAACCATTAAAATCAAGACAAACTGCATTTTTTTTTTTTGCAAGGGTGTGTTCTATCGACTGCTTCCTATCCTCTTAGGAGTTCAGTGGTATCAACATTTCTGGAACTTCCCTCCAAATCGGGTAGTCAATGCGATGTAGCGAAACAAATGCAATCAGTCATGATTTCACTTGCTTAATCCGCTCCCCAAAATTTCATCCCACACAAGAGGGTGCAAAGGCCATTAAACTTTGAGCACATGCATTTTTACTAGTTATATTGAAAGATCATGGCAAAAACATCTATCAATGAAACAAGGGAAAATTGTTTTAGGCAGTTTGAGCATATAAAGTAAATTATTGAAGATTCACCAAAAACCCAAACAAATAGTATCAGTGTGGAATGATAAAAAAATAAATAAATAAAAGCTATAAAATTAATATAGCTAGACGCTCTGAAAAAGACTGGCATAAAATACAGTTAGCACCTCATGTAGTGCTAAATAAGAATAAATTGGATGAGGAATAATAAAGTTCACATTCAATAGTTGGGAAAAGGCTACCAATGATTACGGAGATAAAACTTCTAGACTATCTTCTTAGTTTCTATGATTATAATGAATAACATGACGTTTGTTAAACCAAGTTAACCTATCTTTGAACCCTTTCTAATCAACAAAGAAAGAATTGTTGTTTGACTTTATCCCATGATTGATGCAAATGTCTAAGCTTACAATTATCAAAAATATAGAATAAGCGTGCTGAGACAAGTCAATTGATAATTAAAGCATTAAGTATATTTTCTTAGCTATTTAGGATCACTTTTGTTTTTTATTTTTTATTTTTTTTTGTTTTGTTTATGCTTTGCTTAAAAATAAATTTGTTTGGTTGTTTTTAAAAACACTCAAAACATCTTTAGATATTTTGAGTGTCTTTAAAAACAACATTATTTGTTTTTGAAAACAAAAAATAAAATTACATAAAAAACACTCTAAACAAATATGTTTTCAAAAACAAAAAATAAAAACAAAAAACAAAAAACAAAATTGATCCCAAACACTTAGTTTTTCTAATTTTTTGATTTAGTTCATAGAAAAAATGCATATGATGATTCCCTCAAAACAAAACTTTGTTTTCTCTTCTCTAACTTAATTCTCTGGTGATATCTAGTTAAGATGATGGTTCAATTTGTGTCTGGTCACTTGTTTTCAAGGTTGATTTTGATTTGATTTAGCTCAGCTCACTGTCATTTCAGTATCGTCAATCTAGTTTGGTGATTAGTTTGATGTGAATGTATGTTTCACTAGTTTGTTAAAGCCCAAGCTTATTTAGGATTATTATTTGTGGCCTACTTGCGGCTAGATTTGCCATGGATCATCAATTATTTCACTTGGTGTGACTTGTATCATTTCAATATCATTACATAGCAAGTTATTTTGATCATCCTTAGAGGTTAGGAATTGTAGCTGCTGCAATAGTTTAAAAAATTTTAGATTCAAAAAAGCGAGTATATTCGAATATTTTATTATTTGAAGAGAACTTTTGTGCTTTTAAATAAGGGCTATCTTAGGCATGTAAGAGCAATTTTCAATAATATATTTTTGTCAATAAATTGTTTCATTTTTTTTTCTTGAGTGCAAGTTGCACGTAAATTTTCTAGTGATGTGCAAATGACAACCACCAATTTTTAGGGGAAGATATCTCAAAGTGAAACATGGATTGTTATTTTTTAGCTTCATTTCTATTTTATTATCTAAAATTAAAGATTCATCCACCAGTGTTTAATTATTTTCAAATGCAATATAATCTAGGTTTTTTCAATTGTAATGTGAATTTTTTTTTATCAAATATATGATTTTTTTATGATCTATAATTTCTATCCAAGATTTCTACTACATGAAAGTCCAATTATCACTTCAGTGAATTCATCCAAAGGGATGACCAATTGTCTGAATTAAAAATTTGTGAATTCAAATTTGATGTTGTGCACCACATCCTACATCCATAATAAGAAATAATAAACGAATAGATTGGTTACCAATAAAAATAGCAAATTATTTATATTAAAATTCAATCCTACGAGGACATGAAACTGTTACCTCTAATAGAAATCCATTGTTTTTCAGGATTAAAAGATTAGCAATAAAATAGATGACAATCTTTGGAAAAAAAACAGTATAAACAGAATTCATATATTCACTCAAAGTAATATTTATGTTCACATTTAACTTCTACCATCAGATGCCCAACTTGTCAGCAAATGTAATAAACAGTCAAAGAAATAGCTAAACAATTTGACAGAGACATCAATGGAAGTTAGAGATATTTGATGGTTTGAAAATAACATATAAAAAAGTGTCAGAAAAAAAAAAGCTATCTGAAAAAGGACGAACAATAGATAGATTTTTTTTTTTTTAAGTTTTGAAATCTGTATTAGGTAGAAACCGTTCCTATTGGGGTTTGGATGTTAACTAATTAAACCACCACCTAATTTATAATAGCACAAAAAATAAACATGTAATATCTACAGTCACGATTGCCACCAAAGTTGAAGTTGAAATTTGTAAAAAAAAAACAAAAAAAACAAACAGTACGTCCACTTACTTGTACCAGTTGAATAAGCTAACACCAACTATAATTACAAGAAGTCCAATGCCCTTCAGCACAGTAAATTGATCGTGGAAGTAAAACACTGCGACCTGAACAAAGCAAGCATTCACCTAAGAAATATAAATCACAAGCTACATAATAAACTTCTTTGACCTCTGCAAATGTAACTAACTTGTTTGAGTTGTCAACATGAAAGGCGAAAGATAAATTGAATAATACAAACTTCATAGTCTAACAAAAGTTTTAAGATAAAGATGAGAATGTAGGAGAATCTCAAGTCTTTTGCACATCAGACAATCTGGTGAAAAAGCTTCCATGAGATATTTTTATTCCCAAAGTAGAAGACCAACAAACAAAAAGTTGGTAAATGCTATGACAATTTAACTATAGAATAATCATGATAACTTGAAAATGACAGAATTTTATACAGTTACAAATGTATATGACAATGATTCTATAAAGGATATAGAAATTAGAAGAATAATCAAGACAGGAACAACCTTTTCAAGACAAAATTATGATACCATAATTTAGAAATTGATGGTATAAGAAGGGGATGGAGCTCCCACCATTGCGGGATGGGATCTAGGGAGGATTCATGTATGCAGCCTTACTCTTGTATTTGTAGAGAGGATATTACTATGAATGTGAGAAAAATAGGAAGGATAAATTAAAGAATGATTATATTAGATGAATAGTTGAAGTGACATATATTGAAGATAAAATAAATTTAGAGTAGAATTAAAATGGTTTGAATATGCACAATGAAAGATAAAAAATGCACCCATTAGATAGGCTGATAAAATTTTTCTAGAGACTACAAAGGTAAAGTGGTACACCTAAGGTTATATTGACAAAAAATATTTACAACACTTTGCAGAGGACATATTTATCACCTTAGTCAACACTTCCTTAAATCTCCCTTCGTCAAGTTCTAGAAAAATCTATCACCAACAAATTACGTTAGATCAAATTTGTTGAAATTGTTTTATTGCTCAAATTATAATTGCACTGATCAATTTCATAAAATATGCTAACTCCTTTAAAACCTATCAAAGATAAGGAATGATGCAACTAAAACTTAAAATAAAGATCTCTTCATTGGTTGTAAAATAAAGAGATTGAGAGATCAAGAAGTTGAAAGTAGGCAGAAGATCTTTGACTAGCAACTTAAGGTGACCAACGATAGAACTTCATGGAGTTATGGTGATCAAAGTTAATTGACATCGATCATGTTGAATAAAGAGGTGACTGATACAGGTAGCCAACAAGTAGATCAACCATCTCTATTGATGCTGGTGAGCAGTTAAGAAGATCCAAGAAGTGTTAGCAGTGGTTTGAAATTGATAAGAACTCACAATGTGGATGATAGTTTTTGATAGTGGTTCCTAGTGGTGTTGATTGAAGGAGAATCCATCATTAGATAATTGTAGTTTGCTATGTTAGTGTATATTCCTTGAGTGATGAGAGCCTTGCACATAATGGGTGTGTTTGATCTTCTTTTGGACTAGATTTAATCTTACCATTGGTAGGCTAAGTAGGATCTCTAACCCTATAGAGTCTTCAATCCTATCTCAACCATATCTTATCATGGAGCCTACTAGATTAACTTAGGGTGGTCTATCCCAATCACCCAATTTCCTTATGCTCCTAAAGACTCAACCTTTTAGTATCCCTATGGTAGCTCACCCCAAGCCTATTTAAATGAACTCACCCATTTGGCATTTAATAATCAATTAACTCACCTAGCCTAAGCCAACTGATTCACCCTATCCAATTTTCTCACCAAAATCATTCAAAGAAACTAATCCTAATGATCATCAAGACAACCCCACAAATTTAATCCAACCCAATACAATCAAGTCATTCATTGTTTTAATCAAACTCACCCAATTCGACAAGTCTAGTCTAATTAGCCTTACCAAATATCTCACTTGATTTTTCTTAGTTGGCCTTCAAAGTCATAAATTAGACTTAACATAACTAGTGCGACCATAGTCAACATTAAAATCCATAAGTTAGACTCATTCATATCTAATGGGATTCTATTCAATCATGAAATTCATAGAAATGGCCTCACTTTAATGTAGACTCAGCCTCGTCAACCCATGAAGGACTCTATGAGATTTGGTAAACCTAACTCATCATGATTGGCTAATCTAATCTGAGTCCATGCTGATGGTCCAAGAGGACCCAATTGACCCTTTACTAGTAATCAATTAAGCTTGTCAATAAGATGATATATGCATAGCAGCATAGCCCTATCTAAATTGGCCCTTAAACATCATTTAATCTAAACTTAAATCCAAGTCAAACTTAATTGAATTTAGTTAAGTCCAACTGACCAAATTAGCTTCACCCTTGACCCAAACTAATCCTAAAAGATTCTGCATAAACTAGTTGACTAATCTAGACTAAACTTAGCATAATTGGCTAAATTAAACTAAAAGAAAATCTAATCATTGAACATAAATGTTTGTCCAAACTAATTGAGCTACCTTAACACCAACCTAAACCTAATTGGCCAATCATAAACTTACCCAAGGACCTAACTTAGAGTATAATAAGTTTAACCAAACCAAATCTAGCTAATCTAGCCTAAGATAAACTCAAACTATCCCAAATCATATTATTCAAAGCAAAACCACCCAAATTGATCAAGCCCAACCAATCGTTTCTCATCAGTAAACTATAGAAATCTCTTAGACTCATTAAACCCTAGAATAGCATTAATCAATTGGTCATAGTGAGCTTCGCCATGAATAACTTACGTAGCATTAAAATAAAACAAATTAACCATCCCCTTGCTTCACATCACCCCAATTTGTCCTCAAGCATTCTAACAAAACATTGTGTTATTCACACTTGGTGACATCAAGTAAGGCTTGCAACTAGCCTGCAACTTGAGAAATCCCCAAAAACCTCTTTATTTAGCACCTAAATTTCTGTGATTTAGCTTAACCTTGACTCAATGTTAACAATCTATTTCAAGCCTTCACTGATTTGATTCTTTCCTCCAACGATGATCCATGTTTAAGCCATAGACGACAATGGAGGGAAGTGCAACTGGCTAATGCTAGAATAATCTCAAATTTTCAGTCTGGCTCACATCTGCACAATGTTACTCATTCTCCTGGACTAGTTCATCAAGACTCTAATTGAGATAATAACCAAAAATCCTAAGTTTATCTTAGTATATGATTAGGAAACATACAATTCACAATCTTCAGAATTGAGGTAACTAATCTGTATAGCTCATAAAGGCAATCAATTTAACATTAAAATTCATTTGAAATGATCAAAGAATCAAAGAGAAATAATTACTAAAACCTCACTACTCTTAGTTGTACAAAAACTAAGATCATAGATGGAAGACAAAAATCTATCCATTGGATCTAAAACTAACAGCTTTTATTTGGTTAGGCCAGATTGAGAACATATATATTCTCTGTTGTTTACCAAATACATCTAAAGTGGCTTGTACAGAGTTATCCAATCAAGCATCCAATGGCTGTGATTAATCTCATGATTTTATACACAAAAGCCAAAGACTAGTTACCCCAATTATTACTAACCATTTCAAGCATGATATCCATCCTTTAATCCAAGATCAAGAGCTTTTATCTTGGCTGAGGATTTAAAATAGACATTTAATTTAAATAAATACAATAAACTTCACAAAAACTCATAACCAATTGTTGAAAATTTCAAACATTACATAATGTGCATAGCTTTGAGAAAGTTGACCACTATTTTCTACTAAAAAAATTTTTATTTAAAGAAAAATCATAAATATGTCTATTTTATTTTTTTCATTAATTCTATGTGGTCTTAAAATCACTTAAAAATAGATTTAAACATATGAAAATTTTAAGAGTTATTTTCTAAAATTTAATCATGTATTTTTTTAACTTTCCATATTTTGAAAAAAATAATAATTTATTTTGCATCTAATATCATGCTTTTCATAATTTAAAAAAATTATAAAATACAAAAGAAATTTCATAAAATTCTTAAAAATCATCTTATGGTATTGAATACATTTAAAAATATTCTCATTGATTTTCAAAAATAAATAGCATCATGTTTTCATGTGTGTGATGCCATTTTCCTATCAACATAAATATTTAACTACAAATTATGATGTAATTTTTATTAAAATCATCCATAAAATATTTAAAAATCATTAAATCTTGATTTGATGCCATTAAATAAATCTTAATTCAACTCACCCATTTACAACCATTTGTATAATATTTTGAAATTGTAAAACTTCAAAATGTTTATTTTCCAAAATTATGGGAATTTTTGTTATCATCTAATATTTCATTACAAACTAACCACTAATTTACAATTATTTTAAAATTTTAAAAAATAAAAATTAAATCTTAATTTGATACATAAATCAACTTTTGATTTAATTTCATCTATTTTACAAAATTAATAACCAAAATATTTATAAATGGACAATTTCATCAAACATAAATTTACATTAATTTGAAAAACAATTAGTAAAAATTACATAAAACAAGATTTTGTTCAAGAAATTGAATTTTCTTGAATTATTTTTTTTTGTTCAAATTTTCAATTTTAATCAATATTCACCTCATTTAAATAAATCTGGGAAATATAAAACTAAAAGAAATTATGCTAATCAACAATTTGATTTGCGCACCACACCTACGGCTCATTGTTTGGCAATCACAGTGACTTCAGTCCACTGAATGGTTCTAGCTGGTCATTAGATATCTAATGGGCCTCTAAATCATCACAGCATTGCAAATTAAAATTTGATTCCTAAATTTCCCGGTTATAAAATCATCTTTCAAACTGATATCACTAGACCATGATCAGATCAAATATTTTAAAAATAATCAAAATTACCCTTTAAAATATTTTCCAAACAACCCATTAACTCGAACACCACCAAGGCCACAAACTCTTTAGGTTCCAAAGATGTTCAGCATTATGTTCCCTTGCAACCTACCAACCATTAGATAAGGAAATTTTCTACAATAGCACACATAGCACCCTTTCAGTACCCATTCATGTATCTTGAACACCTCATAGAAATCCTACGTTTATGATAATTTGTGGTGAATGTTGCCACTATGTGATGTGTTGTAATGTTTGGTTGACATCTGTGTATATGAAATAAAGCTATATCTTGTAATGCGATGTTATAGGTTAAGATGGAGCTATTCTTCCATGCTAAGAAAAAAAATGGTGTTGTATATGGTTGCAAGGTAAAGCTATAATTTTCAATACTTAGAAAACCTAGGGCCTTTATAGAAACAGGTGGAGCAATGCTGAAAATCAACGACTATCACTCCTATATATCTAAGTATGAGTAGTAACTTCAATGCCAAACAAACCCTAATTACATATCTAAGTGTATGGAGTGTATTAAGTAGAACTCAATTGCAAATCTATCACTGAGTGAAGTGAGGCATCATTTTGCTTTGTAATGTTTAATGTCTCAATGCAAAGTGCTTGTTTACAGTTTTTCATATAAAATTGATCTACAATGGTTTAAAATTTCTTTATAATTAGACTATTAGGTTAATTTTTTTTATAATATAATCAATCCAACAAAAACCAACCAAAGCTCTTTTTCAAGAAAAATCATGCTTGATCTCTCGGACAATCTTTTATGATGATTCAAAATCCCCACAGCTTAAGCGAGTTAGAACTAGTTAGCATTCTGTAAGTGAAAAAAAATTTTGTAAGGTTAACCCTAAATGGTTGTAACAAGACTAATGGTGATGATGATTCTGTTATTCAAACCTGTGTCATCCAATAAAATATAATTTAATATAATATAAAATGACAATAGGCTAGGTATACCAAAATTGTTACAGCCTCTTTGACAATGCCAGCTATTGTTACTGTGACTGCGCTAGTCGTTGAAACAAGGATATACTCCGTTAAAACCTGCAATCAGCACAAAAAAGGGTACTTGCAACATAAATACTTACCTCAATGTCCAAAAATTGCTACAGAATATCATTAAAAGAATGCATAACATCAAAGGATAACGAATTTAAGGTCAAGACAACTATGAAGCTTAAAGGTGAGCCATTACCATGAAAAAGGCCAATGCCCCTCCCAAAAGCATCAATAAAAAACTTAGAATGATGTGTTTTGAACTATCAAAGTATTTATTAGACTTAAGGTCATGCCATGGATCAAGTAGAAGGGAGAGGATTGCTGTAACAAGTGCCATCACAGGAGTAACGTGGCTCATTAATGTGATTGGATTCTTTAGACCTGAGTTTAATTAAAGAAAACAAAAAAAAGAGTCAGATGCAGAAATGAAATTTGTTCGATAAGCCCTACAAAATTTAAACTAAAAACAACACAACCATAATTAAAAGTTAAAATTATAGATAGCCAAGTCAAACCCCATTTTCATCTATAGAAGGAACAATTTCTACCATAAGTGTTCTAAAAAAAACTTCGAGAGAGAAAGCTTACCATATGACTCTTTCTTCATGTTGCATCAACCAACATAGCACAAAGAAAAAACAACAAAGAGTTAGATAGGGAAATAACAAGTGCCAAACACATTGCAGATATGTTTCCAACTAATTAAAGTTCACGAGGGCACATAAAAGTACAAAAATAGAAGGAAATAAGATTGCATAGGAAGACAGTTTTGAACTAAACCTGCAAAAGAATCTGTGTCATCGACCATCGGAAACCTGACAGTACAGAGGCAAGCATAACAAGGACAAATCCCCAGAAGTCAAATTGTGTCTCCTTCAAAACTGATGTGAATTAGAACTTGTTAGCATTCTATAATATCAGGAAATAAGATAACAAACAAATGAAATAGAACAACATTTGAACTAAGTACTATTTTAAACTACCAATAGCCCAAAAGTTATGGTTGCAATGAAAGCTTTTATAATGTAGGATGGTCTGAGGCTTAGGGTTTATTAATGCAACGCAATATGAGATGCATAATAAGAACAAATAAAAAACCACAATCAATACTACCAACTCATCATAGATTTAAGAAATTGTAATGTAAAAACAATAAATATGCCTCTTTCATTCCAAACAATAATTAATTAATCATAAAAAATTTAATGTGAAACGTAGCGAGTGTATATAAAGTTTTATTAACAATCAAGATTTACACTGAAAAAAAATCCTATATGAAGTACACATGATAAAACTTTAATAATGCATAGAAATAGCCACTAAACAAAGTAATAACAAGAATAATGATAAATCACCAGAAAAGAAGATACAAGCCTCACACTGGCATAAGAATACTCGCCACTAGAAGTAACCATTAAGGCTCACATGGTACTTGAATCATCTAAAATATAATTCACTTAGAAGCCCTTATTTAGGAATTCATCATGGGTCTGCACTTCTAGGTTGTCCTTTATATGCTTGAGAACAATTTGTTGAGATTATCATGGTCACTTGTAACTTGTTTTAGAGAAATATTTCTTTAATGACATATAAGGACCACATATGTAGAGGTATTATCCTTCTAAGTTAACAATTGGATCTTTAGTAGATTTATAGAAGATAAATTTCCTAGAATGTCACACCTTAGTGTTCACCATAGGGCATCCTTGGCATAACTTGAATATTTTGGAAAGCAAGTTGCATGTTTTTTGAGCTCTAAGTTTTAACTTTGAAATTGTCTCCTCACTTTGAGGATGACATGTTAAAAAATTTGTGATTAGCTTGCCAACCTTCTCTATCAATCCTTCTCTTTATTGTTTGTGGAGAACTTTATAACTTGGTCTAAACCTATGAGCTTTGCAAAGGATCAACGGGCAGTGGATCTCTGTGCATTGTATTAAGCAAATGTCAATCCTCAATGCCCACTATGTGGCATATTTTACAAGGCTCTAATCTTTTGGAATGTGAGTGTTTTCTTTAAGTAGCTTTTAAGAGAAACACCTAATTATCATCACATCAGGGCCACGGGCCACTTGAGAATAACTGCTGAGAGATGTGGTTGGTTTGACATTTTTTTATGAGTGCTCCATCCTTATTAGAAGACCTTATATACAAGGGAGGATTGAAGCCACATCCTATCATTATAACTAATGATGTGGTTGGTTCAAGCCTTTCAGAGAGATTATTTTAGAACAGCCTTGGTATTGCTTCTCTTAACCCACCATAACATGTCAATATAATTCAAGGTAGATGTGGTAGTTTTTGGAGTTTGTTGTAAGGCTAAAGCTTACTTAAAGATTTCTAGATGCTCAACCCAGGTGGGTGAACAACATTTCCTTCAATATTTGCCTACTTGGCATTCCACTAGAAAATAAAGTTCACTTGGATTGGACAAAGTCAATGTCATTTGTGATTGTACTCAATGGAAGCCAAGTTCTTTTTTTATTAGAATTAAAGCAAGCAGATTCACATCAAATTATGTCTGAGTGGGAAAGGTTAATGCACTGGTCCACATGGATGTGTATATTTTAAAGTGAATGGACTATAGCACTATATATTAGATATTCACTAGATTGTAGATATGTTATACTTAACCCTATAAGAAAAAGGTGTTAAATATCCTTCATAATTTATATTTAAATGAAGTTCATATATTCAACATATTTTTATATAACCTCAAATAACCTAATGAGTAGTAAAAAGAGAAATCTTCTCCTGTAGAGTCACTAGAAATCTAATCATTTATAAAAGCTCAAACCCTTGTGAGCCTCCTCTGTGTAAGAGAGAGGACTCCAAAAATATTTTCATGGGGTAAATTATGTTTGTTTTAGCTAAATTTCTCTTGATGTTGTGTCAAGATATATTTCAAAATGGATCAAGACTTCCAATAAGTGCAAACCCCTAAAATTAATTAACAAACTTACTAATGAGAGAGTGCTCTCAATTAAGGCGGTCGATTAGGCTAATGATTGGTGGTTAGACGATAAGTTAAATATATGGAAAAGGTTTGCAGATAGAGATAAATTTTATCAAAATCATATGTTTCCATCATCCTACATATACAAGTGGGACACAATTGACAACATTCAAGGGAGGTAGTGGTGGGGAGGATCTTGTTCACCTCAGACATTCCCTTCACATTCTCATCTCCTAATTGAAAAAAGGGAGAATCACAAATTTACATGAATAATAATAAAATACTTAGCATTGGGAAACTTTAACGGAAGGATGAAAGGGGATCATGCTTCTTCATCTTCTCTCCATATTACAAGGGAGATATTCATGTTTATGTATGCATAGAAATGATAAGAGAAAGAGAGAAATGTTATACAAGCATAAAATGAGGATAGATAAAAGGGAGATGAAAGATGGAAAAATAAGATCATGCTACTTTGACCTACTTCACTTTCTCTCCCTTTAACTCGTAGGAGGGAGGTCTCTACCTTGGAGAAAACGGAGATGGATGCAAAGAGTATCATTTCTCATCCAATTCCTTTAAATGTTTGTGAAACCATCTTAGAAAAGTACCTTTTTCTACCAAGATATGAGGCTTTCCAACTACAACGACAACAACAACAACAAGCCTTTATCCCACTAAGTGGTGTCGGCTACATGAATCCTTCGTCCCCATCGTGTCCTATTATGTGTCAAATTCTCATTTAATTCAAATATACTAAGGTTATTTTTTATACATCTTAACCAAGTCTTTTTAAGTCTAAATCTATCTTTCTTAACATAAGGCAAATCTAATGCATCTACTCTCTTAACGGTCATTGACGACAACGCTTTATGTGGCAAACCAAAAACTCTCTAATCTTATTTTTTCTCCAACTTTTTCCCGAACATACTCATTTCATTTTATCTCTAAGAGTAAAGCCACTCATCCACCCGCATCCTCATCTCTCGTAACACTTAACTTAGTCTTATGCTTCTCTTTTATTGGCCAACATTCCCTAAGTCATTGCAAGTCTTACCACCATCTTATAAAATTTTCCTTAAGTTCAAGTAGAACTTTTCTATCACACAACAGGCCAGATGCATTCCTCCACTTTAACCATCCACCTTGAATTCTACTAATAGCATCTTCATCTATTTCACCATCATTTTGAACAATAGAACCTAAATATTTGAATCACTCACTCTTATCAATGACTTGTTTACCTAATGTCACAACACTATCACTAGAACTTCTACAACTAAAATTACACTCCATATATTCAGCTTTAGATCTATTTAAATGAAAACCTTTAGACTCTAAAGTTAACCTCCATAATTCAAGTTTTTCTTGAACTCCCTCTAGTCTTATCCACAAGAAGAATGTCATCAGCAAAAAGCATACACCGAGGTACATCTTCCTGTAAATGCCTAGTAAGAACATCCATAACTAAAATAAAAAGATAAGGGCTTAAAGTTGATCCTTGATGTAATCCTTAAAGCTTTCCAACTACCAACCCAAATTTAAGATATACAATGTAAAAGTTGGGATAATGAGAGAAACATTTATCAACATAATGGACTTACTCAATATATTTTTACATTCAATCTAGTTTGGTGATATGATTTGTAACAAAGAGAGATTGTTGAATTAGATGTTCCTTTTGATTATTTAATTTTTCTATTATTTAAATTAGAAGTTATAGGGATATTCTAAGACTAAGGGCCCATTTGGGACTGCTGTATGGACGCGGCATGATTTGTGTCGCGTCGCAGAAGTGTTTGGATTAGCAAAATTTGGCGAAGCCGGATTTTGAGTCGCATTTCTGCGACTTCTGATGTCTTCAGCGGTCCAGCTCTGAGTGTTTTGTTCCTAAATTACACCTTTCGAGCAATCCGTCAAGGGTCTGCCTATCTCCGACTTCCGCTTCACTCCTACCGAAACCCTCGTCTTCATACTTCGCAAAGGGGCGGGTGTCGATTGCAGATGTACTCCAAATGAGCATGGAGGAAGAGAATATATGGTGGCGAAGAACTGCGGACTCGTTGGAGAGGGCGGGGGCAGAGGCAATGAAGGAGAGCGAGAGCAGTGGAGTGGAAACAGGGATTGAATTGTGTCATGAGGACTGCATGAAGAGACATGTTTCAAGGAAGGTTTTTCTTTGGCAAAGAAGGGGAAGGACTTTTCTCCTTCCAGTTTGAGTATTTTGTTGAGCTTCTTTTCTTAATCTTGAATTCTTTTGAGGTTTTTTTATCTGAAACATTAAAGAAAGATTTCATCTTTTTCTTCTTCTTCCTTTGCATGCTAATGAATTTGTATATTAGAAGATTTGGTCGTCAAGTCTATAAAGAAGTGGAGCCACTCAACTAAAATCTCTGTTACTGTTGTTTTCTATTTTAATTGTTTCTTCTTTTTGCTTGGCTTTCTATGAAAGTTGAACAATGAAGACATTTGCTCATTAAAATAAAATAACTACTTGTGTTATGACTAATTTAATTGACTTATGACTATATATAAGTATCTATCCTTTTTTCTATGTTTATTATTATTATTATATTTCATAGAAATATTTTAATCTTTTTTTGCAACAAATTCCGAGTTTTACAAATCAACAACTTTACCAATTCTTTAGCTTCACAAGAGGTGTCAAAATTTACACTCGATAACTCGACACGAACCCACTAAAAATTTGTGTTTGGGTTGAAAAAATTTTGGTCGGGTTGATTGAAAAATTGCATTTTATTGACCTCCAAAGACATTTGCCAACTAATTTTGAGAAATCAGAAATTAACCATTTCATTTGTCAATCATTAATCTGTTCTTGAAGTTTTGACCCATTTCCAAAACTTTATCAACTTTTAATGTTCAAAACATCAAAAACAAATAACTAATTTGTGTATATGGAATTCTTTGCAAATTTATGCATCATTTTATCTAAATGCTTAGATTTAACATTCAAAATCAGTAGATGAGTTCAGAAAATGAACAAACAACATAAATTAAGCAAGCACAATGTGCTTTTAGAAAGTTTTTATAGGAATTGATGAAAATCTAAACTTAAGCATCCTAATGACATAAGTTTGCAGAAATAACCAGAAATAAGTTTGATAAAAAATTCAAACTCATTCACATGCATACTTCTATAAGTACTATAAAGACCATGAACAAGTTATGACATACCCGTTAATAGAACTCCAAAAGAAATTATCAAGATAATTCCAAGCAGCTTAAAACTGGGAGTCTCCAGCCTGTGAAATAATAAGGGTTTAGGGGTAGAAGGAGACAAAAACCAGAGAAAATGTCATGGCCATAGTAAATACAAGATGAATCAAATATAAGACATCAATATAAATTTAGATAGGGTGTTAACATAAAATTAACTTCATATCCTACAAGTAATCAGTTATTAGTGATCCTAGTGATTGCATAAAGAATCTATGCAGAATTCAAAGTGACAGGAAAGGATTGTACAAAATACACGATTTTAGATAAACGTAAGAAATCATCAGTGAGTAACTTTATCTTGTCAAACTTACCGAAATGCAAAAGCAAACACAAGGAGGAATATTGGAGAGGCAGATTTGCACTGCACATCAGATCATGTAGTTAATAGAAAAAATACAAGTAGGTTTAACATGTCAGCAGTTATTTGATAGGTGCTGAAAAACAAAATGGCAAACCATTGTTGCAAATGTCACAGATATGAAAACAAGTGAAGCATTGCTTAGGTTAATGTCCAAAGCAGTTCCAAGTGCTGTTGGTACAACTGCAGAATGTGAAATTCATCTGTGCCATCATTATCATGCAAAAGGATCAAGCATTCAAAAGGAGAAGATAAATCACAAACAGCAATATATACCTCTGACATAAAGTAATCCTTCCATGTCATTGTGGTTCCTTTCTCAGAACCCCTGGACTGGAAACAAGAAATGACCTTCGCCAAAACAGCTTGCAATGAAAAATGAACAGTGTTCATCAACAATGGGGCAGGGAAATGTCCCAGGTGATCCCCTAACAATGTCTTGTTGTACCTATTCCACACGCAAAAAAAGCAGTAGAGAATATTTTTAATGAAGCACAAAGAAGAAATTATAATTTCCAATACAATTTCCTACCATTGGAACACTTACAGTGTCAAGCAGGTACTGAAGGTATACCAAATAAGTATAAAGAACAACGTCTTAAGCACAATGACGTAAGTGATAGAGTTCTGCTCGGCCTCTAAACTTTCCAGCTTCGCAATTGAATCGCTTGCACGGATACCGTTCTCAATATCCAAAGGTAAAGGTATATACCTCTTCCCATCCCCATTCCGCTCCAACGAAGCTATAGTCATGCTCCGCTGCCTAAATCCATTCGACGATTGCCCTTCCAAGCTCGGATGGGCTCTCTCAGAACCCCCATCATGGAGAAGCGGCAGATCAAATTCCTCGGACCCATCCGCAGTACCGCATTCACAAGATCCGTTTGTCGCTGGAATCGAGCGACTGAATCCGTCCTTCTCGTCGCACCACCGCGAGAAAGAGGGCTCCTTGCGGATCACCGGCATCTTGCTTCCGTCGCCGAGGGAGCTGTTGTTGACCTCGGCTTCAGATGCAATTTTTTCTTCCTCCTCTTTCTCCGGCGCTAGATTGCTCTCTCCCATCCACTTCCGGTGGAGATCTCCAACTTAAGAAAGAATTGCCATTCAAAGCGAACCGGTATGGAGAAGCGTGTTAGGTAATAGATCAAGACCTCGTCTTGGAGCTCTGGAATGGAGATGTTACCGGATTCTTGAAGAAGCTGATCCAAGAAGAAACTTTGCCTCTGCGGTAGATGGGTGGGTGGGGATTTGAGTGCTCCCGAGAAGGCTGCTGGTGCAGTGGCCTTTTCTCAGTTGGCGAATGGCGAGTCGACGTCGCCGAGAGGAGGGGTTGGGAGCTGAACCAATTACGACGACGGCGTCTTACATAGAAATCTCCGCACCATTACTTCCATGTTTGTGAAGAGAAACGGCTTTATGTGACAAATGGAGGAGATTTTCGAAGCATATAATTTAATTTGACCCGACTAATTAATTTGCCGAGTTTAGTGCCGACATTAGCTACCATCATTGAATATATATATATATATATATATATATATATATATATATATATATATATATATATATATATATATATATATATATATATCCACACTGCACTATACTATATTATATATATTACACTTTATTACTATATAGTATAGTATAGTATAATACTATAATATACATTATAAAACACTAGTATAGTATATAGTACTACACTACATAACACTACAGTATAATATACTATACTTATATTATATACTATTCATATATGTAAAATATAATATAATATAGTATATATAGTAGTGTAATACACTATACTACACTATACTACATAGTAATAAAGTGTAGTATATATAGTATAGTGTACACACTACATTGTATTAAATGTAATATACTACATTGTAGACTAATTAATTTGCCGAGTTTAGTGCCGACATTAGGTACCATCATTGAGCATTATATATATATATATATATAAAATTTCTAGGGAACTAATAAAAACTCATGTGTTACTTTGAGCCCCATTAGTTCAAGTTGTTGATAACTTTTAGTAATTATTGTCTCACCTCTCAATTTATGTGGGAGTAGCATAAGTGACAAGTAAGTCCTAGCGAGATGCTATACTGCTAATGGATACTCTACTAAATTAATAATCTTAAAAATCTAACTAGATTAATTTAATCTATTCAGAGTTGACCAATCGGGTCTCAAATTAGCATGACATAATCATGAAGGCACTTGGGTCATCCACGTTTAGATTTAAATAAGACATGAGTGAGGCAACTTAAGTTGGCCATATAAGTCCCCGTGGGGTCCTTATGTCCACTAGATTAAGGTGTGGCCTATGAATATGGTGGGAAATTTTAAAAATCTAAGCTTAATGGGTCACAAAATTGATATGATATGTCTTAATACCAAATATAATTCATATAGTAATCTAAATGTATCCTAATTACAGATATGGGTCATGAGGATAATGAAGATAATATCAATTTAGTCTGATTTATGAGGTCAAATAAAATAATTAAAAGTTAACTTGTTTTAAAATTAAGGTCAATAACCATATAGAGTATTTTTCACTATAAGATTATTGAGATTAAAATTTTATATCAAAAAGAGTAGATCCTTCTAATTGTATCATCCTTTTTAGCCCTTCAAGCATTATTTATACTTGATTGATCAAGGTAAATAATCATTATAAAAGTGTTTTCTTTGAATTTCTATATCAAGTTCCCCACTCTATTCATTATAGTATGAATGTAGCTACACAACTAAACCATATAAAATTCCCAAGCGGGGAATTCTTAAGCCATAGGCTCAACCCTCACCAATACTCCATTTGAGGCAGTCTTCCCACTCACGTCTTTAAGTATTAAACGGTCTATATAATCATTTTAGGTTAACAATCACCCAAAATGTCAAATTAAAACCCTATGACTCTAGCCTGACTCAATAGCTCACATGCAAATTTGATTTAATTGCTTATAATACTCTACAAGCACCATTTGTGTGATTCTTTAGAAATGTCAACTACATGATCATATTATCTTGAGAATAGAGTTCCATTTCATGGGTCATGTTAGAGCTAATTGAAAAGGTAAATTAAAATCAATTAATTTCCATATGTTCAATAAGATTAGTGATAATTTTAGGATGATTAAATGCCTAAAAAGCATCGAGCATTTTCTTTAAGAAAGCTCATATTAGGTTTGATTCATCAATTAAGAACTAAATTTGATTTAATAGTCTTTAACAATCATTTTTGTCCCTTAAATAAATTTTATCTTATTAAAATTAGTAAATGATGTAAGTGAAACAAGCAAATTTAGAGGTTCATGCAATCAATGTAAGTTATGACATTTGATCACCTATTATTTCATTATTCAAATTTATATTTATATTTTGTAAATTATAAAAATTGTATAGCTTTTATATTTGTATCATATCTTATATACTAAAATACTACACATCTACATACATAAGCATCCCCTTAATATAAATTTATATACTTTTTTTGAAATATATTTTGTATTCTCACAATTCATATCTACACATATATGATTTATTATACAAGTACAATATTAATAGATCAATATGTAATAAAATTTCATGTTTGCTTATATTTCATGGATTGAGAGAATATAAATTCAAGTAAATGAGGATTTAAAATATTTAATAATTCTTTCATTTAATCTCAGTGAATGTACTTTCTTTACTATTTTTAAGCATAATAAGAGATTTATTGTTTTTCAAATAAGCTATTTACTAATGCTCTGCATACATGAGTAGATATATAGGATAAATCTTCCTCTCATATAAAATTAAACTCTTTTAACTCCTAAAAAAATTAACCAATTTTTATAAAACATAAGATATATATTTATCTAATCTATGACTTATAATAGTTCAATAAGCTATAGGAAGCAAAAGGCCAAATTAGTTTATGATACATACCCAAGACATAAATATAGGACTAGTTAACGAATGCCTACTAGTGTGTTGCCATGATAAATCTTAAACATCTATATGTATTTTAAGCTAATAAAAAGCATTACTAATATAATGATCCTCATATGCATATTCAATCATCTCAATTATAGGTTGAAATTATAAAATAAACTATCCTTATCAATCTTTCTTGCATTGCATAAATACTTGAATGTTATAGCTTTTAAACTTTCTTAAGAGGAGTTTAATGCCATTATGCTATTTAGAGGATGTAAGACTAGTCATTAATACTTTTGATCTTTATGATGATAATCTCATCACAAGCATATTCTAAATAAGATAGTCATGCATATCCATTCATTGCATTAGAATTAGAAAGATCCTTAACCTAATCGATATTGTAAGCCATAAACTAGACAACTCTCTTTAATTTTTATTAAGTAATAAGGCATCTCACTCATATCAATCACTAAAGCTTATAACCTTCAAAGTATTATGAGTTTAGTGAAAAATTTCACTCTTTAATTATTGAGAATATATATCCCCACTCCTACTTTTAATCTTTAGAGTGGGCACATTTATCGCATTATTAGTCGCACTCTTAGGTTGCTCCTATTCAAGATATCAAGAGCCCTATGTATTTCCTTCTTCTCTGTGTAAAGAGACCTCAAATAGCATAATACTTACACCTTCATATTTGTTTATAAGTCATTAAGTTGAAATTAGATAGACTTCTTTAATGAACCAAGTTATATAATATTTCCCCCATTATATTGAGTGTTGTTGACAGATCACTCCATAATATTATTTTAAGATTCATCCATCCACACCTAAAGTATCTTTATGCTAGTTGCAACCCCCAAAAATTTTACACACTTTATTGAAAAATTATAGTCCTATGCATCACTTTGACTCACCTAGTTAATAGTTGATTTGAACCCCAATCACTAGCCTCTTGGGAGGTCATCTCGAGAAGAGGAAACCCTTATTATTTCCTTTGACTTTATTAACCATGGAAAATCTCAAGTAATCATTATCCTTGAGTTAAGGTTATCTGACATAGCTTTATCTCATGCTGCTCTCACTATCCTTCTGATGTTTCCAAAAGAATGCCTCACATATTGCATCACACCTACATATAGATAATAAGTATAGAACAACATGGTATGTCATAATATCTCTTGGGTCATTACTTCTATCAACACTATTCATCCCTAAATCTTTATTTAATCTATGATGTCATTTCCTAATGCCACCATCAATAGCTCAAACAACCTACCTTTTGCAACAGTTCTTATCTCCAAATGCTATATATTGTCATCATACTTCAAAAGTTGGCTTTAAGAATCATGTTGCCTAATAAATGGCACAAGAAGATAAGAATAAACAAATAAATGAATATGATTCACATATATAATATAGAGGAAACAAAGAGAGAAATAAGCAAGAAGAAGAAGAAGAAGAAGAAGAAAGAGTGAAGACAAAAAGAACTAAAGGGAAGGGGAGAATGAGATTCAAGATTCAATATGAAGGGGTGAGAAATGCCATCTATTTTATTTCTCTCGTGAGAAAAAATTATTCTTTTTCATGATCTCCCATCTCTTTAAACCTCAAAGATAATAGTATTTTCTTTTTGACTCTTTATAAGAAAGTTTATAACTCATATTTGTCTAATAATAATCTCTTTATTGATTGCACATAGACCATCTTGATAGAACTATTGTAAAATCTATATCTCAATCTCTTTCTCTCATCTTGCGTTTGCTCTTACTATGTGAAATTCTTTAATCTATCAAACATTGAGTAAATAGCATGAATGATAAGTTTCTTATATCTCTTTAAAATCACTAACACAAAGATTATCTATTGTCACCTTAACCTAATTGTTTTTTTTTTCTTTGTCAATGCCAGGATAGTCAAAAGTTCATTAGCTCTTATGCCTCCTCTATGAAGGCATCTTCTCAATTAATCTTAACATCGATTGATTTTATCATGTGATCATGGAACTAAATTTTGCTTACTTATAACCTTATATGGTGAATATCTTAATTTATCTCAATTTAGATCCTAATGTCTCTTTGCATTTTCAAGAAAAGATGATTGTACAATCATATGTAGTCATTAAAGTAACTTTTACGTATAGCTCGAAAGATGGGCCATAAAGATTACGACTAAGATGCATGTTAATATCAATTAATAATATCAATTATCTACTATTTAGTAATTTATATCGCCCACTTAGTAAGTAAATTAGAGAGGTGCATGATAAATCCCTTTCGCTACTACATATTTATATGTGGGATATACCTCAAATAATACATCTCAAGTTGTACTATTTTATAAACTAAAGTCAAAGGATAATCAAATATTAAGCCATCGACCTAAGGTAAAGGATCAAATTAGAGAACTATTGGATAATTTTTAAACTTTGAGTTTAGTTATAACATATTAAAAATTAACTTGCATATTTGCTTTGTCTCAAAAAAAAAAAAGAAAAAAAAAAAAAGAAAAAAACCATATGGATTTGCTCTTTACTAGCCATCAAGTGAAAATAAATGGCTTTTGGTTGATTGTCTGTGTATGAAATCTTTTTAATTATATAAGAGGTAATGGAATGTTAAGGGCATTATCAATCTCAACTGGATATTTAAACAGGCCTGCTTTTATAGCTCTATTAAGATCGAAACTAACAGTTCATTAATTTTTGGCTCATTTTAGATCGAATTAATATATATATATATATATATATATATATATATATATATATATATATATATATACATAATATATGAATATAATGTATATATTATTATTTATGTATGAAGCTATTACACTAATATGGATATGTCAAAGTGGTTGCAAGTATGACATGCTTTTGAGCACGTGCAAGTTCAAATATTGTCTAGAGTTTATTTTTTAAAATTTTTATGAATTTGAGTCACTTTGAACAAATGAGTTGAACTTGAATAATTGATTTTTGAATAATTTCAAACACGAGTCGACTTCAGACAAATTAATTTTTTAAGCGGCGAACACAACAAACCAAGCCTTCAGCTTAACATTTATACCCCTAGCTAAAGCCATCTAGAAATATTTAGAAGAGTTTGAAGGTCATTTAATTCAAAACACTAGAATGTCTAAAATATGCCATAAGAGATTATGGTGTACTACTAAGCTATTAAGACATCTAACAATTTAGAATCAAAGGGTGGGAGAGATATATATGATTTCTAATATCATTAGAACAATCATAAGAGAATAGTCACTAATCTACCTATGAGAATCTAAGGGAAAAAGTTAGTGGTAGGGCTACATACACACTTAAGAACATCTAGGTTAAAGAAATCACTAAACGTAGGATCATATGAGCCAAGATAGGACAATCCACTAGCCAAGTCTAGGAACCAAGGAATCACCAACAATCAACATGCTCGAACGGTGGACAAGAGTTCATAAGTAATATGTTAAGTCACTTGGGATCATTGGGTTGACACAAAGCAATTTCTTAGTTTATCTAAGTCAAGTTAGGACAACACAAGACAAAGTGAGACTACCTACTAAAACTCTCAAGAAAGAATTTTGAATTGGAAGATTTAATCATATATAATATGTACAATTATATATCAAACATAAGAGTTGGCCAAAGCACAACTTCGCAATGACCGCTTGAATGAAACACATGAAAGATATCACTTGAGTTTGGAGAGATGACGACCCTCACCAAAACACAATCAAAACACTCACTAAACCAATTTTTCTTGCGATTATATGCAATGCAAGAGATTAAAAAGTAGCAACCACAACATGAGCGTCAAAATATATGATAATGTTATGCCATACAATAATCAAAGAAAGTGACTTGACAAGAACTCAACGTGCAAATGACAAAATTTTCTGAAGGAATTTAGCATGCAAGTTATCACATGTACATCAGAAGTAGAAGATGCATTACTTGAAGGGTAACTCTAATTCCAAAGAACACAATCTTTTCCCACTCAGAACCAACACACAAAAATGGTTTAAATCAACTTCTAATGAGCAGAACGAATCTGAAATCAAGTTACAACAAATTAACTTGAATCGACCAAAATATGATGGCCGAAATCAAATTACAATGAGAGAAAACTATTTCAAGCATTCAAAATGACATGCAAATTTATTTAAAATAACAAGAATAAAATGAAATACCATACTGAAAGTTATTTACAGCAGAACAAAGCTATTTTGAGTATTAAAATGAGATAAAAATTGGTCTGAAATAACACGAATCACTTGAAAAATGAAGTTGATGACATGTAAACCATGAATATGATTAGAAATATGTTGGTCTTCATATATGTGTCATAAGTAGAGTCAAATGTCAATTGATGACTTGAAATGACTCTAATCAGCTTAAAATATATTGGGCCGCCAAAAATGGTCAAAAGACCTCCGATCGATGAGCGAATTTACATCATTCAACATTAAATTACTCAAAATAAAATATTTCATGTAAAGCTAGCGATCAGTATCATATCGACGTGATCAAATCATCTGCGACAATATCAAAAGACCTCCGTTCGTGAAATTGATCGCGTTAGCTTTGAAGCGTTAAAACTACCAAATGTGCTCAATTAGGCGAGTTTGGAAAATGTCGAATGATAAACGCCATAAATCGGTTGAAATGCACTGAGCGTTGTAAAAAACCCAAATGACCGATCGATGAGCGCACATCTCGTCACATTACGTCGAATTGGTTAAAATATAAATATTACTCTTGATGATCAACCGATCGTCGATCGAGTCGAAAACGCGTCGCGATATCGAGGTGACTCCGACAACCCACTCCGTTCGCGAAATTGATTGTTAACGCCTCTTCATCAATACCGCTCAATTGACCTCGAAAATCGGTGGTGGAAATGATAACGCGCATTTGGTGAAATGACGATTTGATGCCGACCGGCGGCTCCGATTGAATTTTGCTCGTTAACATCGAAACGATTGATATATATATATATATATATATATATATATATATATATATATATTATCTAATATGTCGATATAAAATTCATATTAAAGTCAATTAAATACGAAAATCAATTTAAAATTAATTTAATCCAACCTAAATCCTAAATTACCCTAAATCCTAAATTTCTCAAATGACCCATTCGACCGACCAAACCATGTGAACCGAGAGCTCCCTCTTCCGATCGCTCGAGCCCTCTTGCGAAACGGCCTCCCTTCTCTCTTCCGTTCAGATGCTCAGCTCCCACACTCTCCCACGCAAGCATCGTTCCCTCCTCTCCAACCATCCCTCCTTATTCTTCCCTCCAAACAGAACGGTGAGGCTCCCTCCCACGTCTTTTCTCCAACTGCAAGGGACTTCTCTTTTCTTCTTTTCGAAAAAGGTCTCTCCCTCTCTCGTTTTCTTTCTCCAACCAAACAATCTTCCTTCCCTCCTCTTCTTCTCTTCTTCATCTCTATTTTCTCCTTCTTCTCACAAAAAAACTGAATTTCTCTTTTCTTCAAAACCAAAAATTCATCTTCCCTCTTCTTCTTCTCTTCACCTTCTCAATTTCTTCTTCACCCTCATCAATCCAAAATTCCTTTTATCCCCTCATTTCCACAAAATACCTTTCATTTTCCTTTCTTGCAGGGAGGACACGTCGTTAGGTGGGTTCTTCTTTGATCTCTCTTCCCTCCTTTCTTCTAAACCAATTTCCAATTTTTGCAATGGAGAAGAATATCATTAGGCTTTCTCGGTTTTCGGCATCCCTTCAAATGGTTCCTTTTTTTGTGTGTAGAAGAAACCGTCATAGTGGGTTCTTCTTTAGCATTCTCTCTTTCGACTTTTGCAACGAGAGGACAAGTCATGGTGATTCTTCTTGGTTTTTCATCTCTCATCTTCCTTCTGAGTCTAAACATGTGGGATAAATATGTGTGTATATATGCGCTTGTATTTCTTTCAATTTGAAGGTATATCGTGCTCATTTCGATAAACGACGAGAAAATCGGTTGTGGTATCATAAAACATTCATTAAAATTGGAGCGTAAAGTAAAGCTCATTTAGATGTAAACCACGACCAAAATCTTTGCGAAATTTCGTGATTTTTAGACTTAGAAAAAAAAAAGAAAAAAAATAATCAAAATTCATTAAAAAAGAGAAAACACATAAACAATGAAACTATATGAAAGTGCAAAGTCCCAAAGTTAAAATCAATTTGCAAATAAATCAAACTTCGAATGATATTTATAAAGGACTTAATAATCTGTCATAAACTTGAAAATGATTTGTTCAATAGATTTTAAATCATTACATTTTATGTGAGAGAAATGTAAAGTGATCTTAATTAAACACAATCGAGCTTGGAGAATGACAATGAAGCTTGATAATTCATTTACATTTTATAGTAAACTATAAGGGTTAATGGTTAATTAGTTAAGAAAAACTAATTGAATCTTAAACATATTCTATCATGTGAAAATAATTGAAATAGAATAAGCCAAATGCAAATAATATTGAATTAATGTTATACTTATGAGGATGTTACATGAAGCTAGAAGGTTAATTTTAAATGAGATGGAAATTGTTCAAACTCTAAAGATTCAAGAACATGTCTTCTTAAATCCATATATTATAATGTCTAATTTAAAATGGATTTTTAAAAGAAGATTTCATTGAACATAAAATTGATGAAATTTGTTTGATATCTTCAAGTTGAGGTGAAAATCAAATGACTTTCAAAGAGATTTTCACTAAGCAGCAACTTTGTTGGACACTATAAGCCAAATGATATTTGAGGTGAAAAATCAATAAGTGCTAATTTAATATTTTAAATTACAATCAAATCAATCTGCGATTATGACATAGTGAGCGTTAATTAAGGCATTATTATTAAATACACTCATGGGCGACACTCACTGAATGTTTAAATTCAAGTGTATCGAAAATGTTTGGGTTACTTGGGTTTAGTCTTAGATTGGGTTAATAAAATCTAAAATACATTATAAAATTTAGTAAAATATATGAGAAGGTAATTTTGTCATTGAGAGATCGATTCTCATTGCTAAAGAGTTGACGAATATAAAGTTCTCAAATATATTTGATTGATCAATTAACCACCTGATGATGTGTTGAATGGTGATTTCAGCAGGAGGATACTTTCCATCAAAATGTGATTCTAATTTTTAAATCAAATTAACTATCAAAATTAAAAGCTTAAATGAAACTCAATCATTAAAAGCTTAAAGCAATCTCATCCTTATTTGTGAGTGACAAATTAAGAAAACTAGCATAAAGAAATCGATGTCAAATCAAGTGTATTACTATGTTTCTCAATCAATCTCACGTCGGTAGGGTGACATCTCTCATTGCGTGGCTTGGCATAAGTTCCAGATGATAGTTGACCAAAGTTCCGATGGTGGTTTGGCGGTGACTCCATTATATTATGATCACGATGCTGTATGCTCCCAATGGGTTCCTTTGAGTTATGAATCATAGGGTATACTTGATAGACGTCAAGGTAGAAATTTAAGTTGTCTCTTAGGCAACACCACCCAAAGTTGGGCGTGATGTATTTGATGGGATCCCCATTATTGTGACTACCTCCTCTAAGTAGACTAGGGACCAGGGCGGAGGATGGAGACCATGGATGATCGGGCATCATCATTCTCCCAATCAGGTTTAAGCTAAAATGATGAATTTCATAATCTTAAATTTCTATGTTATTATTATACACTAAATTAACGAACGCCTTAATCAAAGTTATCTCTCACTTATTGAGGGTAATTAACTATAGGGGCTTGCTTTAGAAACGGAACTAGATCTAAAGTCCTCAAATGAGGATGAAATCTAGGTAGTGTCTTATCTACTATTCCATCAAATTACAGACACCAAATTCACTCTCTTCATTCATTTGTTGAGGAGGTGGGTAATTTTGAGCCATGAATTGGCGACTCTTGAGGACAGATTCTCTTTCCATCTTTGGCTTGTATATGTATAGTAGTAACAAAATATTTGAAAATTCAAAACAAAAAATGGTGATTTAAAGGTGTAATAAATTCAAATTACTAATGTATAAAACTCTATGACGAATGCATTCTTCTGTAGAGTATATCTTTATTACATAATTATTTTGTTCTATAGTATCTTAGCATCTTGAAAGTATGGGGTGAAATAATAATTACTAATTACTAATCCCCATCTTTCACTTTTGCACAATGGATTTACAGAGCACTCTTTTCACTATCTAGTTAGGACGTGGTGCGAACACCTACCTAACCAATGCCGTCATCAACATAGGAGATGTTGGGGCTATCATTTAATTTGGTAGCTTGAATTTCTTAGTTATCTTAACTGCAACTCATGAAGTACTCACCCATGATACACTCGTCCGAGGCCATGCTGGAAGGCCTCAAGTTACTGAAGCTCCTACTAACCATGTTTGCCAATCAGTTTAGCAGTTAAGAGTTCTCGAGAACTTTTAGTTTTAAAAGGCTAGGTCAATCGACCCCGTGATGAAAAAGTGGGAATGCCTTTCATGGTACAATTATTTTGCCAATTGAACCTTTGTACCGGAAAGCATGATCATGAAGCTTCCTCATCGAAGCAAATTAACAAAGCGAGAAGAAGAAATGTGAGGCTAGTAGATCACTTTGACGACTGAGTGAACAAGCAATCATACCAAAGCGGTATTCCTACCCATAACAACTTTGATAATCTAAAGTGGGTAAAAGAAATAGCTCTTGGTGAAGTAAAGCGATCTTTAGAACCAACAACAAGCTCCACCACCACGAGAGGACTGAAACACTATTCATAATACATAAAGTTCTCAAAGTAGCAGGAAGAGGCTTGATGAAAGAAAATTTTAGAGAGTGATTGAAATATTGAAGCTCCACCAAGGAGTTATCACTCTCTTATGGTAAATCGAGTCAAGTATGCTTGCGTGAGCATCGGGCGTGACACTTGGACGCATTCCAAGAATCCTAGAAGGTCCGGATGAAAGGATAAGCGATATGGAGGCCAAGTCCCGTGAAATCTAAATGGAAGAGGTGTGACATCTACATATACTGAAATCACCTAAAATAACTCGCAAAATGGATACCTAAAGAAGGGATATCAGATGAAAGACATGATGGTCGACACCACGGAGAATCCTCTAGGGATCCCATCATTGATCATTCTTCACAAGAGAAGGTTGACTTTGATCGCAGTTCTTTAATGGAAGAAGTATTTGTTCCGCACATTGAACTAGAGATCCACTGGAAACATTGATCAGAAATTCATGTGCAAAAAGAAGACGATGAAGATGACACTATGGAAGTAGAAGTCGTCTATATGGTCAAAGATATAGATGAACTTTTCCACCATAATAACATGGATCGAGGAACTTGAACTGAATTATTTATGAAGAGTCTTCAAATAAAGAAGATAGATCAATCTAAAGAAGAAGAAGAAGAAGAAGAAGATCAAAATGAAAGAAAATCATGGGTGTTGAAGCTATTATATGGTTGAACCAGAAATGATCGACTGTACACACTTTTTGTTATGGTTCGACAAAGCTGTATGTAAATACACAAGGAGAAGAAGGTCAAGTCTTCCCAAAGATGAGCGAGCATAACAACATAAGAAATAGAGGAAGAAAGAACTATATTGATTGGCGTCTTGGCCTTCTAGAAACAAAGAGAAATCGGCGTCAAATGGAAGTCAAAGATAAGAAAATTACACTTGGTACCAAGATGAATGACATGATGGTACAAATGAATATCATGATGGAGATGTTTGAGAAAATATCACATCAAATATACATATCTTGTCATTAATCTAAGTAATAATACAACTATATATCATACTCTGCCTCAAGCTCCTACAATGTTACACCTAAAGTTAGGAATAAAGTTAACCAACTACCTCTTCAGCCGATAATTCAAAATGTGGCTAACATTACTAGAACATTTTAACAGCTGCTCAGCTAGAAATAATAATCAATGAAAAGATAAAAGTAGTTATAGCTTCAGAGCAAGCTGAAAAGTTGGTAGTAAGGGTGCCTTACCAACTGAATATGATCAAGTGACATACGAAAGGTTACTTTCAGTTTAATATTTTAGTGGGCTTGGTAATCCAAAGCAACATCTAGCCAATTTAAGGCTACTTGGTAACAGAGGAATGATGCTACTTTTTTTTTGTCGGTTGTAGTAGCCTAACCTTTACTTTGTGGTATGCAGAATTGCGAATGATTGTTAAAACCTTTCTTGAATTAGAGATAATATTATGAAGATTTTTAGTGCAAAAAAATCACAATGTTGACTTGCCTTGCTAAAGAGAAAAGATGAGTCGGTGACAAAATTCATAAGAGTTGGCGTAACTAAGTATGAAGTGTGAGCAATTAGAAGAAGAACATGATCCAATTGCTAATGGGCAATATGGATGATAAAATGATACCATTTTATATGGTGTTGATTACATTCCAAGACTTGCTTGATATGGTGGCTAAATTTGAAAAGTTGAATTTAAGTAAAATCTATGAGATAAAGCAAAAAGAAACAACCTTCAAACTCAAGAAGAAAACTCATACTTCCTATAGCTCAAATGGATGAAAAATGGGTGATATATATAATGTGGATAAAGAAAATCAATGTATAATGATAAGGAAAGCATGCCTATTCTAATCCACAACCAAAATTAGTATTGAGGCAATGATAAACCTTGGACTTTTTAAGTGGTGGGAGCATCCAAAATAAGCAACAAGAGATGATGAGTGAATCGATCTCTTAAGAAAAGATGAACAAAGATTATTCCTTTAGAAGGGATAGTATGGCTAAATTATTTAAGCGTCAAATCGACTACAATTACCAAAAATTAAAAGGAAGAAGGCGATCAAGTCGGTAATCCAAATTATCCCTATCATCGATGATCATCATCCTATTGAAGATTGTTATGTCTTCAAAGATTGGCTAGAAAGGAAATATTACGAGGTGAATTTACAGTTATTCTAGTCAAAAAAGATTCTACAAGGATGATTACGTCCTCTTTGTATCATCCATCAGATAAAAGAAGAAGAAATCAATTCAGAAGAATGAAATAATAGTCTCCAAAAGACCATGAAAATCAATAGCTAAAGGTGTCCCTAGTGTTAAGTGGAAATCACCACTTGAACCTATATTAGACTTAAGAGATGCCTAAATTAAGTATTTGGGCTTCTTCATTTTGATAAGGCTTATCACAACACGAGGCGATCTACTACATAAAGCCTCAAATCAAATCGACTAAGAAAAAGAAGATCAAGAAGAGAACTACAACTCAAAAGATTATTAACAATTTAGAGGAGTATCACCGGCAAGACAACCATTTAGACTTGCCTTTATGCCTAAACTTGCATTGTTGAATCGGATGAAGAAGATAATGGTGAATCTTATTGTCCAGTAGACATGCCAAATCATTTATATGATATATTCTTCAGTTACTCAAAATGACAAGGGTAGTCAGACAGACTCGACCAACCCATCAAAATTCTTATCAAGAAAACAAGAAGAGCCTGAGGAATTAACATCTAAATTTTGTTTAATGACTCAACAAGAATAAGATTCGATGAAGATTTATGTTTTCGATGGAGAAAGAATCGGACTCATCGATATCATCACGTATGAAAATATGAAGTTGAAAGTGAGTTTAACTCTGGTCAATCTCTAGAATAAGAATGAATTTGAAGAAACTACCTCTTTTAGAATCAGATATAAGATTCAAGTTTAGTTGAGAAGTGGTAAAGTCTTACCACCTTCATCAAAGAGGGAAAATACAAATAAAGGCAAATAAATTAAAATTGAAGATATCATTCCCAAAATCTTAGAATAAAGCCTAAATCAAGTGAAAATAGATTATAATATTCTATCACATAGAAAGATCTGCATGGCGTTATGTACGAGGCTCTCTTGATGTCAAAAGATCTCAGAAACTTTTGATACATGCTCAGATCGGAGAGTTATGAAGCTTACTTTGAAAATGCATGATGAATCATTGTACAACTCAAGATCTCCCAGTAATCACATTTTTGAAGAAGATCTTATGTTGGGAACGGATCACCTCTATATTGCGAGTGATGATCGATTATATTGATTGATTGTCAGGTTCTTATCAATCTTATGAGTCTAAAGAAAAAGGATTATCACTTGATATCCAACATCTTGGGAGAGATAAGTTGATGGTTCATATTTCAATGAAAAGGGACAAAAACTGTTCTTTTATTCTCCCTCAAGTTTGGGATTTATATAGAGCCAAGTTTCATGTAATCGATAATACATCATTTAGAGCTTGGAGCGACCATGGCATGAGTATGACATGGTCCCATCAACTATGCATCGATGTATGAAGTACTAAAGATGGAAGTGTTCAAAATTCTAGCAATCTACAACCATTCTCCATGAAGCAAAGATCTATGAAGATGCAAAATATTTCATCCTAAAGAGCCTAAATAGAGCCTCTTGAAGCGGTAGCATCCACTTGAGAACTAAAAATAACTTTACAAAGTGAAAGAGCAAAAGCAAAGAGAAAAAAAGAAGGTAATACTCTCCCAAAGCACTTGATTACACCTAAATCAAAAGATCAGTTCCTCATTTGGGAAGTGACACACACAAGAAGAAGAATATATGTCAAACCTAAGGGAACTTATAAGCTTTCAAGAAAGACAAAGTATGAAATAAGTGATTCTAATTCAGACTATGATTTTGAATCTGCTTATGGAAATAGAGTTCAATGATGCATCAAGAAGATAGCTCATTTGGCGGTGTGACTCAAAATTATACCCATCTCATCTTCAAAGAAATCACTCCAGGAGGTTCATAATATTGAAGAATTGATAACATTCTATGTGCGCCATTGAGTGAGAGTGGGAGAGAACTATTTATAAATGAAGAGTCTCGACCTCAATTTTGATCACCTACTCAACATGATATGATGAGATAGTGCCAAGAATACCAATATACTATCCACAAAATTGAAGAATGATGCATAAGCTTGGAATTCATATTGGACTACTAAATATAGAACTCAAATCTTTAACAAGATGTGGAGCCAAAGAAGTCCTCAAACATCCGAAGAAGTGATAAGTTTATCACACTAAAGGTCTTGGGTTCATCCACAAATCTCATCAAAATAAAGCTTGTTATAATATAATAGAAGGCGATTGAAACTAATAGTGAGAAGAAGATGATCTCCATGAAATTCTTCTAAATGAATGAAGTAAAATAGAAGCCTGAAGAACTTGAAGATGGTGGATAACAATTACTATGGATGAACTCAAAGAAATAGGGAGGATGATCCATCCAACTTTAGTTAGTGCCTTCTGATGAGAAAGTTGAAATATAAAATGCTACTTTGTGAATTTAGGATTCTTTGCACGGACATATTACGAAATGCCAAGCTTATCCACGATGTAGTTCATAAACTTCTATTAAACCGGATGATGCGTTAAGCAAGCTCCTGGGTGAATGAGATTGGAGATTGAAGAAGAATTAGGTAAACTAAAAGCTAATTGAAGCAGGCTTCATCTGGGAGAAAAGTGTGCAGATTGGATAGCCAACATTGTCACTGTTAGGAAGAAGAAATACCAAATCCGTCTCTGCATTGACTTTCGGGACCTAAATAAGGTGTGCCCAAAAAATGACTTTTCGCTTCAAATATCAGAAGTATTAGTGGACAATACTTCCAACTATGATATGTTTTCATTCATGGACGGATCATCGGGATATAATCAAATCAAGATGGCACGAAGATGAAAATATACATTGAAATTGGAATCTATATTTACCGCAGTCATGCCTTTCGATTTGAAAAATGCTGGAGCTACATACTAAAGAGTCATGACACATATTTTTGATGAGTTGATTCACCAGAAGATGGAATATTATGTTGATGATTTGGTGGTGAAAAACTTAAATCATGAGGATCACTTTGAATACTTGAGAATTATATTAGAATGAACCAGAAAATATGATCTCAAGATGAATCCTCTAAAATGTGCATTCAAATATCCTCAGAAAATTCGTATATTATACGTCATAGAGGAATTGAAATTAATGCTAAAATCAAGCAATTATGGAGATGCCTCCACCAGAAGAGTTTCATTCGACTCCATTCTTTACAAGGAGCTTCATTCATCCATTTATATATCTCAGATCTTGTCAACCATTTGCAAAGTTGATGAAGAAGGATGCTCCATTCAAATGGGACAAGAGTGCCAAAAGAAATATTGCTACTACCTATTAAATCCAATCCTTGCCTACTCACGGGAAGCCCTCATTCTACATTTGCATTAGAAGAGTCCTTGGAGCATTATTGTAACACAACAAAGAAAGTAAAGAGAATGCTCTTTATTATATGTCGATTAATAGAAAATGAGATACTCTCAGAAGAAACTTTTGGCATTGATCTTTGTAGTCAAAAGCTCGTCATTATATGTTATCTCACAAGATTACCCTCATCTCAAGGATCAATCCTGAAGTACTTGATGAGAAGCATTGATAGGTGTAGCAAGATGGGCATTCTTCACAATTTGATATCACATATGTTCGGCGGTGAAGGGACAAGTCTTAGCAAATTTTCTTGCACATCCATCTCTGGACTCTTCTTAATGATGATTTTGATGAGCAAATTATGCTCATTCATGAAAGAAAAATCACAAATTTGGGAAATGTACTTTGATGGAGCCTCATCGATCAAATAAACTAAATTTCAAGAAGAAAAAGGGAATATAACAAAAAAAAAGACAAGATCATATGTGAGAGAATAATAATGAAGTTGAAGCATTAAATAGGGCTTGAAGAAGCTTTTTTTCAAAACTTATTCAAATATTTTGGCTTTCTATCAAATCAACAAGCTTTAGCTTTCTCTAACAAGCGTTTCTCTTATCTAACAAGAATCTGTCCAAAATAGTAAAGCCGATTGCTTAGCAAAATTAGCTAAAAATGACAAGTATGAATGGTGATTATGTCATGATTGACATATTTACTCGATGAGTTCTAGAGCCGACAAAGTATCAATCCACAGGTAAGGGGTTATCAAATTTGACAAAGTGGGGATGACTCGGGTTGCTCCTCATACTCCCAAAATCAACAAGAGTTATACAGAAGAATAAGAATGATATTGCCTCAAAAAGCAGTGTGAAGCTTTTATTGTAGAAGAACCACATGATTGGAGGCAACCCTTCATCGACTACTTTAAAGAAAAAAATTATCAAATAATAAATCACTTTGGTAGCAATCGAAGAGAATGTTTGCTATGCTTTCTCAACAACACTTTATATCATAGATCCTTTGAACAAATGTGGCTATGCCTAAATGATAATGAAAGCAAAGTGATGGTTGAAGTTCATGAAGGACTTTGTGGTGCACATCGGTCAGTCAAGATGGCGGTAAAAATCAAAAGGATGAGTTATTATTGGCCATCTATGGTGAAGGCTATATCAATCCTAAAAGGTGCCAATGTAAGTATATGGGAATATAATCCATCCTCAAATCCACTACACCCAACAATAGCATCCTGGCCATTGAATGTTGGGGTACAGATGTAATTGGACCAATTGATCCACATCAGCTTCATCCTAGCGATTGATTATTTCTCTAAGTGGGTGAAGCTACCCCATTTAAAGAAGTTCTGCGTGAGTGATTAACTTCTTCATGCATAATGTGATATAGATTTGGAGTGCCGCGAATAATTTGATAATGACACTTTCAAAATACAAGATTTATAGATTAATTGATAAAATTGATTGATACTCTTTCAATATACAATCAAGAGAAAATGGTTTGTAGGCCTAAAGACATTAGTCAAGCGCTCAAGAAGATTCTTACTAAAATAAGAAATAGAATGACATACCAAACTAATAGAGGCATTATGGCAACAAGATCTAAACAAAACTCATTATTCATTGGTATTTGGAACTGCGGTTCTTTACTCGAAGTTGAGTTTCCTTCACTTTGAGTAGCCATCAATATATATTGAAGATCAAAATGCTCGTTTGAGAATGGAGGAACTTGCTTGATGAAATGCAAGCTCATCAAAATCTAAGTTTGAGCAAAATGTCTTTTTGACCATACGGTGTGGCTCGAACATTCCAAAAGGAGAATTGGTCTGGTCTTGAGACCAATTATTCTAATCAAAAATTTGGTACAAATTTGAGCTAATTGGGAGGCCCTTTTGTCATTGAAAAAAAGTGTATCAAGGAGGGGCATATCAACTCATTGACTTAAAGGTGAAAGATATCGATTAATGGTCATTACACGAAAGTATTATACATGATAAATACATTCTTGGTACAATAAAATCCCCCCACAAGACATGAGGTATTTTTGTATATCTATTTAGGTGGACATCGTCTTCATGTGAGATCCTAAATAAATACACTCAAGATGAAAACTTTATGAAAATTTTCTACATTACATAGGGGCATTTTAGATTTTATATAGATGAAATGTTGCATATTAAAATCCTTTAAGAGCATATCAATTTCAAATATTTAATGTATTTGTGTATTTTCATCTTGAAAGTTCTTAAATGTGCTTTAGAATTCCCACAAAGAGGGGAATTTTTTTTTTATGTTAAGTTTATTTGAGTTGACATTGTATAAGATGAGAGATATATTATGATTGAGGTTGACATCGAGCTTTACCAAAATCACGAATATATTCATAATTATCATTGATAAGTTGCGGGTTCTTATAAGAACAAAAGAATCCATTCTACAGATGAAAAGATACATGTAAGAAAAATCTTCTCCAAGATTGTCAAATGAAGATGGTCAAATAACTCCCAATTTTGGAAGCTTCAATCAAGTTGAAAACATCAACCTCTACATCCACGAAGTTTAGGACAGATGAGTTCTAAAGGTCGAACTCAACAAATAAATGTGGCGATGGCGCTCTCCTCACTCAACAAGTGGTAAGAAAATATCACGATGAATGAGCCCGCTCATCGGTCAATGATGATAGATGTTGATCTCTGGATCTGGTTAGATTATAGCACAAAATCAAGAGATCTTTCTAATTGATGACCAAGACAATATGAGAAAACTCTCAATTGAGGCTGCCAAATCAATCTTTATATTGCATAGGGTGATATTTTAATTTATTCTCAAATGATAAATCAAACTCAGCCAATCTCTCATCAAATCATCATCGAAGCAGAAAATCAGAGAGAAATTCCATAGTTCATACAAAGTCGATGGTGAACTAAAGGAATTTTGTGTATTTGTTAAAAGCACATTGCTAGGGGTGATAACTCGACATTATGACTTAATATAGGTTATATGTATGCACTCTTCAATGAGTCAGCAAGCGTTCATGGCATGCCTACTTCTTGACAAGTCAATATGGACAAATCAAATCAATCATTCATCAAGTCCGTCAAGCTTAAAGCTAGGACAAAAAGAATTTCAAATCAAAAGCGGATAATTCAAATCATCAAAACAAATAAAACCAATTCATCCATCACTCAATCAAGCATGAAGCTAGGTTGGAGGAAACTCAAATCTACAACAACATAAAGAAAGAGATCTTTAGTAAGCAAACAAAGCGGTAGATGGTGTAAGAACTCTTCTATCGACAAGTCACGACAAATCGATCAATCCATCATTTAGCATATTTTAAATAAGGCATCATCTAATATCTATCGCTCGTAAGTTATTGAATGAAATGATTAAGTTAGGTAACCCAAATTGACCATTTTCAACGTGACTCTCCATGCGTCACATTTGTTGGCATTGTTTGTCCATATATGTCATGTCAACGAATTCCGTCGAATTCGATGGACAAAGTGATAGCAAATCGAGCTCAAAATGCGGCGACGTCGCGAAAATAGTGACCTTTGATGTCGAAAGCGGCTTCATTAAAAGCGTTGAAATTGGTAAATATTGCATATCCAAGCGGCGTCAGCGAGCTATCGATATGTCGGCGTGCATTGAGTCGGAAGCTGCGGCGATGTCACGACCTCGTTCATTGATATGTCGTTAGCTTAAATCAAAAAATAAATGAGGCTACGCTTGGATGAGTGCGTACAAATGTCGAATAATCGAAAAGATGTGCAAATTGGTTGAAATGCTATTCAAAATTAACTCAAATGACCTCCGTCGATGACGAACTTGCCATCAGCGTTAGTCAGCCAGTTAGAAAATATAACTTGAGCAATGATCAGCGTCGAGTCATCTGCCTCCTGTAAGTCGAGGAGGCATGCGAAGCAATCTCATTATGAAATTGATTGCAATTGGTTTAACGTCTATCAAGTAAGGCTGCTCGATTGGACAGTCGCATGAAAATCGGCGGTCAATAATAATGCATTTTGGTGAAATGACTGATTTGATCGGCTTTGACGGCGGCCCGTTAAATCATCTGTAGTTGCATTCAGAACATTAGAATAACCTTGAATTGATATATATATATTAATTATCTAATCGTGTCAGTGTAAAATTCATATTAAAATCAATTAAACATTTAGAAAATCAATTTAAAAATCAATTTAAGCCTAACCTAAATCCCTAAATTACCCTAAATCCCTAAATTCCACTCAAATGACCCGTCTAGCCCGACCTAATCCATGTGCACAACCGAACGAGCTCCCCTCTTCCGATCGCTCGAGCCCTCTTCACGCGAACGCATGAGCCTCCCTTCTCTCTTCCGTTCGAACGCTCGGCTCCTCCCATTCTCGGCTCCCACGCAAGCAATCGTTCTCGCTCCTCCTCTCCAACCGATCCCTCCCACTTCCTTCTTCCCTCCAAACCGAACGACAAGGCTCCCTCCCACGTCTTTTCTCCAAACGCACGCAAAGAGGGACTTCTCTTCCTTCTCCCTTTTTCTCCTTCGTCCAAACCGAAAAGGGAAGCTCTCCCTCTCTCATTTTCTCTCCTCTCCAACCACAAGCAAGGTAGTTCTTCCTTCCCCTCATCTTCTTCATCTCCTCTATTTTCTTCTTTTTCTCACAAAACTGAACTGAAATTTCTCTGATTTTTCTTCAAAACCAAAA
>CM038220.1:111310098-111531756 GCA_021442155.1 Cymbidium sinense
AATAAAAGAAGCAAGCAGGATTATTCCCTGCTATGTGACTTAATTAGAAAAAAATGTAAGAATAGATTGATAAACCAATTCGACTGAGACACAAAAAAAACTCATCATAAATAGATATCAAAGACAACAGTTCAAAGAATTAGTGAGCTCTTTCAGAGAGAACCACTCACGGCAAATTTATCTATCTAAAAAAAAATTATAAGCCCCACTACAACTTTCTAAATAGTAGATTTTTATGCAGTAATTTTATCACTATTTTTCTAGATAGATACAATTATCTCAAATAAATTCTTAATCATGATAAATAAGATGGTTCATTAATTCTGCATGGCCCTACTAATGATAGAGTCAATAAAAGAAAATTATTAGTTATTTAAATTCTTATTTTAAACGTTAGATATAATTATAAAAAAGTTTTTTTTTTTGAAATTTATTATAATAAAAATCATCAACAGATAATTTGACCTTTTTTTAATGAAAAAAAATTAAGAAAAATTAATGATATCTAACCAAAATCAATTGAGGGGCCATTCGAATCTGTAGACCCGACGAGATCCTTCTGTGGACCATGTTTTCCAAAAGGCGGTCTACCAATAATTCATGCTTTAACTTCTTCCGATCCAAAATTGGATTAGAATAAATATCATATCATTAAATTACTAATAAAAGTGATTAAAATTCTTAAAACATAGGAAGATTTGCATTAAATCTTATTAATACTGTTTATTTTTAACTTTGAGAGTGCAATAAAACTGTTATGAATTAAAAATATATAAAACAAATCCTTTTATACAAAAAAAAACCTAATGATTGTAGGTCTAGTTTGCATTATTTAGAAGAAATTATGATGAAATATTATATCATAGCTATAATTGGATGTGCAATTTTTTTATTGTATAAATAGAAGTAGTTTATATGAAGAGTTTTAATGATTCAATAACTCATTTATTATGAATCAAATTAAATCATTTGAAACTCAAAATATTATCAAATTAGATCATGATTGTTGATTATTAATCAGTTGTCATTAGCCCATCATTATTGATCATTTATTTTTATTTATTTTACTAATATTTTATTTCAAAATAAAATATATTTGATGGAATTTATAGTTTTTGAAAACACTTCAAATATTTAAAAACTATTTATTGTAATTTCAAAGTTAATATTTTTTATTTTTAAAAACAATAATAAAATTCACTTTAAAATACACTGAATAAATATAATTAAAAAGAACATAAAAAATATAAACTTGAATTGATCCCAAATAATTTATAAAAATTTCAAAAAAATTTTAATTATATATAAATAATAAGATATATATATATCATATAATTTTTATATATTTATATATTTAATATTTAAACTTCAATTTTCATGCCGCGCAGCCCGAGACCAACGTTTCCGCAGGCGGCAATAAATTGACCAAATCACGTGCATTTTGGTTAGAAGAGTTGGGAAATTTGAAACGATGACTTGATTTTTATTACTAATAAGCGAAATATTCAAAATTTTTGTTTTGATATTCAACGTCACTTTTTTTTTTTGAATGATTTTTTTTTAATGCTAAAGCTTGTGGCCGTTCAGATTGATTTTGATTTAGGATTTAGGGAATGGATGAGATAATATTAGGTGATTGATTTGACTGGTAAAATATTTTGATTAATTTTTTGACTTGTTGAAAAATATGCAAATAAATCATTATGCTTTATTAGATATTTTGATATAGTGGTGGTTGAGATTAGGCTTTTAACTAAGAAGTTCTAAATTAAAATCTTTACATATATATTATGTGTGTAAATTTGTGATTTAATTTGCTCAAATATCGAAAAATAACCATCATGATCTGTAAAAATGGTTGATTATTCAAAATTTTACATATAATGTTATTAATAGAAATTTTTTTGATTAACACTATCATTGCCGGTCTCAAGTCCGGATGCAAAAAGTGGAGGGTTAGGTAATGGTAAAAATTTAAAATAATCATAATGAATCCTTTAAATCATCTGGTTAATACAGGCCCCCCAAGCAATTTGTATGGCTTGAATACAAATAAAATGTTAGAGTCACGTGATCTGCGCGGTTAAAAAGCAAGGGTTCCCACATTATGGATCTGAGCGCAAAGAAGTTAGTCCATGAAACTAGAATTAGGTTAGATCTTGAATATAGTACTCTGTAAATTAATGGAATTAATAGATATTATGGTTCATAGAAAGATAAATATTTTATGTGTTCAAGAAACTAAATGGGTAGAAGGCCAAGGAGATTGATAGTTTAGGTTTTAAACTTTGGTATTCGGTAAAATGAACTAGAAATGGTGTAGTGTGATTATAGATAAAAGTTTGAAGGATAATGTTATAAGTATTAATGATGGAGATAGAATTATAGCTTAAAGATTATTGTGATACTAAGATTATCAATGTTATAAGTGTCTATGCCCTCAAGGTTTGGAGGTAAGTCAAAAGAAAAAATTTTGGAATGAATTAGGATTAATACAAAAGATACCTTGAAGAAAAATATTTATTGGAGATTTAAATGTTTAGAGTGTAAGATTTTAAAAGTATTCATGGTGGATATTGAGTGACTAATGAAAAATGTGAGACTATATTAGAATTTGTCTTAGCTTATGATTTTGTAGTTGCTAATACTTTATTTAAGGAAAAAGATGAACATATTATTACTTATAAAAATGGATCTAAGTAAAACACGATTGATTATTTTTGATAAGAAAATAGATCATTAGATTGTAAAGATTGTAAGGTCATTCCAAGTGAAATTTTAAGTACCCAACATCGAATTATTAGTTTTAGATTTTAAGAAAGGTTGTAAAGAGAAAAATAAACTAAATTATTGTCCTAGGATTAGATGGGGACACTTAAAGAACACAAATAAAAATATTTTAAGAGCACAAAAAAATTAGAATTTGGGATGTTCATAAAAGCTAACGCTATGGGAAAAAATATCAGTGAAATTAAGCAAGTTGCTAAAGATGCTTGGAGAATCAAAAGGAAAAGCTTCTTTAATAAGAATAGTTGTGGAGTCGAGTGGAAGAAAATATAAGAAATAAGAAACATTGTTATAAAACTTGGTTTAGATGTAAAAATTTGGAGAATTGGGAAAGATATAAAGTCTTTAGAGATTCTAAGAAAGCAATATATGATGTAAAAAAAATTTAGCTTTTAGTGATTTATACAATAGATTAGATACCAAAGAAGGTGAAAGATGTATGTATAAGTTAGCCAACAAAGAGATAGAGAAGTAAAGATATAATATGTGAGGGTATTAATGAAAATAATAAAGTTTTTCTTAGAAAAGATATTGAAAATAGGTGTATTTTTGATAAACTTTTCAATGAAGGATCCGAAAGTACGATTGATTTTAGCAACCTTAATACCCTAAATAAAATAGAGAATTTCATTTTATCGTCAGATTAGTAACTGGGTTAGTGAAGCTTTAAAGAAAATGAAATGTGGAAAAGCAAGAGACCGGATAATATTCCAATATGTGTGGAAATGTTTAGAGATCAAGGAATTTCTTACAAATATTTTTTAATGTTATTTTAAAGACTAAAAAAGATGCCGATGAGTGGAGAAAGAGTTTGTTGGTTCCTATATTTAAGAATAAAGGTGATGCACAAGAGTGTGCAAATTATGAGGAATTAAGTTAATGTGCCATACATTAAAATTATGGGAGAGAGTAATCGAGCATAGGTTATGTGATACGTAAGTTTCTCACAATCGCTTGGTTTCATGCCGTAGATCTACTATGGATGCTATACATTTGTTAAGAGGTTTGATGGAGAAGCATAGAGAAAGTAAGAAGGATCTACATATGATATTTATTGATTTAGAGAAAGTTTATGATAAAGTCTCAAGAGATGTTCTTGGAGAGTTCTAGAACGTAGGAGTTAATATTGGTTATATTCAAGTCATTAAGGATATGTATACTGAGCTATTACTTGTGTCCAAACACAAGGAGGATTGACAAAATATTTTCCTATTTCAGCTTGGATTACATCAAGGATCAACATTAAGCCCTTATCTTTTACTTTAGTTATGGATGTTCTTACGAGGCATTTACAAGAAGATGTACCTTGGTGTATGCTTTTGTCGATGACATTCTTCTTGTTGATAAGACTAGAGAGAGTCCAACGTAAACTTGAATTATGGAGGTCAACTTTAGAGTCTAAAGGTTTTCGCTTAAGTAGATCTAAAACCTAATATATGGAGTGTAATTTTAGTTGTAAAAGTTTTAGTGATAGTTGTGACTTTAGTGATCAAGTCATTAATAAGAGGATTCGATATTTAGGCTCTATTGTTGTTCAAAATGATGGTGAAATAGATGGAGATGTTATTAGTAGAATTCAAGTTGGATGGTTGAAGTGGAGGAATGCATCCGCCTATTATGTGATAGAAAAGTTCCACTTAAACTTAAGGGAAAATTTTATAAGATGGTGGTAAGACCGAATGACTTATGGTAATGTTGGCCAATAAAAGAGAAGCATAAGACTAAGTTAAGTGTTACGAGATGAGGATGTGGATGAGTGGCTTTACTCTAGAGATAGAATGCAAAATGAGTATGTTCGGAAAAATTGGAGTAGCAAAGTGGTAGATAAGATTAGAGTCGCCTTAGATGGTTTGGCCACATAAAGCGCCTACCGTCCATGACCCGATTAAGAGAGTATGCATTGATTTGCCTTATGTTAAGAAAGGAGGTAGACCTAAAAAGACTTGGTTAAGATGTATAAAAATGATCTTAGTATGAATTAAATGAGAATTTGACACATAATAGACACAATTAAGGATTCATAAAATGACCCCACCTAGTGGGATTAAGTTTGTTGTTGTTGTTATTAATATATACTTATTAAATTATAAATTTATTTTAGAACTTAATGTTATATATTATGAATTTAAAATTATTTTGGATTATTCCCAAATTGATCCGATAATGTGTTTGAAACTCGGCTTTCAAGTGAAATATTATCAAATGATCTATGTATACATGCAATCTAAATCAAAATAGAGTTAAAATTAAGTCAACTTCAGGTTCACAAGTAAAAAATTAGATCAATTTTGAGTTCGTTGGTCAAAATTGAATCATGTTCGAGTTACTATTTCGTTCAAGTCAATCCAAACCACCCAAAATATTAAACAAGTCAATTTTTTTAGAACCAAACATAAAATTAATCGTATCATAAAATTAATCATTATCAATCACACTCAAACTTTTCAAGTCATGTTAGAATCATGTTGTCGTGTTAGGCCAATATTTGACACTAATATTAGGAATCAATCAAAATTTATATTATATTTAACTCAAACTAAATTCAATAATTTTTTGAAATATATTGCTAAAAAATTTGATAATAAAAATATATATATATATTATATGCATAACAATTGTGTGGTACGTATCTAAACTCCTTAAAAAAAGGCAAATAAGAAAAACAAATTCGTTATTTTAATAATCAAATATAATGATTTTGATAGATTTTTTCTCAAATTTTATTTATAAATCTTATCAATCACATAGCATAAAGTTAGGTGTGAGAGGGGATATGGATGGGGAAGGACCGATTCCACCAAATCAAAATTTTCTCCATAAATTAATGGAATGAGTTAGAAAAAAGTTTTTTTTTTTTTTTTTTTTTGTTTTTTTTTTTGTTTTGTTTTAAGTTCCTTATCTCAACCGGTTGGTTGAGACTCTATTAAGTTCTCGAGTGTCTCGAGTGTCTCGAGTTTGGACCTTAAGAAATGCATATCTGTGTGAGTTTATCATTAAAATGACTAAACTATTCTTAAAAAAAAAAAAATCTTTTTCCCCCTAAAATTCTCGTAAATAAAGATTTATGTGTTTAGAAGAGAAAAAAAAAATAGGTGAAGATATTTGAACAAAAACTGATTTAGAATAAGCTTAATTTTTTTTTATGTTGAAATAAATGTAATATAAAATTGGATTTTTTTCATAGCTAAAGTCTAATATTTTTCTAGTTTAGAAATGACTTATATTTATATATTAAAATATGATAATTATATTTTAATTATATGAAATAATATAGGCAAACATCATGCAACAACACTTATAAAAGTGAAGTCTTAATCTCTTCTTGAATCTTATCCCACAATCTTAAAATATTATTGTAGATGTATTGAGGTTCATATTGTAATTTCCATTCATATGCTATACCTATTTGACTATTAATTGGTCTTGTGCTTGAATGTTAGATGATAAAATTTTCTTTCTAAAGTAAATATTTGGTATAAACAATCACCTAATTAGTTACTAGTGATGTATTAAAAGCATTAAGCTATTTTTTGTTCACATGTTACATATATATTTCATTGTTTGTTTTACATTTGTATGTTCAATATTTTATATTTTTTTTCTCTACAATAATTACATTATTCATTAGTTTTTAATAATTTTAAGAACTAAGCTCTTTATGCAGTAAGAACTTTAAAAGTTATTATTAAGATGTTGGATTTAAATCACGTCTATATCAAAATAAAATCTTAACTTATAGATTTAAGAAAGATTTACATACAAATCACACAATTATTATGCATTTACATATCCGATACATAAAATTAGACATTTACTTATCTAACACTGAATTATACTATGATGATATTTTTTATATGATATTGAAGATTAAGGTGTTATATATATATATATAAATTGAAATTTATGTGATAGTCAATATAATAAGAATTGTATGTATGTAAATCTCCTAGATTTAAATGGGCAATAATGCTTTTCATAGTAAGAAACCAATCAAATCAAAAGCATTCTCTTGATCATTTTTGTAATCTTCGAATTAGTCTCTTTGACATCTTGGTTAAAGTTCTCTTTCATAGAACTTTAGCTTCAATGGTGACTAATCCCACAACTTTTCGAGGACACAAGAGTGGTAGGGATTGTATAATAGCTATAACATGTGAACCATGTGGCATGGTCTTCCTTACATATGATTTTTTCTAAGTTATGACAAAAGAGTTCCTTTAATTTAATGTTTTCTTAAGTGTGAACCAAATCTTGTGGAAATTCTCATTTCAAATATATATATATATATATATATATATATATATATATATATATATATATATATATATATATATATATATATATATATATATATATATATATATATATATATATATATATATTACTAACATTTGTGCATGTATGTGGAAGATAAGCCGCTTAAATATAATTCACATGATTCCATTTTATTAATGAACTTATAAAGCATTTTCTAGAAAATAATCATTTTATTTTGACTTATTTATTTGTGTAAACATAAAGTCATCATAATAAAAAAAATAAAAAAAAAAATCTATAGAGTTTGAAAATATTATTAATTACCAATTATCATAAAACCAAATAATTAAGGGCAACTATAACGTACTCATCTGGGATATGCTTGAACACGAATCTCGGCAAAGAGAGAAAAATTATTAAATCAGAAATTTTTTAGGTTCAATTAATCAAATCAACCACCCTTAGGCTATTTAATTCCACACATTTAATATATTTTGCCTTATATATATATATATATATATATATATATATATATATATATATATATATATATATATATATATATATATATATATAATTAAATACATGTAATTTCAAGGATTGTGTGGAAGCAAATAACTTGACTATCGCCATCATCCAAAGTTTTTTTTTTTTTTTTTTTCGCCATCATCCAAAGTTATGTTTGGTAGGAAGCAAATTTCACACGCTATCAATAATTGTTGTTAGTTGGCCTCCCCATGCAAATTCACATGACACACGTGTGATAAAAAAAAGTTTAGATAAGGGGACAAAAAATTTTAAAAATATATTATAAATTTTATTTCACATCGTGCCATATAGTCATGCTATATATTTTATAGAGCTCAAATAAGCAAATATAATAATTTGAAGTGATTTCAATTAAGTGTAAAGTGTATGTAAGTGGTATGAAATAGAAAGATATTTCAACTATTTTTTTTTTAACTCATAGGTAATTTTTTACTTTATCCAATCTTAAATAATACTACATTTAATAAAATGGGGATATATACAAAACAATTCCTATATATTTATATATATCTAATATATAAATTTTAATATTTGCATACATAACACTCAAATTTTTAACATTAAATCAAAATTAATAATATTACTATCTTTTTAAAATAAACATATCTTTTCATATCATATCAAAAATATCACTATCACCTATCTTTAAGAAATGATGTACACTTTTACATGCATACAACAACAATAACAACAAGCCTTTATCCCACTAAGTGTAACATGAATCCTTCGTCTATCAGGTCATATTAGGTAAATTCATTTAATTCAAGATACTAAGTCATTTTGTATACATCTTAACCAAGTCTTTTGCCTATCTCTAATTTTCTTAACATAAGTAAATCTAATACATCTATTCTCCTAATGTCATCTGACAGACGCTTTAGTGGCCAAACAATCTAGCGACTCTCTCTAATCTTATCTGCCGCTATTCTACAACTTTTTTTCAACATACTCATTTAGATTTTATCTCTAAGAGTACAACCACTCATCCACCTGAGCATCCTCATCTCAGAATTTAACTTAGTCTTACGCTTCTTTTTATTTCCAACATTCTCGCACCATAAGTCATCTGATCTTACCACCATATTATAAAATTTTCTCTTAAGTTTAAGTGGAACTTTTCTATCACACAACTTAGATGCATTCCTCCACTTCAACCATCCAACTTGAATTCTATTAATAACATCTCCATCTATTTCACCATCATTTTGAACAATAGAGCTTAAATATCTAAATCGCTCTCTCTCATTAATGACTTGTTCACCCAATGTCACAATATTACCACTTCTACAACTAAAGTTACACTCTATATATTCAGTTTTAGATCTACTTAAACGAAAACCTTTAGACTATAATGTTTACATCCATAATTCAAGTTTCTCCTCGACTCGCTCTCTAGTCTTATCAACAAGAAGAATGTCATGAGCAAAAAGCATACACCAATATATAAATTTTTTTACATGCATACAAACATAATATATATGTAAATATAAAAATTTAGTTATGATATATATATATATATATATATATATATATATATATATATATATATATATATATATATAAAGAAATGTATTTGTATAAGTGAATATAGTGAAATTTTAATATAGCAATTAATTCTATTTTTTTCAGTCTTTCAGTAGGATTATATTATTTGAAGGTCGTTAAAACCATAAACCTTTTATCTTTAAGTTAATTTAGAAAGCGTGGGTCCTAATCCAATAGAATAAATTATAGCCCAATATAAGTCTTTGGGCTCTTCGGATCCAGTATACGGGCCAAAATTTTTAAAATTAAACTGAAAATATTATAATACAAATAAAATAAAAAAATAAAATAAGTAGTATGATATCCAACATATATAAGCAATGTTAACTTATTGATATCAAAATTTATGAATTTGCATATCTAATATTTAAATTTTAATATTTATATAGAATATTTGTCATAGAAGGATATATTTTATTTTAAAAAATAGTAATAATGTGTTTTTGACATGATATTAGAGCTTTAGATATTATTTATGTTAATATTAAATTTTAGATGCTAGGTACTTAAATTTATAAGAATTATATAAATCCACCAAAAGTTACATTTATATGTAAAATATTAAATCAAATATGAGGATCAACAATCCAATTAATTTACCAAATCCATTTTGCTATCCTATCACATAGACTAATCGAATATCCTATCACACGCTCACACACATCTCTCTCTCTCTCTCTCTCTCTCTCTCTCTCTCATTTCTATATATATATATATATATATATATATATATATATATATATATATATATATATATATATATATAATAATAATAATAATAATAATAATAATAATAATAATAAAGATTTTTTTGCAATTATATTAGAGCTCGTAAAATTAATATTATTTAATCTATTTTCGTAAATGCTTCGATCTAATCACCGATTTCAAAGAAATTTTACAAATAATTTGCCTATACTAACATAAGAATATCAAGCATCCGATCCAACTTTACGATCAAGCTATCTGAGCATGAAAATGGATCCGATCCGCCAAATGGTCACCAAAATGACATATTTATAGTCGACGAGCTCGTCAAGACTAATCCAACTAATCCTGATCACCCACTCCGACATCATTAAGGCACCCGTGATCATCAAAATACACCGTCGATCGAGGGATCGCCGTCCGACTGGTTAGGAGGGGAGTTTTCCACGAATTTACAAGGCCTGCCACTCCCAAAAATCTATAAATAGAGCTTCATTCTCACCTTAAAGGAGGGGAATTTGATTTGAAGACCGAGAGCTCGAGAACCACTGACTCGATTGACGATCTATCACCACCAAGCTACCACCAAGAACTCAAGATCGTGAGCCGCCTTAGAGATCGCCTTAGGACTAGAAAAGACTCGCTCCTTTCTCCTCAAGATCAAGAGGTTACCGTAAGATCCTCCTCGCTTGGGAAACTTCTCCTCGGGAGAACATATTGTATTTTACACTCTAATTCATCAGAAACACCTTCTCCAACTAACGAAGCAAGGACTCAGATCTTTGAACACATAAGGAGTTCTCTATCGAAGGCCCCGGTCCTTAAGCTTTTCCACGATAACCTCCTCCTCGCCATTAGATAATTTTGCTACTTTTAAGATCTCGTTCTAATAAAATTCTCTGACGCATAGATTTTGGTTTTAAAAGAAAAAAACTAAAGTCTTTAATCGCTTCGCTTTACTCATCTCCTCTCCTCCGTTCCATCCCATTCTTCCTTAAATTGTCTCCCTCACAACCACACTACCTAATTCAACCTCACATCCCCGTGGAAGAAAAGTCGTCTTTTCTAATGAAGAGATCGAGGAAGGCTCTGATTGATCTCTCTCGTCACTACACTTGTATCTATCTCCTTCAAGCCATTTTTGAAGTTTTTTTTTTTTTTTTTGGTGACGAGGTGTTCATCCCACCCATTTGTATGTGACTGCATGACTAATCCTGAGACAACCCGAGCCCACTTTCTTTTCACTCACGCAGAGTAACCCGCTCAAGAGAAATTGAACGCGGACTGGGGAGTACCTAACCGCGCTGGCCCTCATCTTATCTCCCTATCGGAGGGCTCTTTTCCTTTTTCAAGTTTAACTGTGCTGAAGATTTAGATATGATTTTGGTCTGTGGTCCTTGGTTTATCTTCGGCAAGCCGTTTATCTTTAAAAAGTGGTCGCTAGATTTCAAGCCTATCAAGGAAGACTTCAAAGAGGTACCTATTTAGGTCAAATTCCCCAATCTCCCTCTATGTTGTTGGTCTTAAACAGGTATATCTAAAATTTTCAGTAAAATTGGCATTCTCCTTACAGTGGATCCTCTCACCGCTAAAGGTACTCGTCTCACCTTTGCTCGAGTATCTGTTAGATTAATGTTGCATCCAACCTCCTGATTTTATCACCATCTCAAGTCGGTCGATATTCAACAACGCCATTTATGAATGGCCCCTCCCTTGCGTAAGTCGTAACACTTTTGCCCATGACCCAAACAACTGTCCTAAACTTCCTAACCAAATTCCATCCAAAAATAGGCCCATCGGGTCAAGCTCCAAGAGAGTCTGTCAGATCACAGCTTTAAGTCGGTTTTTCAAGCCAATCATCTGCCGCTTACTCCTCAACCTTCCTCTAATAGTGATCATTTACTTCCCTCCTCCTCTGCACTAACCTTCCTCATCCCCTTACCTCTACCACCGACCTCAATATACCAACCTCAAATCACTTAAGATCACACCACTGTTGAAGAACCCCCCACTATTAAGAATGTCTTAGATCCTTTTGAGCATTTGGATCAGTCATCTCCTTTTGATGAAAAAGCTGAATAACAGGAAGTACTTTCCTCAACCCCCTCTAACCTCCTTAATTCCAACAAGGGCAAAACTTCTAAGCCAGCTCACGCCACCCCCAAGCCTAAGAAGGGCAGACCTAAAGGAGGCTTCTCAAATTCCCAACAATGAGTTATGTTTTACCCCAATATTCTCACTTGGAATGTTGGTCTTCATAGTGATGCATCACTGACTGTAAAAACATCATAAAAGAACACCAAATTAACCTCATATGTCTCTTGGAAACCAAATTACAACCTTCATCCATCTCTGACCCCTTCGCCCACAGACACTGCAATTTATTTCCTAACGAGGAGAATTCAAATAATTTTAGTCTGTCTTGCTCAGAATGGTGTTGGCTTAAGTGGAACCTCCACTATCTCCTTCACTCTCCAAATGCATGCTCAATACATTCCTACATCTCCATCTCCTCCAACTTTATTTTCATTTACTTTCATTTATCGATAATGCTCTTAAGAGGAAAGATTTATGATAATCCATAATTAATTTGGCAACCACTATAACAGAGCCTTGGCTTATTCTGGGAGACTTTAACTGTATCATGAGAATTGAAGAAAAACTTGGAGGTGGTCCCCCTATTCCAAGCAAACTCTTTGAATTCAACTCTTGCATCTATAATTTTGGGCTTTTGGAACTCCCCAACACTAGTCTATCCTTCAGTTGGTTCAATTAACAACCAGACAACCCCATCAGATGTCTTCTTGACAGGGTCTTCTACAATGATATTTGGATAAACTCCTACCCTCACTCTCATTTCAAGGCGTTGGAACCTCGTACTTCAGATCACTCCCCTCTCCTCCTTTCTCTTGGTATTCTTTCCAAACTAAAATGCAGGTTCATGTACAAAAATCATTGGGGCCTCTGCCCAGACTATCTCAACTTGGTAGCAGACACTTAGAATATCTCAGTGCATGGTGATCCCATGTTTGCTCTCTGTAATAAATTGAAAAGCAACAAGTATAAATTCCTCAACTAGAAATGGAACTCCTACAGTCACATAACCACTTCTATCTCAGAGTTTATCAATTAACAAAAATAAGTCATGGCACAACTTGAAAATCAACCTCTATGTAAAACTTCCTTAGAAAGGGCTTCCACCATCCAAAAAAATCTTTAGGATGCTCTTCGATGTAATAAAATGGATCAAACAACTGGCTAAATGTGCTTGGCTTCAAAAAGGAGAAGATGATATCAAATTTCTTTACCAAAAAGTTAAAATAAAGAATAGCAAGAATTACCTGAGAGAGCTTACTATCAATAACACCATTATCTCCTCTCAAGATGACTTAGCAAATGCAGCTATCTCTCATTTCTGATCTTTGCTTAACTCTTCTGCCCATTCATTCAGCATCTCCTATGAGAACATTCCCATTGGTCAAATTATCAGCACTACTGAAAGTGAGGAACTCATCCTTCCATTTTTTGACATGGATATCAAAGATGCCTTTTTCAGTATTGACTCCAATAAGGCCCCTAGTCCTGATGGTTTCAATTCAAAATTCTTCAAAGACACATGGTCAATCACCGGTCCTTCATGTATCCATGTTGTTAAACACTTCTTCAACACTGTAACTTTAAGTGTTAGAGTTACTCATACAACGATCATCTTTATCCCCAAAAGTCCACATGCTCAATCCCTAAATGATTTTAGGCTCATTTCTCTTTGCAACAACATCTATTAAGCTGTGGTTAAACTTCTTGCTGAAAGGATTAAAATTATCCTCCCAAAAATCATACATCCTGCCCAGGCTGCCTTCATCGGTGGCCATGACATTGCAGAAAATATTATCCTAGAGAATGAGCTCTTATATAGCTTCAATTCTACTTCTTCTTCCAAGAAGTTATGTGCCAAAATTGATTTATTAATGGCCTTTGACAGAGTTGACCATAACTTCTTATATTCTAGAATGAAAAATCTTGGCTTCCCTGCACTTTTCATCCAATGGATTAAAGCCTGCACTGCCAATATCCTTTTTCTGTTATAATTAATGGTGAATTAAAAGGTTATTTCCATTCTTCTTCTGGTTCAAGACAAGGTTGTCCACTCTCTCCCCTTCTCTTTGCAATCGTCATGGATGCCCTCTCAAGAATTTTGAATTTCCATCTGCTAGAAGCAGATACTAATGGTCCCACAGTTAATGATCATAACATTTCCCATCTCATTTATGCTGATGACTTGCTTATCTTTGGAAAAGCTGATCTTACCACTATTAACAACCTATCTTTAGCTCTTCAGTGCTTTAACCTGGTCTCCAACCTCTGTGTTAACCGGGATAAATCTGTTTTAAGTTTCTCCAAAATAGTTGTGATCAACTTACAATAACAAATCTGTGGTCTTAGTGGTTTTAATTCTAGATCTCTCCCCTGGAACTATGTAGAGGTCACTATCTCTCACTTTAAGTTAAAAGCAACAGATTGCTCTAAGGTTATGGAAAAACTATTGCTCCAGCTCTCTTCTTGGAAGCAAAAATTCCTCTCCTTTGCTGGGAGGCTATAACTCATCAAACATACCATGTGGAGCTATCTCTATTACTGGTTCCATTCCTCTATTATTTCCAAAGGCATGATCAAGAAGTTTAATTCCATTATCAGCAATTTCCTATATAACAATGGTGGTGAAAGAAAATTACACATCATTTCCTAGAATACCACTACTAAACCTAGAGAACATGGAGGGCTGGGTCTTCCCAATCTTAATGTTATCAATCTCATGTGCAAATCTAAAATTATATGGAGACATTATAACTTGAACTCTTACCTGGCTATCTGGTGTAGAAAGGTCTATGGCTCACTGTGTCACAATATGATAACTAATTCCTCTCCGGTCTGGAAAATTCTAATGCAAACTACCAGAGTAAAGAAATGTATATCTCTTAAAGTCACCCCTGAAAATTAACTTACTTTTCTTCTTCGATCGTGGTTTTCGGGTTACTCCCTTTATGAAGTTTTTGGCTCACAGATTTTTAATTGGTTCCTTTATCCGATTCACACTACGCTCTCTGATCTTATTGTGAATCAAAGATGGGTCTTAGATCATATTCACAATGCTTCCATTTCATGCATCTCTCTTATTAATCCCCATTGAGGATAACAAAATTTTATGCATTTGGAATGGCTCGGATTTATATTCTCAACAAGCTACCTTCTCCTTTGCTTATGACATTTATGACAAAAAGGATTGGTTTGGCCATCTTTGGTTCAAGGGATACTCCCTCTACTTTTCTTCCACTGCTCGGAAAATTCTCTTGAATGACTTAAAACAAAAGACATCTTGTCAAGAAGAGGTCTTCATATAAATCAACAATGTGTTTTTTGCCTAGAATCAATGGAAACTCACACTCATATGTTCTTTGAATGTCCTCATTCTCGAGCTCTTCTAACAAACTATGCTCCGGAAGGAAAGTTTTTCCTTATTGCAAGTAACTTTCACCAAGTTCTTGCCCATGCTAATACTATATCTTGCAAAATTTTGAAAATATATTATATGCTAGCAGTTCACGCAGCTACACATTTCATTTGGAAGGAAAGGAAATTTAGAATTTTCAGGGATGCTTATGCAAATCTGAATCAGCAAGTCTAGAATATCCACTTTACTATCATTCAGAAATCCAGGAAGTGGAAATTTAAAGAAGGGATTCTTGAACAGATTAAAAGGCTATATTACGTCTAACTTTTTGTTTACTTTTGGCCTCTACCTCATAACAGTTTTTGGTTTTGTTCATATACATATGAAGTTGCGAATTACAAAGGGAGCTTTGCAGTTTTTGGTGAGCAATGATGTAGAATCCTTCTTTTTTTTTGGGCTCAACCGACTACCTTCCCTTTCCTAGAACTTGCCGCCCATAGGGTGCCTTCTCTCTATCTAATACTGCGTTCTGAGCTGAGGCGTTTTATCCCCTGCTTATATATAGTTCTTTTACTTGGTAATTGTCTTGGCTAGTTATTTTATTGGAATTTCTCGTTTTGGAACTACTTTCATTCAGCTATCTACATCTGCACTTCTTGCTACATGACTACCCTTTGTGGATGGCAAGTTCTCGGCTTAATGTTTGGTTAGTCCTGGACGGAGCTCTATTTTCAGTCTTTTTTCTGGATTCCTGAGCTCACTTCCCTTTCTTTTATTTTTGTTTTTTCCTTCAGTTTGTATTCTCTCCTAATTGTTTCTTTGAGGGTCCCTCTTTCTTCCCATTTTTCATGCTTTTGTAATATTTTATTTTCTAAATGAACTGCTGGACGTGGCCCTCAATTTTCCCAAAAAAAAAAAAAAAAATCTGGAAAATCCAAGCAGAACTACACCCATCTTTATCATATTGAGAATCTGTGACAGTGATAAGAAAATCTAGTTCACAGAATCACAGCCGTTAATGGCAGGCGGCTGTGCAGAAGCTTCAGAGAAGTTTCAGAGGGGAGGCCCCAGCCTGCTAATTGACTTCCAATAATTTTTATAAATAAAACATAGAAAATTGAACTTTGAGCTCATCTTGTTGTTTTCCATGAAGGGGACCAAAGGAAGAGTCACCTCAGCATCTTTTGATCCTTATGAGAATAGTCAGCATATGTTGGACAAATTCTTTTCTACAGAGAGAATATGAAAGCAAGTCACACAAAATTATATTTTATCAGCCAACTAAAATAAATAAAAATGAGATAATTATTCATTTTATAATAAATTTTAGACAAAAATTTTAAAACATGATAAAAGTAATAATCTTAATATGCAGCACTCAAAGTTCAATCTTAAATAAATAACATAATATTTTTTTTTAATTATATGTACTTTAAAAAATATAAAAATAAAAGTAAATGTAAAAAATCAATTGGATAGAAAATATTCCTGAAAAAAAAAATAAAAGAAAATTTTTTTAATAAATATGATAGAAAACTAAACTGCAAATAATATATTGCTTGACAACACATAAAATTATAGAATCCTCACATTCATAATAACATATGATTATAGTATGAAATCAAAAGAATTCAAATCAATTAAAATTAAATCTTTCCAAAATTTATTAATTAGAAAGAGTGCCTGTAATTTTATATTAAAATTACGTTTAAAATTTTATTGATTTGAAGTCAAAAGATCATATAGTTATTAATATGGAGTTACGTAAAACTGAATTAAAATTAACTAGAAATTATATTAAATTTTAAAATAATTAATGTAAACTCACTAATTATTTCTAATTAAGTTCATTAATTTTTTTTAAATTTATTGTTATATATTATATAATTAAGATTAAAATCATCTAATCAATTTGAATATAAAATGAAAGGCTAAGATTTACTATTCGAAGAAATACAAACCGTTCTTTAATTATATATATATATATATATATATATATATATATATATATATATATATATATATATATATATATATATATATATATATATAAACACTATAATTATGACATCAAGTTTAGCATTTTTTTAAAAAATATAAAATATACAAGAAATGTCAGAGAATATTCTTTTATATCAATATAGTAATTTTCTAATATTATACAAATAATAGTTAATAACCCACCGTCTCTTTTAGCTGGGTTGGTGGGTGAGAACTCCTAGATCACATTTGGTAGGAAATCGGTGAGGCCAACGTGGGGTGATGAATGTGGCTAAATTGATTAGTGTGTCCCAAACAGAAGTGTTGGGTGGATCATTCCAAAAAAAAAAAATAGTTAATAAAATGAGATACCAAGTTATAAAGCTGCCAAAAAAATAATTCTTTATAAATTATTTATTTTCAATTCATTAAGTAGCTCATTCTAATCAATTGATAAGTGAGCTAAATAAGAATATCATTTTGTTCAATTTCAATACTCATTTTAGCTCAAAATAATATATTTGTGTGTATATATAAAATTTATATTTTTAAAATAATTTAATTATTTGCTAAAATGCTAATTAAATAATTTATTAAGTTACAAGGAATTTTTGCTAAATAGAAGTTAAATCATATTTTAATAATTTAACTTAATCTAAGCTTAAATGAGTTAAACGAGCTCATTATGATCATTGTGGGTCAAAAATGAACGAAAAAAATATCAAATACAAATTAGATTAAATAAATGAACGAGCCAAAACACAAATAAACAATTGGCTCTAAAGTTCTTCTCATTTTCACCTCTAGTAATATATCAATAAATATAAATATTTATAATGTGTGGACAATATGTAGTCCAACTATAGAGCATGATGTCAAGATCATAGCCTTTAAAAATAATTTGATCACGCATCTTAAGACATTGAAATATTTAAAAATTTCCAAAGCTTTGATTTAATGCTATCACACATAGTTCCTTTTGTCATTTTATTTTTATATTATAACCACATATTATCGAATTTAATAATATATTTGATCCCTAATTAAATTAGACCTAATATTTATTTATATATTGTCACTTAAGTGACAATGCTTTCATCATAATTTGCAGCATCATTAATATTTAATATGTTTTAATAGTGACCATTTTGTCTCATTTTCATAATCATCATCATCAATGATAACGATAATAATTGAATTTTAGGTTTGATTATTTAACAATATTTTGAATATCTTGTATTTATCAAGAGGAAATTATATATATTCTTCAATACTTATTTATTCATAAACCTAGGATCTCTTTATAGCTGTATAAAATATGATCAAGTTGCTGTATGAAAAAAAATTATAGTTGGTATATAAATTTTTTTTAAATTTATAAAAATAATATCATAACTTTTTGGTTGTCACTGCATAGTCAGACCAAGTTAAAAATATAATTTTTCACTAATTTTTCAACGTAATTCCTAAAAGGCATAACAGTGCTTTTTGCACACCGCTTCACTGCTCCCTCAATGTAACCTTAATATTTTGAAAAAAATAGTTTCACCCACAAAATTTTCAAAATGCAGTTCAAAAATGGTGCAGCAGTGTATTTTCACACCACACTGTTGCTGCACTGCTTCTTCAAATGCAGCCTTAATATTTTATTATTTTCTAAATCTTTAAATTCATATATTTACAGATGCCATCAAAATATTGAGAATTTATAAAAGAAAAAAAAATAAGAGTTTACATTTTAATTATGAATTTTTGTATTTAATAAGAATTTAAAAATTAAAGATAAAATAGTGATAGTTTTGAAAATACTATTTTTTAAATGTTGTGCTTCACTAAAATAATGACGATGATAAAAAAATTACTTTTAAAGTCCAATAATAGTGTGTTCAATGACAATATAATAATAAAATTAGCATATAAGAATAAATTTTGATGATCTTAATATCAATAATAATTAATTAAAAAATTATAAAATGAACAAATAAAAATTATTTTAAAGGATTTAAAAAAGACTGGTGTGTTTGTGCATATTTGTATGATTAATGGTTGGTGCACAAACTGTTAAACACCTAATATGATAATTAGCAAAAAAAACAATTAAATAATAATCAAGAATTTATAATTAAATATCATAAATAATTAATTATGATAAGATTAATGGTCAAATTGAATAAATATCTGTTTTTAGCGATTAGGAACAATTTGTTTACGAAGATTCACATAACACCTAATAAAAGGTGAAATATCAGACAAAATGGGTTTGACTTCCTTAGCTAAGTAAAATAATGTTTTTCTATTCCCATTTGGATTCAACAATTGAATATTTATCTTTTTATTGCAAGATTATAACTTTTATTTACATGATGATTTACTTTTTATCGTGTAAAATTGTTTTGTGTAAAAAAAAAATTTTTAAAAAAATTAATTTGAAAAAAAAAATTTATTGTATATTTTTTTTTTGAATTACATAACACTAATCTACTAAATTTTTAATAATAATAATTATAAAAGAGTAGAAGTCCTCATCTCATATTTGTACATATGGCATAACTATTTAAACCCAAAGAATATTTATATATGATAATTATGATGGTTTAATAAACCTATTAAACTATATTTATTTTATTAATACAAAAGGTATACCTACAATAACAAAAGGGTACCCCTATCATTAAGAACAATAGTCTTAGTCCATTGGGATTTTATCTTTCTTTGAAAATATATAAATGCAATAGAGGTGGGCATATAGCTAAGTAGAGTATACAAAGCCTATAACTATAATTAATGCATGAAAATGATGTAATATGTATGCTAGCAAACATAGTAACATAAACAGTAAATATATACTGAATAAGTTAATCTCTATATTACTGATATGACTCTCAAAATACCAGTCAAAACACAAATCTTGATGTCGAAGTGATATGATTTTGGTCACCCCAAAATATTCAATTAAATCCCAAAATAGCTCTCAAATGTGGAGTGTTTATAGTCAAATGCTCGAGCCGATCTAACGAGCCTAAGATCTCATAATTCATTTCATTTGGGCATCCAAATGCTCAAAATACATCAAATGATCAAAGGAATCATCCCGTCGATCGAGGAGTGGAGCTTCATGAATTTACAAGAATCCTCCTCCCATCTATAGGCCATTCCTCACATGAAGGAAGAAGAAGAGGAGTCAAGGAAGAAGAAAGAGTGCAAGGGAAGAAGAAGATGAAGAGAAGAAGAGAGGAGCTGAGACAAGTAAATAAGAGGAGGTGCAGCAAGGAAGAAGAGGAAGAGTCCAGAAAGAAGAAGAGGAAGAGTCCAAAAGAAGAGGAACAACCCAAGAAGGAGGAACCCAAAGGGAAGAAGAAAAGGAAGAGTCAGGCGAAGAAGGAAAAAAAAGTGGGGAGGAAGAGAGAGCTCAAGCTTAAAGATCTCAAACAAGATCACGATCACACTCCCATCATCATAACCGCCGTCACTAATTTGCTCTGCATTCCAGGAGTTATCACCATCTTGTCTAATTCAGATCATTGTTACGGTTGTTATTCTCATATCTTGTAATCCGTTGTCGAAGACTTTGTACTCAAAAGATACATAATTGGAAGCTTTTTTTGCTAGGCCGTGGTTTTTCCTCCAGGTTTTTCACGTTAAAATTAGTGTCTCTCGCTTCTTTTTATTACTTGTGTGTGTGAACTCAGCAAGTTTTACTCCATACTACTCATATATATATGTACAAAATACAACTAATGATTATAATATATCATTTTAGCACTATCTATCATGAAGGGTAACATTTCTAGTTAGAAGAAATTGGTGAAGCTAGAAATTTTAGTTGAGTGTATATGATTTGGAGTTTGTAGATAAGCTTTAATGTGATCATCACCACCATAAGATGACTTATAATTTGTGCTTTGGAATCTTATGTTGACTCGCTTTTCCATTATTTTAAAAGAGATGAATTAGGCTCCGATAATCAAAAGCTGACTTTATTTGTGAAGTCAAACTAGAGAATAGACCCATAAGAGGTTTTAAAGCAAGTTTTCATAACCACAAGGTAATAGTGTATTGTTCTCTGCTCAAAAGAAGAACTTCGTTAAATATCTCTTTTTGATAGAGACATTGCTCACTGGTCATCAAGCATTAAGAGTTAAGCACAGACATGATATATAACCCTAATTACATCAGGGTTTTAATGAATTGGTTTAAATTTGTTTTCGACATACAAAAAAAAACATGATCAATTGTTGAATGATTCGGATAGGATGTCAAGTTTTGATGGATATTAGATAAATTATTCAATCATGGTCTTTAAGCCATTGTTAATCTTCAAAGCTTAAAATTTTATTGAGCTTGCACTCTTACTTTATTTAAACAATCGAGCTTTTTTATGTGGTGTTTCATATTATCTTTATTGGTTAGTTTTCGATGGGTAACTATGCATAATGAGTGAAGTTTCACCTCTAATGAAAGAACTATTTTAGTATCAAATTACAACACAAAGGGGGAGACTCATTATTTAGTGACTGCTGAGAGGAGACATGTGATGACTTAAGAATGGCTAGAAAATATGGGCAAGAGTGCAAAGACTCTTTTTGCGCCATTTTCACTCATTAGTTGTAGGAAGCTTCTTGATTATCTTAATAAAAATTTTGTTGCACGAACTAGCTAAGTCATTCGTATAATGTACTAGATTATTGGTGCCTTCAGTCTATCTAGTATATATGAGATTACCTAAAAATTATGATACTTTTAAAATAATGTAACTATCTGAAATGATTCAACATGACATATTGAAATAATAAACGATATAGCCTTGACAAAAAATAGCCTCTAACTCTTAGATTCAATTTATGTTAGTTGTATGGCCTTTATGCACTTTGTGAATAGTCGATAGCTCACCTATATTATATATCATAATCTAATTTTCTCTACCCATCAATACATGCATTATTCACAACTAATTATAAAAAAATAGAATCTCAGATATTTTCCTTACTCTTCAAAACTCTTCCATTTGCCTACTAACCTTATTTTCTCCGAGCATCACACATGTAAAGATAACGCAATCATATGATGAAGTTGAATGACTAAATCTCCAATGAAGCCATGACAAGAAAGTGCCAGAGTTCAAAGAGAAGGGCAACAATTTCTAGCTTAAATATCAAAAATTTGTGATGTAATAAATAATGTTCTCAATTCTTTAAAGCATGAATGATTCATAGAGTTTTTTTATATGTTGACCAATTTTAGTATGTTGTACTTTTTTTTAGTGGATCAATCAAGTTGATGATGTCTATTTTTAAAACTTGAAGAGCAATAATTTTGGTAACAAATGAAATGAGTTTTAAGGCCTTCGTTGAGTGTTGCAATTTATTTGATATTGATGACTTGATGCACATGAGATGTGCAACCATAGTTTGATTTTTATCATTAATAAGTTTCAAGCGATAATCAATGGAAAACATCAAAAGTTGGGCAATGGTCGGAGAGTAGTTTGATCGTTGTACTTAGGAGATGTTTGGTTGGGTGAAAAAGAAATAAATTGCATTCCTTTTTTAGTGAAAAAAATATGAAATATTGGTGTTTGGATGACTGAAAAAGAAATGCAATATAAAATTTAAATGTATTCTTTTTTCACCCTTTAGTTCAAATACAGAGAAAAAGAATTTCTCCCAATTTGGATAATTTTACTTTACACCGATCGGTATAAACTGAGGGTGGCGACCGGTCACCACCATCGCGTCGCCACTCTATCACCCACATCGCTCTCACTCATTCGCGATCATCGACCACCATCATCACTCGCCGTCAATTTTATATTAATTTTACTTTACTCAAACCAAATACCAAAAATAAATTCTTGAATTTGACTTATTGTTGACCTCATTTTTAGAATGAGCTCTCAACCTCTCCATCCTAGACATAAGACTTCTCTTAGACTTTAAGAGTTTTCTTAATCTTAAGACACATCTAGTGATTAGGTGGATACTCAACCTAGCCCTAGAGACTTAGAAGAGTTAGTCATAGGAATAGGTCATACTTTAGGGGTGTTAGGAAAATTTTCCTACCCTATAGCTTGAACCAAATCCTCACTTCCTTCTTCCAAGTCAAAACTCCAAACTCATATCAACTCCAACTCTAACTCAAACTTTGAACCAATTCAATGGATTTTCTCAAATCATGAATCAATTCCAAATAATTGAAACCTATGATTGAAGCCCATGATTGGATTCCAAACTCCAAAATATTTTCTAAGTCCTTTGATTCCCTCTCATGGACTTAGCTCAAATCAAATATAAATCAATTCAAATTCAAGGAATTTTCTCATAACTCATTTATATTCTCATTTATATTCACATATATAAATGAAATATAAATTCAAATCAATCAAACTAAATTCAAAATTCAAATCCAATTCCAAAAATATTTCCTAAGTCTTTTGATTCCCTCTCATGAACTTAGCTCAAATCAAATCTAAATCAATTCAAATTCAAATATTTATATTCTCATTTATATTCATATATATATATATATATATATATATATATATATATATATATATATATATATATATATATATATATATATATATATATATATATATATATATATATATATATATGAAATATAATTTCAAATCAATCAAACCAAATTCAAAATTCAAATCTAATTCCAAAAATATTTACTAAGTCCTTTGATTCCCTCTCATGGACTTAGCTCAAATCAAATCTAAATCAATTCAAATTCAAGAAATTTTCTCATAACCCATTTATATTCTCATTTATATTAACAAATATAAATAAAATATAAATTCAAATAGCCAAAAATAAATTCAAAACTCAAATTCAAATTCAACCAAAATTCAACCTAAGCCTTTCAAGTCAAAATCTTGAACTTAGCCAAATCAATTTCAAATCAAGCCAAACCTTTGATTTTTTCTTCATGAATCAATCAATCATTCAATCATGAATCCAAGTATAAAGACAAACTTCAATCATCAATCCAAAACTCAATTCAAAAATCAAACCCAAATCAAACTCATGTTCACCATTTTGAACTTGAAATTATCAAAAGAATCAAAACCCATTTGACTTCAAACCAATTGCAAATGGATTTATATTTCAATCATAAGTCCATATGTGAGTTCAATCAAACTCAAACCTAGTTTTGACCAAGCCATTTGATCCATTTAGGTTCATTTGACCTAAAGTGACTAAGAACTCTTATAAGCCAAATTCTAATCCTAACCAAATTGGATTGAGCCCATCTATCAAGCCGCACAATGACAACAATCGTGAGATGATCAATCACTAAAATTGGACCAGTCAAACCTAAGAGTTGACCAAGTCAACACTTAGCCAAAATCCACCATAAGCCAAATTGATTGAAACTATTGATCAAAACTCATTCATGATCAATGTTTGAACTTGACCAAGTCATCATTTGAGCCTAACCTAGCCCAATTGGCCACTTGACCCAAGTTGACCCAACTTGACCTAAAAAGTAAAATGTGTCAAAACTTGATCTAAGTCAAATTGAGTGAAACCAATGGGTCAAGTTCATTCCAAATCACTTGTTGAACTTGACCAAAGCAATTACTAGACCTAACCTAGCAATTGACCTTGAACAACTTGACCCCAAAGGTCAAATTGAGCAAATTCAAATATAAACCAAATTGATTGGAAACATAGATACCAATCCATTTCAAATGATCAACCAAACATAAACCAACTCATTTCCTAACCCAAATAGGTCAAATGGGTCAAATTGGTCAACTTGACCCATTTGATCTAAATAAAATCAAATGAACCAAATTCAAATATAAATCAAATTGAACCAAACCTATGATGCCAACATATTTCAAATGCTCATATGAACTTGACCCAACTTTTGGTTTGACCCAATTTGACCAATTGGTCAACTTGACCCAAGTTGACCCATTTTTAAATGGGTCAACATGAGCCAAATATATCAAATCAACTCCAAATTCATTGAAACTTGGCAACCCATTTTCAATCATACCAAACATATTCAAATTGAAATTCAAGCCAAATGACCATTTTACCCCTAGGTCAAGGGTAACCAAATTCACCAAATTTGGTCAAATCCTCTCCTTGACCACTTGGACTTGGCACCCTCTTAGTGGACCAAGTGGACACTAGTGAGTGTGGTGCTAACCCATTGGGTTTGGGTTAGCCAACCCAAGGTCAAAATCAACCACCCCATGGAAATAAGCACATGGGATCATTCCTCCTCTCATTTTCCACCAACTTCTCTACTACCCTTCTGCCTGACTCATGTGCAAACTCAATGGCCTAACATTGCATGAGGTCAATTGATCAAAACATCATCTAAGCTCGATCATTTGATTTCTGGGAGATATAATCCCCAATTTCATTTCAATTCAGTCTCCAATTGATTGAGCTTAGGAAGCGGAGGAACCATTTCCAAGTCTCCCCAAGCTTCTTAGGAATTTCCCATTTCTTAGTTTTCTAGAAAATAGGGAGCTCCCTCATTTCCATCTCAATACTCCAAACTAATCCTTCACTTTGCAAGCTTCACTCAATCAAGTTCACCCAAGCCTTCACACAAGTTCTCCAAGTAAGGGAAGGTGCTCAATCAAGGCCGAGGTGAAGGTGAACTTGGTCCATAAAGAGATCTACTCAATCCAAGGCTTGAAACTTTCAAGGGCGTCTCCTAGGCTACCTCATCGAACTTGAGCACCGGTGATATCCTCCAGTGAGGTATACATGGTCCTTTGTGAAGTGAAGTCTCATCCCATAAGGATCTATCCGTTGGATGTGTTCCCTTTACTCATAAATGGTGTGGGTTGAATATTGTTTCAATCCGAGCTCAATCGAGCTCGGATCTTCCCCCAGAAGATGGACGGTGGCCATCTCCCACAGGGAAGATCAGGGATGGATCATGGGTCATCCATCCGCCCATTTTGGTGGACGGCCATGATCAAGACACATAGATCTGTCATTTTAACCCTTAAGAACTGTGGGCTTGATCTTAGCTGTTCGATCCTTGATCGGATGGATGGGGAGAAAGCACATAGCGTCGTCGCTGATGGCACTACGATGTGACAACTTAAGTGGCATCTCTCATCACGCCATGTGGAAAGCGCACACCGCGTTAGCCTCCATGTGGCACCGACAGGATTAACCACTTAATTAGGCTATTTAATTAAGGAAAAATCATGGAAACTTCAAATATTTATATCTAAGTGTAGAAAAATAAAAAAATATGAAATAAATTACATATAAAAGATAATTGAATGTAAAACATTATAAAATTGATTTTGATAGATTTTAAATAGTGTTATTTTCTAAATTTAGGTTTTATAGGGAATATAATTAGGCTAATTATCCTCTGATTATTCCATTAATTAATCTTAAACTTCTCATGTGCATTTAGTGGCATGACTTCTGCCTTCCTTAATTTTTTTGGGATTTATTAATGGTTTAATTAAGGTAATTGTTGGATTCATTCCTAATTACTCACTTAATATAATTAAGCCTAATTAAGTGTGTAATCAGTGATTTAAACCCTTGATTGAGTTAATTAAGGTTTGTTTAAATGAATAGAAGGTTTAGGGAATAATTTTGGGATATTTTCCTTAAGCTATTCCTTAAACCCTCTCTTTCTTCCTTAATCAAAATTTAATTAAATATTAATCCACTAATTACCTACCTAATTAATTTTAATTCACATCTTAACCTAAATAAAATATAAAATCACCTAATGATCCTAAGAATAAACTAAATTAACTCACATATGAGAAATGGGTTAGGACCAGCAAACATTCTTTACATTTCCTAAATCAATCATAAAGCAAATTCAAAACAAAATCACATTAAACAAACTTTGATTCACTTTGAACTTTCTTATTTCATAGGATTGTCTTTAGAATTAATTAGGTGAATGAATTTACATTACTTTCATCACTTTATTTCTTTCCTAGCATGCTAAATGTGTATGTCATATGAAAATCATGCATCCATCCCTTTTAAAAATCAAAATTAAAAATGAAATATTTTTTTATGTCAAATTGCATGTTTTGGCTAAAGTAAAAATATGAATGACTATTATCACTATTAAATTTAAGATTATTTTAAAAACTTATAAATAAAACATTAAAATTGAAAGGTATGCTACTTATAATTATTTATAAGCTTGCATGTGAATATAAAATATGTGTATTTTTGATTCTCTTTCTTAACATAGATTATATAGATTTGCAAAGTGTATAGTTCATTTGAAAAGACATAACACTTGCTTAAATCCATTCCTATCCCTATGTTATACTTAAGAAGGATCTTTACATCACACAAATAAATTATAAACAAACCAAAAATCAAATAAATAAACTTTTGCATCTTTCTTTTTTTCCATTTATTTCTTTTGTACATGCATATGTATTTAAGGAAAGTGGTATATTAGGGAAACCTCTGACTTTAAGTAGCCTAAGTAGCCCTCTTACACCCTAGTGCTAACAATGATGTCATTCACTTATGCCTTTCATACATACACATGTGCATATGAATAAAGGATAAAAGAATATCTTTTCTACTTAATGAAAATCATGCATCATAAAGCATCCAAATTTTCTTAAGTAACTACTTAGCATTCATCATTAAGGTGTAAAACATTCATTTGTATGTATAGATATGCTTAGATTCATTCATATGCTATACATGTTGGGAAAAAGTGATGTATGTTGTGATATTTCACTTTACTTAATCTTAAAATGCCTTTCTTTTGAATAGTTTGTTTAGGAAAAATATAAACTTAGGATTAATTAAAACACATAACAAAACATTCACTAAATAAAATTAAAACATGAATCTACTTTAGAAATTACTTGTAGGGAAGGAAAGAGAAGTTCTCTCTTTTCCTCTCTTTACAACTTAGTAATTAATTGTAGGTTCATTCAAACCAAACAAATCACCAAATAAAATCAACTAAATCAACTAAACAACTTAATAAAATCACCCCTCTAAGTTGAACATTTTCATACTTAGAACTAATTTAAAGCCATAGCTAAGCATACCACACAACCTTAAATGGCACACACATTACTAAGTCACCATTTCTAGCTTTAGGTTAGGCATGGTTTGATGTTTGATTTTATTTTATGATATTTTTTTTTTTAGTCTAGATGTTAGGGTGAAAATAGAATGGTAGGATGATTTAGTCTAATCATTATCTTCAGAAGGGATTGTGCTTAAGGGTTTATAATAAAAATATAAATATTTTGTCAGGTGCTTATACCCCTAAGCATAATCCAATAGGCCGTGGACTTGGTTACCCATGTGTGGGTGCTAAGTCCAATATACATGCTTGGGATTTGTATGGTTTGTTTAGCTAATCTCTATTTCGGTGTTAGATTTATTTTCCTTTTCATGTAATTCTTTTATAATTATTAGATGGAATGATTTATTATGATGATGAGCATTGGTCAAGATCTCATCTTATGTACCATGTGAAGCCTTTGGAGCAACCATATTCCAACCATCCAAATCCAAAAGAAGAAAGAAGAAAGAAGAAAGAAGAAAGAAGAAAAGAAGAAAAGAAGAAAGAAGAATGAATGAAGACCCCATAACATGAATTCCTTGCTTAATTATAATTAATTCATTTGTAATCTGGTTGTATAAGGGTAGAGCTCGCTACAATTAATTTATTTTCGGTTTGCCACCACAATGGCCTTTTATTCTTTTACGTTAGCTTTATAAAATGTTTGATATTTTGTTTAGCTTGTGCATTAGAAATAACATCTTTTTTCTAATTTCTTCCTTGCTTGATGTATGACCTGGATGACTATTAGGCTCTTAAAAAAAAATAAATCTTCTGCCAAATTAATCAACATAAAATTAAAAATAAATAACTCATAACCTCACTTAAAGCCTATGTTAAAATCAAGATTAAAGAATTAGCAACCCCTTAGCTGGATGTGTACTTTCTTTCCTAACATCATGCATAAAAGTATATTGTTTCACTCTTGATTGGAGGCTTCCACCTTGCTAAAGAACTTGGCTTCGAGAGCCATGGTGGAAACACACCTCCTTATCTTCGATTTTGGCCCATAATTTAATTTCTCATGCATTAGGCATAAAGAATCCTATAGCCTGAGTCAAATGATTATCCAAAATGAAAATAAAATATATGAAAATTTGCATTAGATTTAAGTCATTATTCATGCCCTACATGATCTAGTCTCTTAGAGTGTGTTTAAGGACTTAGTCTCTTTCTATAAATAATAACCTACTATCTTGCATAAACATATGACTTGCCTACATATTTTAAAATCAGGAGGAGAGTTGGTGCCACCCCTGGGTTGTAAGTCCAACAAATGATTTATCCTCTTATGGAGGTAAACCAAATACCCATTTTCGCCTTAGATTTAGGTCATACTTTGGCCCTCACCAAAGCTCCTTAGATTTAGGTTGAGATACTTTATGGACCATAGCATAAATCCTCCTCTGCATTTCCATGATCTTGTATGGAATCATAAGCCCTAGCATTCTAATTAAAATTCAATTCAAATATATTAACTTAATTTCAAAAATATAAAGCCCAACCATATGTTAGTTTGGGATGCTTACTAGGCTTCCTAGTATCTTAAGCATCCTCTACTTATTTTCATTTAGCTTCGATAAGAACTCCCTCCTCTTGATCGATCCCACTTGACTTTCTAAAAATAAACCAATCGATTGATAGTCATACCTTTTAAAAATCTTTGGAGATAATGATCATTTACCTTAATCGAGAGTATTCCTAAGGAATCTCGTTCCTTAGGATGTAATTAACTATGGGGCTTCTATAGGAACTTAATGTTTAAAATAAACCCTTTTTTTTCATGTAAAGTAGGGAAGAATCTCTGGTACATACAAGACTCATACCTGGAGTCCTTATTAAGGAGATTAGGTCCATTGTAGGGTGGTGATTTCTATCTTCGAGATAGTACACCTCCCTCAATGTCATACCCATCACCCTAATAAGAACATCTCACGATCTACATGACATCCATAAGATATTTTTATATATTTATTTTCACCATGAAGGATGCAAGAATATATTTTCACCATATTTTCTAACCACTGTGATGGTTCCTCTCCATCTTTTGGTAAATGATCGTTGTCCATTGATAGTGGGTTTATACTTTGTATGAATCCAAGACTATCTTTCTTTCCATCACACTTAGCTTATTTCATCCTTAAGTTAGCCAACATCTTTAGATTTTAGGACCTCACCCTATGTTGGTCTTAAAACCCCCGTTGGGTTCTCCAATGGGTGAAAATAAAAAAAATTGAATAAAAAATTATCAAAGACTTCCTATTTACCATTTTTATGGTGAGGAAAGGTTCATTCTAAAAATAAAGATAAAATAAAGCCTTCATGAAAGTCTTACTTTTCAAAAATACTTTTTCAAAATACACTTAATAAAATATTTAAATTAACATCAACAATTTTTCATAATATATGTAGAAACATTTCAAAATAAAACCAACAATCATATTTTCTAAAAGCACAAATGAACTTCTTCACTCAATTCATTTTTGATGATTTCATTTTCAAAAATAAAATTCCAACAATCATGTTCAAAGCATAAAATTTGAAGATGGCCTTTCCATTCAATACATTCAAATGTGTTGATGGATGTTACATCTTCAAGCAAAATCAAACTTTGAAATTCCACTCAACACATTCCACATGTGTTAAGATAGATTTTCAATTTTTCAAAGCAATTAAACCTCTCCATTTAATACACACATTTATTAAAATGGAGATTTCATTTTCAATCAAAATCAAAGATAAACTTTCAAAAAGCACATATGAACCTCTCCATTCAATATACCCATATTTATTGAATCGAGTTTTCATTTCCAATTAAAATCAAAAATAAATTTTCAAAAAACACATATGAACATCTCCATTCAATATACCCAAATTTATTGAATGAAAATTTCATTTCCAAATAAAATGACATTATTTTTAAATACCACTAACATATTCCATATATGATTAGAATTTCCTCTTTCAAAAGAAATAATAATGCATGAAAATACATTTGAAAAATGAAACATAATTGATTTCCATCTTACATACCCAAATTTGTTAAATGAAATCTCTTTTCAAAATCAACAAAACAATTTAAAAAACAATTTTGGAATTTCATTTAGCATACCAAATTTAAAGTGAAATCTCCATCTAAAATTTCAAAAAAAAAAAAAAAAAACATTGAATCATTTAGCATACCAAATGCAAAGTGAAGTCTCCATTTTCAAAACAAAAAACACTTTGGAACTTCATTTAGCATACCATATTTGCTAAAGTGAAGTCTCCTTTTCAAAAAAAAATTTGAAACACATTTTGAAATTTCATTTAGCATACTCAAATTTGCTAAGTGGAATATCCATTTCGCAAAATTAAAACACATTTGGAACTTCATTTTAGCATACTACGTTTGCTAAAGTGAAGTCTCTATTTTCAAAATCAAAAAAAAAAAAGAAACACTTTGAACTTCATTCTTTAGCATACCATATTTGCTAAAATGAAGTCACCATTTTCAAAATCAAAACAAAAAAATTTGAAACACATTTTGAATTTCATTTAGCATACTCAAATTTGCTAAGTGAAGTGTCCATTTCACAAAATCAAAACACATTGAACTTTATTTAGCATACCATATTTTAAAAGTGAATTCTCCATTTTCAATCAAAAAATCAAAATAAAAGAAACATTAGGATTTCCTTAGCATACCCAAATTTGCTAAGGATCCTATTTTTCAAAATCAAAATCTCTAAAACAAAAGAAACACATTAGGATTTTCTTAGCATACTAAATTTGCTAAGAGATCCTATTTTCAAAAAATTAAAAATAAAACACACTTGGATTTCTCATATACCCAAATTTACTAAATGAGAATTTCATTTTTCAAATCACAAATGATTTACAAAATAAAGAAAATAAAGAAAAAGAAGAATTATTTTCAAACATCAACATACTTAAATTTGCTAAGTGAGTAGTTTCTAAAAAAATCTCAAATCAAAATTAAATTGACCCTTTACTTTAACATACCCAAATTTGTTAAATAAAGGGTCCTCAAAATTAAAATTAAAATACAAATATGAACCTATGGAAGCAACTCTTCAAAAATATTTGAACCCAATTTTAACATATCCAAATTTGTTGAAAGTGGATTCTACATCCAAAAATTTCTCTTTCCAATCAAATCTCAAAATATATTCTAAATCATTTGAGCCCGACTTAACACATTCAAGATGTTGAGTATGGGTTCAAATTCAAAATTCAAATTCAAAATCAATAAAGAAAAATGATCTGATTCAAGTTTATTTTTGACATTGCATCCTTTCAGCTTTCTGTTTCGATAGCTTGATCAATGGTAAATGTGTTCACTTTTCCAGGATGGACCGCCTTGATCAGCACCTTCCTTGCTCGACTATCACCTCATCACTTTAGAGAGGTTTTGAGGATTACATGAGGGACTCCCTCATGACCAAGAGAGCAAGGGCCGACTGTGAGCTGATCATTCGCAACATGCCATCGATTCTAAGATTCCTCATGAAGAGGAAGGCGTGGTAGATCCCACAAGTGTCGCCAGTGCGCATCCATGCCCCTGGGCTAAGACCCACTCACTAGACCCCAAAGGAAGACTCTGATCCCGTGATTGTCTCCCCGCTTTTGAGGTTGGGTCTAGCTCTACTCCGCCCTACTGACCCAAAGGAGAACAAGAACCCATGATAAAGTGTACCACACTGCATTGAGGAGAGGTAGCCACTGTTGAGGAGTTGCCACATTTATTTTCCCCAGTTACAAGAAACCGCCCATCCTCTCTGGTCGATAGAGAGATGCCGAGGATCTCCTTCACCTCCATGAGTGATTTAGTTTTAGCACTAGTGTAGGAGAGCTTATGCCGCCACCCATTCACATGCTGGGTGGAGCTATGATGACCGAAGTCCTCTTGATTTGAGATCTATCCCCATAGTGTGGGGAAGCATTCGATGAAGAGGGCTGTGGAGGACTTCCCCATATCACTTGAGAGGCGGAGGTTCAGGTATGGTCGCCTGATTGATTTCCTGACGGATGCTACCCACGCCGATCATCCACAAAGATTCTCGCTGGGACTACCATCACAGAGAGCTCCTATCAGAGAGTGGGTGTGCCACCCTACCACCCCCCCATCCACCATCTCTGCAATCCATGTTCCAAAGATTCCACCTATCCAAGGCCAAAGGCCACATCCGGGAGAGAAGAGACCTCACAGAGATCCATCCCATCTAGTATGGTTGAGCTCCCGCTTAACCCCTTCAAGGAACCACCATAGTGATGTAGATGGTCGAATGGAGGAGAGGTGATAGCAGACCCAATATGATAATAGAGCCTCTCCAGGAGTGTCACCCCCATGCAGATTTAGTGACGTGAGCATATTTCTTCCAAAAGTATAGCCTTATAGATTGACTCTCCATGGGGGGAAGTCTGCCTTCATAGTACATGATAGTGATCCACCACCATCAACCAAAGTCATTTGTGTAGTTCAGAGATCATTCTCTAGATATAGTAGCCATTATTTCATTGATTTGAATACTTTATTCTTGCTGTCTGAGGCCTTTGATACATGAACAAAGATGATTCCATCCTCCTCATCTGCATCAAGGTGAAGGATGGGATTGAGTACCGAAAGGAGATGAAAAGCTAAAGAATATATGAGGATGCACTACTATCTTTCAAAAACACCTTTCGTGAACTTGGACAAAATTCAAATTCAAGAAAAAGAAATGAAGAAAAAGAGAGCAAAAGAACAAGAAAATAAAATGAAAATCCAAGTGAACAAGAAAGGAAATCAAGAAGAAATAGTGATATCACATTCCACCCAAGCCATTCCATCATAAGGAACATGTGGTAGATGATTTGACCTCCATAGGCAAAGGCATAGTGGAAGATTGGTTGCCCATACCAACAAGGGAATGTTCTCATGAGTACCCATTATTCAAAAATCTAGCTTGTGAGGATGAGTCTAATGTGATTAGCATCAGAACTCCTCGGTTTTGGAGGTGACACTCTCAGCAAAAGGTAAGACCAGCCTCACAAAGCAAACTATTCAAATCACAAAACTATGTGCAATAGTCCTTAGCTCTAACCTCACTTCATCTTCAAAAGTTGAAGTTTAGTGGTAAGAATCCCATCTTCCGAGATGTCAAGTCAAGAGATTGATCTTCATCCTCAAGTTCTGAAGATGATTTAGAACTTGAGGATGATTCACATAAAGAATTAATGGAATTAGCTTTTAATTGGTACTCGCTTTGTGTTGTTAATTTTACAAAGAAGGGTTTGATTCTTATATTCAAGCACATGTCGAGTACTTCAAAAGATATGGAACAACACAAGGAGCACAATCAAGATTAGAACTAGGATTCTGAGGATTATAACGAGATGTTGATTACTAGTTGTCATTAAATTTGAAGATTCTTCTCATCAAACCAACTCATGAGGATGTGTTTATAACTGACATCCATGATCTCCAACCAAAAGATGCATTGCAAAATTTGAAGAGGAGATCCATTCAATTGAAAAACTGACCAACCGAGATAAGAAAATCCACACCCTAATATCATTCTTTGAATGAAGAAGAAACCAATGACTTAGTTAGGCTATTGGAGTTTAGGGGCACTTTGCATGGAGTTATGAAGAGATGTGGATTATCTCTATAGCAGTCCACAAGCTAGCAATAGATCTAGCATTAACCACATCAAGCAAGCTCCTAGATCATGCGATTAGAAATCGAACAATAGGTCATTTTGAAGTCAGAAAGCGATCAATGTTGGTTTCATCGGGGAAGAAAAATATCTACACGGTTTGCCAGTGTCATCCTAGTTAAGAACAAGAATGGCCAAATTCACATATGCGCCGATTTCAAGAATTTAAGCAAGGCATGCCCTACGTATGAGTTTCCTCTTCCTATACCAGAATTGATGGTGGACATCGCCTCATCTTATGTAATTTTCTCCTTCATGGATGGGGCATCTGGCTATAACCAAATCAAGATGCCCCCCTAGGATGAAAGAAACACTACTTTTTGAATCGTGATCAGAATTTATTGTTATAGGGTCATGCCTTTTCTTAAAATCTTTGGTGCTACATACCTGCAGACTCATCCATTTCGGATCTTCAATGAATTCAAGAGTAGAGAAAAGGAAGACCATCTCTTTGACTTGAAAGTAGTTTTCGAATAGTTAAGATAATATAACCTCAAAATGAATCCCCTGAAGTGTGCATTCAGAGTAGCTTCAGGGAAATTCCTTGGGTTTGTTGTCCAACACTGGGGAATAAAAATAGATCTAGAAAAGATCAAAGCTATCTTAGAAATGACACCTCCTAAGAGTTTAACTCAACTCAGATCTTTCCTAGGATGGTTGGCATATCTAAGATGCTTTATTTCCAACCTATCAGGGAGATGCAAGCCATTCTCAGCACTTGTCAAAAAGAACTCCAAGTTTAAGTGGGATGATAAGTGCCAGCATGCCTTTGAAGATATCAAGCAGTATTTAGTGAAGCCGCCAATTCTAGTAGCCCCTATCCAAGGCATGCCACACATCCTCTACACTGCTACATTGGATGACTCTCTCGGTGCTTTGTTGGACCAAGGCAATGATGAAGGGAAGGAGAGTGCTCTCTACTACCTCAGCCGTCATCCGATCCCTACTAAAGTAAACTATTCACCTATTGAGAAATATTGCCTAGTTTTGTTCTTTGCATCTCAGAAGCTACAACACTATATACTTTCTCATAAGGTGAACTTGATTTCTAGTACCAATCCAATGTAGTATCTTATGACACAGCCAACACTATCTAGATGTTTGGCACGATGGTCCATGATTCTCTCTTGATTTGATATCACATTTTGTGCCTCAGGTAAAGGATAAGTACTGGAATTTCTTAGCACCCACTTTTTTTGATTAGTGATGATCTCACGAACAAATTATGAACTTAAGGGAGGTTGACAACTGTCGATGGGAGATGTATTTTGATGGTGCAGCTTCTTTTCATAAAGGGGAAGCATCATGATCTACTCTTCCAGGAAATATAAGGGTAGGAATTATTCTCCGAACTCCAGATCACAATGTGATGAGATTCTCATGCTATCTTTCCAACCCCTCTACCAACAAGGAAGTTGAGTATGAGACTTTAATTGTCAGTCTGGAGTTAGCTATCACAGTGTGTGTCAAGAGCATCAACATCTTTGGGGATTCTCAGTTGGTCATCAATCAGATTGTCGGGTCCTACAAAACTCTCAAACCCAAGCTCCATCATTACCACGAGCATACCATGAATTTGTTGGCCCAAATTCACGAAGTCATCATCTTCAAGGTTCCCCGAGCAGAGAACATAGTGGTAGATGCTTTGGCCAAACTTGCAAAGAATTGGCATGTCGGAAGATGAGTCCATTCAATAAGGGTCCAAAATAGACAAGTCTATCCCTTATTGATCTTTGAACTCATCGAGAGACTTTTCTTGAAGGAGAGGATGTCATTGCTAGGATGGATTGGAACCGGTTCATAGATTATTTGAACACTGGCAAACTTCCTCAAGAAAAGTCACAAGTCCATCAGGTGAAATAGAGACCTCTCTCCTATGCTCTTGTTGATGGCACTCTGTACCGACGGTTCTTTGATCAAATGTGGTTACGTTGTTTAGACAAACATGAAGCCTGTAACATTATAACTAAGGTACATTCAGGTCTATGTGGAGTGCACCAATACGATTCGAAGAAGAAGACGAAGATCAAGAGACTAGGATACTTGGCCTTATGATTATTGCATGGATGTAGCTAGGAGATGTCATCGGTCAGCGTGCATGGTGTGGTCCTACATCAACCACTCAACATTCTACACCCTACATTGGCCTCATGGTCATTCGAGTGTTGGGGTACCGACATTATGGGTTCGATCGATTCTCTTTCTTCCAAGGGTCATCGGTTCATCTTAGCTACCACCGACTACTTTTCTAAGTGGGTAGAGGCAATCCCACTTAGAGAGGTCACAACTCAGCATGTGCTTCAGTTTTTCATGAACCATATCGTATATAGGTTTAGGGCACCTCGATGAATTATATTCGATAATAGTACTGCATTCAAAAGCACCAAGATCAACAACTTCGCCAGAAGACATAGTATAGATTAGAGATACTCCACCATCTGTTACCCAAGAGAAAATGGTTTAATTCAACAAAACTCTCAACCAAATATTAAAGAAGGCTCTTGATGACAACAAGCGATAGTAGAATGAGCAGTTGGTTGAAGCATGCCTACACACATGCGAACTCCAACTCAATCTATCCCATTTTCCTTAGTGTATGGGTTCGAAGTAGAACTCCAATCACTAAGGATAACATTGGGTAGCAAGATCATTACAGAGCAGAATGCAAAGTTATGGTTAGAAGAGCTCAAAAGTTTGGAGGAGAGTCACCTACGGGGGTGCTAGAACCTCGAGTTATACAAGGCCAAAATGATTCAAGCTCACAACAACCTGGTCCGCCCTAGGTCTTTCCAAGTAGGAGAACTTGTGTTAGTTCTAAGAAGACCATTTTTGCCCATCGAAAGATGGGAGGCAAGTTTGAACTCACTTGGGAACACCTGATGCTTCCAATTAATGGGCTATATTTGAAGAAATATTACACATAAAATATGTTTGAAAATAATTACCAATAAAAGAACAAAAATCTAATTCTATTTCATAAAAATCTTCTTTTCTTTCGAAGCATTTTTTGCTTGTCTTGTGAATCCACCATGTCATGTTTAGGGTAGGTATAAGAGTCCCCCAACGGCATCTTATCCCTCTTCCACAATAAAAAAATAATCAAACATAATCTCCCGATGTTACTAGAATAGGTGTGAGAGAACCCAAGAGGCATCCTATTTCTATTATCACAACAAAGTTAAGTATATGAGAACCCGAGCAGCATCCTTTCTTAGTGGGAACTCCCAGTTTTCATCTGTGGTGCCATTTCATTAAAATCCCCAACGTGTTTAGAATAGGTGTGAGAGAACCTGAGCGCCATCCTATTCTCTTTAACACAAGCATAAAAATAAACACATATCTTTTGTCTCAGACTATTTTTGATGTGAGAGAAAGCCCCTATGTGGCACTCACTCATTAGCTTCTCTAGGTCCGGTATACAGGCTACCTCGATAGTATGTCACCCTAGTGGTCACTTGCTTGGAAGATGTGAGTCCCTACGCTTTCTTCATAACTTGACCATTGTGAACCAACGAGCGCCTTGTTAGTTTGGTAGGCTTCACTGGCCAGCCAGTAAGCTACCTCATGTTGACTTTGTTTAAGATGATGTGAGTCCCTGAGCTTTCTTCTTGAATTAGCCATCATGTACTAACTAGGTTGAGTATATTCGAGGTTTAGGATAAGTCACCTTGAGGATCCTTTCCTCTTGACTACATTTGAGTCGATATAAGTCCTTGTTGACCTCATTTTTAGGATGCGCTCTCAACCCCTTATTCTTAGATATAGGATTCCTCTAGACTTTAAGAGTTCCTTAGTCTTAAGACATATCTAGTGATTAGGTGGACACTCAACCTAGCCCTATAGACTTAGAAGGGTTAGCTATAGGATTAGTTCATTCCTTAAGGGTGTTAGAAAAATTTGCCTACCCTTAGCTTGAACCACTCCTCACATTCCTTCCTTCAAGTCAAACTCCAAATCAATCTTATTTTATTACCTCCAAATGCAAATCAAATCCATGATTAAAATCCATGATTGAAATTCCTAAGTCCAAAAAATTTCCTAAGTCCTTTTAAATTCCCTTTTAAAAGATTTAGCCTAGATCATGATCAAATCACTTCAAACTCATGTGATTTTCTCATAACTCATTTATATTCACATATATAAATGAAATATAAATTCAAATCAATCAAACTAAATCCAACAATCAAATCCAAAACTCCAAAATCACCTAAGTCCTTTTAAATTCCCTTTTAAAAGATTTAGCCTAAATCATGATCAAATCAATTCAAACTCATGGGATTTTCTCATAACACATTTATATTCTCATTTATATTCACATATATAAATGAAATAAAAATTCAAATCAATCAAACCAGATTCAAAAATTTGAGCTTCAAACTCCAAAATTTTCCTAAGTCCTTTAAATTCCTTTTAATGAACTTAGCAAAATCATGTTCAAATCAATTCAAATTCATGGGATTTTCTCATAACTAATTTATATTCTCATTTATATTCACATATATAAATGAAATATAAATTCAAATCAATCAAACCAAATTCAAAAATTCAAATCCCTACTCCAAAAATTTCTTAAGTCTTTTAAATTCCCTTTTAATGGACTTAGCATAAATTATGATCAAATCACTTCAAATCCTTGAAATTTTCTCATGACCCATTTATATTCTCATTTATATTCATATATATAAATGAAATATAAATTCAAACAATCAAAATCAACTCCAAAAATCAAACTCAAATCCATTCAAAATCCAACCTAAGTCTTTCAAGTCCAAATCTTGAACTTAGCCAAATCAATTTCAAATCAAGCCAAATCTTGATTTTTCTTCATGATTCAATCAACCCTACAATCATGAATCTAAATATAAATACAAATGTCAATCACTAAATTAAAATCCAATTTAAAAATCAAACCCCAAATCCTTTCATATTCTTCCTTTGAATATAAAATTGTCAAATGAATCAAAATCCATTTGACTTCAAACCACTTGCAAATGGATTCATATTTCAATCATAAGTCCATATACAAGTTCAATCAAACTCAAATCAAGCTTTGACCAAGCCATTTGACCCAATTAGGCTAACTTGAAAGTGACCTAAAGTACCCATGAGCCAAATTATCCAAATCTAACCAAATTGGATTGAATCAAACTCACCTATGCCTCTCATCATGATCAACAATCATCATGGGATGATCAATAAACCAAATTGGGTCAAACTAAGTCAAACCTAAGGGTTGACCAAATCAACACTTAACCAAAATGAAACCTAACATAGTCAAAATCCACCATAGGCCAAATTGATTGAAATCATTGATCTAAGTTCATTCATGAACTATGTTTGAACTTGACCAAGTCAACATCTGAGTCTAACCTAGCCCAATTGGCCACTTGACCCAAGTTGACCCAACTTGACCTAAAAAGTCAAAATGTGTCAAAACTTGATCTAAGACAAATCGACTCAAACCAATAGTCAAGTTCATTCCAAATCACTTGTTGAACTTGACTAAAACCTCAATTGGCCAACTAGACCCAACTACCAATTGACCTTGAACTCAACTTGACTAAAGGGGTCATGTTGAGCCAAATTCAAAATTGTATTAAGATACAATCCACTCCATATGACTAACCAAACCTAAAACTACCCATGACCTAGCTTAAATAGGTCAAATGGGTCAAATAGTCAACTTGACCCATTTGACCTAAATGAAATCATAGAATCAAATTCAAAACCAAATTGAATCAAACCAAAGCCACCAAAACATTTCAAATGGTCATATGAAATTTGACCAATTGGTCAACTTGGCCCAAGTTGACCCATTTTGACCTAAATGGGTCAACATGAGCCAAACCATACCAAATGAACTCCAAATCCAATGAAACTTGGCCAAACCCATTTTTTCCACATAGCCAATATATGTAAATTGAAAAATTGACCAAATGATTATTCTATCTCTAGGCCATAGAACAAATTTTGGTCTAATCCATGGGGAATTTGGTCAAGACCCTATCAACATACCTTCACCTTAGGTCAAGTGAACCCAATGGAGAGTGGTGCACCCAACCCAATGGGGTCAATTGGGACCCAAGCTGACCCTCATGGAATTTGAAAACCTCCCTCTACCCAATTTAAAGCACATGGGAGGTTGCCAATCCACTCCTTGGATCAAACCGACTATGTGCTAACTTCAAACAGATCAAACAACCCTTTCCATATGGAAAATTGGATCAAAACAGCAAACCATGCTTCGGTCATCTGATTGCCATAGGAGGAGAGATACTCCCCCCTAATTCCATTTGAATTCAAGACCCTATTTGAGAGTGTTAGAAGAGCCAGAGAGCATTCCAAACTTCTGAATTGAAATCGCTTTCTTGGTTTTCTTCTTTAGAAAATAGGGAGCTCCTCAACTTCTTCACTCAAATCCAAATCAAACACTCCCTGGGGATCAAGTGCACCCAAGCATTCATACAAGTTCCCAAAGCAAATAAGAGTTGAATTGGATCAAGGAAGAGGTGTTGGTCCATAGAGAGATCCACTCAACCCCAAGGCTTGAATTTCATCTCCACTAGCACTTCATCAACCAGCGATGATCTCAAAGGCAGGTATGACATTTTTGACCACTAGGCTTAGGAGTGTTGGTCCTTTGTAAAAGAAATTATCATGACATGAAATTCCCATTGGATAGGCTTGCCATTAGCAGAGATGGTGTGTAAAGTTTTTCCAATCAGAGCTCAATCGAGCTCAGATCTTCCCTTAGATCATGGACGGTCTCCATTGATCCTCAAGGAAGAACTGGGGTAATCCCGACAGTCCATCCACGCATTTTGGATGGATGGACAAAATTAAGTGCACATTTTAGAATCGATTTATCCCTTTTAAAACCACGAGGTGATCACGCGTTGATTTGATCCCATGGCGGATCAAATCCGTCGCCATGCCACCTCTGTGATGTGACATTTAAGTAACTCCCTCACTGACGTGTAAAGCCTTGGCCATGCTGCGTATCATGTGAGCTAAAGGGATTAGTTAGAAATTTAATTAATTTTAATTAATCTCCTAAGCTTCAAAAATTCATATCTCCCTCAATAAAATCAAAAAAATGAGGTATATTTCTATGGAATAATTTAATCTAGAATATTCTAAAATGATTTCAATGGATTTTGAATTATATTTTTGGGTTTTAATAAAATTTTATTTTGCTAATTATTCCTTAATTAATCCTCGATAACAAACTTCTTGGGTATGTTTTGGTGGATGACTTCTACCTCCTCTAATTTTCTTGGGATTTATTGAAGACTTAATTGGGGGAATTGCAAATACATTTTCTAATTACTCCCTTAATGTAATTAAGGATAATTAAGGGTTTGATTAGTGTTTTAATCCATTATTAAGGTTGATTAAGGTTAGATTCAGTGAATATGAGACTTAAGGAATAATTTTGGGATATTTCCCCTAAGCCATTCCCTAAAACCCCTTTTCTTTCCTTAATCTTCTCTTAATTAAGAGATAATTCATTAATTACCCTCTTAATTAATTTTTTTTTAAAAATTATAAAAGCTTCCAGAACTTAATTAATCTACTTTGGGTAGATGCTTAGGTGTTCAAGAGCCTAAGTTCAATTAAGGAAATCAAAACCCAACTCATGTGTGAGGGGTGTTTTGAAATTACTTAAGTTAAACCCCTTAGCTTAATTAACCATTAATCATGAGCCAAATTGCATTAGGCCCTTTCCTTCCTAGGTGAATTGCAAATTTAGTTTTCTTATGAAGTTTTATGTCATCTCATTAGCTCATAGTTACTTGGTTAACTATGCTAAGGTGGTGTAGATAATGGTTAATTAACATGCTAAGTTCATATCTTAACCTAATCAAAATCTAAAATGAATCTAATCATCTAAAAATTAAACAAAAATGTAAAACATATGTGGGAATGGTTTAGGAATAGCAAACTCAACTCACATTTTTCAAAATTAAATCAAATTCAAACTCAAATAAAAATCACTTTAAACAAACTTTGATTTGCTTTAAGCTTTCTTATTTCTTAAGATTGTCTTTAGGATTTAATTAAAGTGAATGTGTTTACATACTTTCATTACTTTAGTTCTTTCCCCAACATGCTAAATATGTGTGTCATGTGATTTCATGCATTCATACTTTCAAAATTCAAATTTAAAATGAAAATATTTACTTTATGTCAAATTTGCATGTGTTGGCTAAAGTAGAAATATGAGTGGCTATTATCACTATTAAATCCAAAAGTATTTTCAAAAATATATGAATCAAATATGAAAATTGAAAGTGTGCTACTCATATTTTAATTATAAGCTTGCATGTGAGTAAGATATAAGGATGCACTTAGCATAGGTTCTCCTTCTCTTTTCTTTTAGTATAGTTTTGAATAGGATTTGGTAAGATGTATGGTTTATTTGAAAAGAACTTAACACTTGCCAAATCCAATATCCTATTCATTCCTATACTATCACTCAAGAAAGATACTTATGCTTGCACATATAAATTGCATAAACAAAATGAATCAATTAATACAATTTTTTGCATTCTTTCTTTTCCATTCATTTCTTTTGTACACATGTTTGTATTTAAGGAAAGTTGTATATTAGTCTGGACAATCTCAAGGTTGCGAGGCTTTAAGTAGCCCTAAGTAGGTCTTGTACCTTACACCTTTGGTTAATAATGATGTTGTACTCACTTATGCCTTTCTTACTTTCATGTGTGCATGTGAAGATTGGATAAGAAATCCCTTTACTACTTAATGAAAATTATGCATCATAAACTTCCAAATTTCCTTAAATGAATTACTTAGCATGCATCATAAAGTGTGTTAAACATTCTCATTTGTGTGTATATATATGCTTAGGGCTCATTCATATGCATGTTATACATGTTGGGAAAGAAATGAAGTGATGTATATTTTATGAATTTGGTTGATTTTATTTAACCTTAAAATGCCTCTCTTTTGGAATAGGTTTGCTTAGAGTTCATCTAAACTTAGGATTAATTAAAACACTTAATCAAAACATTCACTAAACAAAACTAAAAATATGAATCTACTTTAGAAATTACTTAGGTTAGGGAATTTGGGCCAACAACTTCATGGTATACTCATAGTAATGACGAAGCTTGGGTATGAGAATCTTGTAGGACCCGACAATCTAGTTGATGACCAACTGAGAATCCCAAAAGATGTTGATGCTCTTGACACTGATAGTGATGACTAACTCCAAACTGGCAATCAAAGCCTCATACTCAGCTTCATTGTTGGTGGGTTGGATTAGATGAGAATCTCATCACATCGTGGTGATTAGAAGAACTATTCTACCCTTTTGGGAGAATAGATCATGGTGCTTCCCCTTTATGAAAAGAAGTTGCACCATCAAAATACATCTCCCATCGTTTTGCCAACCTCCCTAAGTTCATGATTTGTTCATGGGGAGATCGTGACTAAAAGAATAAGGAAGTGCGTGTGATCTAAGAAATCGAGTGCATGTTTTATTGCATTGAAGTGCAGTAATATAAAATTATGAAAGTATCATGGATAGCAATAATACGGATAACCTTGGTCATGTCATGAGACACTGTAGTGGATTTGTCCTGGAGATCAAGTTCACCTTATGAGAAAGCATTTAATGTCATAGCTTTTGGAAAGTGAAGATCAAAGCTAGACAATATTTCTCAATAGGTGGGTAGTTCATTTCAGCAGGGATCAGATGATGGTTGAGGTAGTAGAGAGCACTCTCCTTTCCTTCGTTGTTGGCTTGGACCAACAGAGCACTGAGAAAGTCATCCAATGCAGCAGTGTAGAGGATGAGTGTCCCTGATAGAACTAAGCGGCTTCACCAAATACTACTTGATGCCTTTGAGTGCATGTCATCATCCCATTGAACTTGGCATCCTTTTGACAAGTCGAGAATGACTTGCATCTCCCCGATGGGTTAGAGATAAAGCGTCTTGATATGCCCATCCTTGAAAGGATGAGTTGAGTTAAACTCTTAGAGGTGGAATTTCTAAGATAGCTTAGATCTTTCAGATCTATTTCTATTCTCGGTGTCGAACAACAAACCCAAGGAATTTCTCTGAAGCTACTCCGAATGCACACTTCAGGAGATTCATTTTCAAGTTATATTATCTTAATCTTTCGAAAACTACTCTCAAGTCAAAGAGGTGGTCTTCCTTTTCTCTGCTCTTGACTACTAGATCATCAACATAGCACTCAACTTGATGATAGATGAGTTCATTAAAGATCTGAGTCATGGCCCATTAGTATGTAGCACCAGCATTTTTAAGGCTGAAAGGCATGCCCTTATAATAGAAGATTCTGATTGGGGTTCAAAAAGTAGTATTTCTTTCATCTTCAGGAGATATCTTGATTTGGTTATAGCCAGATGACCCATCCATGAAAGAGAACACTACATGAGATGAGGCGATGTCCACCATTAATTCTGGTATAGGAAGAGGAAACTCATCCTAAGGATATGCCTTATTTAGATCCCTGAAATTGACTCATATGTGAATTTGGTCATTCTTCTTCTTCTTGGTATGAAAGCGCTAACGGTATTTTTCTTCGATGAAACCAATATAGATCAATTTCTTGACTTGAAATGACGTTGTTCAATTTCTAATGCATGCGTCTAGGAGCTTAATTGGTAGTGTTAGGATCTATTGCTAGCTTGTGGGCCATTTCATAATCCGCCATTTCTGAAGCAGTGTTTAAACTCAATCAATAGCCTAACTAAGTCATTAGTTTCTTCTTCATTCAGTAACGAACAGATGTATGTCGGGCATGGATTTTCTTTTATCCTGAGGTTGATTTCTTTAAGCTTATCAATTATTGAATGAATTTTCTCTTCAATCTCTAGAGGTGCATCCTTGACCTGAAGATCATCTGGATCATTTGAAGTTTCTTGACACACATTCTTATAAGAGTTGGTGTTGCGTGAAAAGAACTTATCAAACTATAAATGATTGGCAACAACCAAACAGTAATCACCATCATCGACCGAACCCACTATACTGAATCCTAGTCTTGCTTTTGATTGTGCTTCCCTACCTGTATTGTTCCATAGCTTTTCAAAATACTCTGCCTTGTACCTGGACCATGTATGAGGGACAAAACCTTTCTGTATAAGGTTATGAACACAAGGCGATTAAAAGTCAAGTGGTAATTCCATTAATTCTTTAAATGTATCCTCCTCAAGTTTTACATCAACTTCAGGACTTGAAGATGATGATCCCAAAAAGAATCTCTTTGGCTTCATGTCACTAGAAGACTTAGGGGCTTCCTTAACTACTAAACCTTCAACTTTTTGAGATGAAAGTGAGGTTAGAGCTGAGGTTCCCAACTACTACCTAATAGTTTTACATAAACCTGATTAGAATACTTTACTTTGCTTGGAGGCCTGGTCTTCGTCATTGTCTGGATCGAAAGTCACCTCCAATGGAACCTGAGAGGGATTGACTAGTATACTAATCACATTATACTCTTCCTCTAAGCTGGATTCCAAGTCTATGTGAATAGTAGGGGTACTCACCAACTAGAACGATCTCAGATGTGCCAGCAATTCTTCCACCTCTAGAACTGCCTTTATTTTTGCCTCAATCTCTGCCTGGTGGAGGTTGAGTCATTCTACCCACATGTATGGTGACTATGAGTGGAAAATGGCTATTTCTTCTTCAATTACTTGAATTTTCATTTTCATTTTTTCTTCATCTTTTTCTTTTTTTTACATTGTCCAAGTTGATGGAGGGAGGATGTAATATCATTCCGATCATCTAAGGTTATCACAGAAGAAATGATGAATCAAATCAAACTTGTGGCTTTTAATCTTCCAGTCACTATGGAACCTAAAGCCCTCTCACCTTGTTCATTGAATCCTCTCAACATTATCCTATCTCCTTGGAGTGTGGAGTTATCGATCCTCAAATAGGTAAGGGTCTTTAGACTCATAAGGTTCATCAATGCACCTAAATAAATGATAACTCTGGCAAGTCTGAACCTATCCATGTCAATTGTGATGTAAAGGGAATGGTCGTGCTCCAAGTCCCCCAGAAGAAGGTCTTCATCTATGAAGGTGATCCCCTGAGCTTCTTTTGCATATTGTGCCTCCTCACCAACAGCGGTTAGCTAAGCTAAACATATTTCAGGATCAAGGAGAGCCTTGATTAATGACTCCCTCATCTCTTTGGACAAGATAAGGGCATCGTATATGCTTAGCTTAGATAGCAACTTTCTTAGATGGGAGAGGACATTGTAGTCCACCTTGGGTTGATCCTTCATAAGCATATCCAAGGGTGGAGCATCCTGTGGAGGGGCTTCTCGATCCTCTGCACTAATGACTTATTTCCCTCATCTTGAGGTGCTACCCTAGGTAGAACCTTGCCACTGAGGTTGACTTGATGATCTCTTGTGGTAATGGAAGGTTCTACTTGCGTCAGCTCATACAACTTCTCCTATGGGACCCTCAAAATCGATGATTCCAAGTCTATCTCAAGAGGTGAACATTATTATTAGGAAAACTCAATCGAAGAGGAAGATCATAATTGTTATAATTATTTTGACTTGAAGAGTTATCATTAGGAATAGAAGAAGATAACCCATCGTGATGATGTAATTCAAGCTTTATTCTTCAATCTCTTGGATTTGTTTGGAGGTACAAAGTAGAAATCAAGTAAAGTGAGTGGGGTAAGGGATTTGATGCCCTTATCCGCTGATACAAGAGTTCTACTAGCAGAAGAAGAAGAAGAAGAAGAAGAAGAAGAACTAGCTGAAGTGGAACAAGTCATCAGTGTGGAAGCTACAACTATAGGCTAGAGGTTGGACTCGATCGGTGGTTGTGCTAATGCTATCTAGGGCGACACATCTCTACTATGCTGAGCTCCCCTTTCCTAGAGTTAGGAAACTTACAAACCTTCATTGATGTTAGGTTTGAGCTTCGCAAAAAAAAGTTTCTTGATCTTCTGAACAATCTTCTTAAAGGTTTTGGATAAAAAAATATCCCAACATTTTTTAGTTTTAGAAGAATCACATGTATCCCCAAGGATTATCCTAATGGAACTAGATGGTTGTTCCACAAGGTATTCCTTTGGGATAACTCATCTTAAAGCGTGTTCAAGCGTCCTTAAATCTGAAATCCTCCAAAACATGCGGTGGTAGGGAAAAGTTTGGATCATGACTTTGCCTACTTCCTTGATCTCCTAGGCTCAGTTGAAAATCAGCTTCTTTAAGAGATTCTTAAAGATCTTCCGATTACCTCCCTCTTAAATGAATAAGGCTTGTTTTTATCTAAAAGAGTAGGTGGACCATAGCTACGAGGGATATGCATGTCGCGGTGGTGCTCTAAGGTACGATCTCTACTACAGCTTCCCCTTATCTACCATATCACTGCTCCTAATTTCTCTTAAACCTTTTATGGCTTTGCTTTAGGCAACTGGTCTTGAAAAGGCAACTATTTAGCCTCTCCTTGTAGACTAGATGCCTTATTGATTAGCTTCTCAAATGTCTTGATAGTGAATCCCTTAAGCATGAAGGAAACCAGACCATGGATATTCTTTAAAAGAATCTCAATGGCATGCTGCTTAGATAGTTACAGCTCACATTTCATACTCATGTTACACCATCGGAGAATATAATCAATAAGGAACTCACCTGGGTGCCGTTTACTTCGTTTCAGTTACGTATTGCCAACTTTTTGCGGGCTCCGCGACCTCTTGATAAAGAGTTTCTCCAACTTCGGCAAATGTCTTCTTGAACCATTGGAAGTTACCAATCGAAAGCAATCCTTGCTAGGCTACTAATGAAGAGGCAGAATAGCAAAGAGTCATTACCACCAGCATTGCAATAATTGTCCCTGAAGTGTGCTATGTACTGCCTTGGGTTTCCACTATCATCAGAGCTTTTGAAGAAAGGTGGCACGAAACCCTTAGGATATTGGATTGAATCAAATTCCTCCGGGTAGGGTCTACTCTTTGGAATTGATCTTAAAGCTGTGTTCAAGCCAGTCCTTGAATGTGAAGAAATCCTCCAAAACATGGCCTAGCTTACGGTGGTAGGGGAAAAAGTTTGGATAATGACTTTTGCCTACTTCCTCCGATCTCTGGGTAGAAAATGAGCTTCTTTAAGAGATTCTTAAAGATCTTCCTGATTACTTTCCTCTTAAATGAATAAGGCCTATTTAGCTTATCTAAAAGAGTAGGTGGACCATAGCTACACAGGATATGCATGTCTTCTTTGGTGGTGGTATGGCAGAAGACCATCTACACTGTGCTTCCCCATCTCACTCCAGCTCCCAGTTTCTCGTAGATCTTTTATGGCTTTGCTTTAGGCAACTGGTCTTGAAAAGGTAATTATTTAGCCTCTCCTTGTAGACTAGATGCCTTATTGATTAGCTTCTCAAATGTCTTGATAGTGAAGCCCTTAAGAATGAAGGCGACCAGGCCATGGATATTCTTCAAAAGAATCTCAATGGCATGCTGCTTAGATAGTTGTGGCTAGCATTTCATACTTAGGTTACACCATCGGAGAATATAATCAACAAGGGACTCACCTGGGTGTTGTTGTCCTACAACGAGATCACTTACAATAACCCTTTGCTGAGCTCCCGCAAACCTCTTGATAAAGAGTTTCTCCAACTCAAAAAATGTCTTTACTGATCCATTGGGAAGTTCAGCATAGCAATCTAAAGCAATCCCCGCTAGGCTACTAATGAAGAGGCAGAATAGCAAAGAGTCACTACCACCGGCGTTGCAACAACTGGCCCTGAAGTGTGCTATGTGCTTCCTTGGGTTTCTACTGTCATCAAAGCTTTTGAAGGAAGGTGGCACGAAACCCTTGGGATATTGGATTGAATCAAATTCCTCCGGGTAGGGTCTACTCTTTGGAATCGATGATCCTCCCCGGGCTTGAGCCAACGCTTCCTTCACTTGCTGCTCAACCATGGAGCGGATGACTTTTTCTTGTATGGAGGTACTTTCTACTACCTTCCTATACATGCTAGTGCTATCTTGCTCAACAGGAGGTAAGGTCTTGGCTAGGTCCAAGACACACACTTTAGACTAATGTGGTAGTAGGATGAACTGGGGCTTATTTTTGGAGTATTGGCTAACAAGTCCTCTAGCTATGCCATCCCATCATCTACTTATCTTTCTCAATTGAGAAGGTGTTTAGATTGTGGTGTCTTCCTAATCAACCTCATCACCTTCCATGGCCTGCTACTCCCTGAGAAGAGATCCTCTAGTATCTACCATGCAAACTCTAGCTGAGTCTCCCACCAAGTCATCTTCGTTGGGATCGAAGCTGACTTTCTCCTCATCTGACCAATCATACCCCAAGATCTCCTTCTTCTATAAGATGTGCTATCTCCTCAAATGATCAATCTAAATGAGAACAAATGATCTTGGCTAGCGATAGTCCTTGTGTGCGAGGGCAACCTCTGTCGGGAGTCAATCCTATGAGGAATGTACTCGCTAGCTAAGAGACACTCCTGATTAACACTAGTTTTAAGAGGGTTAACATTCCTAGGAGGTTCCATTATTGTGGCGATATCATCTGCCATCTCTCATATTTACCATCTCCATGTTACTGAGTTGGTGAAGGGATGACCACTATGCTTCGGGCTCGCCACTCCTTTCGTACCACCACTGGGGTAGAAGGTTGAGAAGGAGAGATCCGCCTCGCCATAATAGGTGGTGTAGATGGGGTAGGATCCCTTGTGTAGCGATCACCAACATATGCTCTGGATATGGCCTTCATGGCCTTTGGAGTGGAGATGTTATGACCTGGTGATGGCGGGGCGAGGGGTAGAGCGTGTGATGGAATACCCGACTCTATGAATAAGAGTTGTTCTCCTGTGATGACTATTCCTAGTAAGTAAGATCTTTGTCGTATTAATGGTGCGTAGCAGAGCTAGAAAATTAACAAGTGCGAGGCAAGTCGGCCCGAACCTCTGCCTCTCCCTACTAGTAATGTGAGTAGATGTACGAGCCTCTCTAGCCCTCTCTTGACGGATATGTTTCCCCACATTGCGGGGGATGATGGATCTTAGATCAAATTGAGCTTCGGACTCTGAACATCCATAGCTCACTGCAGCCGTGGGAGGTTGGCTGACCTCACGCTCCATGTAATTGATGGCTGATGTTGGACCACTGATGGAGGTGATGCACGAATCCTCTTAGCATCCTCTCTGTTTGACCCAGAGAGGATGAAATTTCTATAACCTGGTGAAGTCAATGGAAACTCTCTGTGAGCAGGCGATTACCTCCATCTCCACGAAATCTAGTATGATCGCTTGATTATGGTTTTTGTTTCCTGTGTCTAGTAGGATGGTAGGAGTAAAAGCTCGATCCATACTCAAAGGTAGGGAAGGCAATTGTGAGATTAGCCTTACCCTTAGATGTGATGAGGGTGCTATTCTGAGGCGCAGAAACCATGGGGTTACTGAGTTGGGGTTGACTCGGCACTATCACTGTGGGACTACCACTACTTTTCTCTTCAACAAGGAGATGTGTCGAGAATCAAGATCAATCTTGATACTTCACGTGGTCCTACTGATAGTCATAAGGGGAGTGCCCTCACATGTGATCCTCACTCCCTCAAATCCCCTACCAAAATGGATAAGGTGTGTATGATCCTATCGATGGAAGTTGGGCTAGTCCAAAGCCAAATCCATGCCATGAGGGAAAGTGAAAACAAATTTGCAAATGCCATTTTAAATCAACCTGAAAGCGAGCGTATGTATGGCGATAATGAGAATCGCAATAGAACGAGCTTGGATCAAATTTCTATCTTTGTTGATTTTTTTAATTTGAATTGAAAATTTGAACCCACATCCAACATCTTGGAAGTGTTAAGTGGGGTTCAAATAGATTTGAGAAGATTTGATTGAAAGAGGAATTTTGAATATGAATCCAACTTCAACAAATATGTTGAAAGATGGATTCAAATATTTTGAGAAGGATGCTTCCATAGGTTCATGTTTGTTTGAATTTAGATTTTGATTTGAGGACCCTTTAACAAATTTGGGTATGTTAAAGTAAGGGTCAATTGATTTTTTTTTGATTTGGTGACTTACTTAGCAAATTTGGGTATGCTAAGTGTTTGAAAAATTGTTTCTTTTGTGAATTGTTGTTTGATTTTGAAAATTAGTTTGTATGCAAGGTAAGAACCCAAGTGTGTTTTGTTTGATTTTTTGAAAATAGGATTCTTAGCAAATTTGAGTATGCTAAGAAGATCCTAAGTGTTTCATTTATTTTGGATATTTGATTTCTTTTTTAAAAGTTGGATCCTTAGCAAATTTGGGTATGCTAAGGAAAACCTAATGTGTTTCATTTTTATTTTGATTTATTTTTTAATTGGAAGTGGAGACTTTACTTTAGAAAATATGGTATGCAAAAGATGAAGTTCCACTTAATTTTTGTGAAATGGAGGTTTCACTTAGGAAATTTGAATATGCTAAATGAAATTCTGAAAGATTGTTCAAAAATTTTGTGTTTTGGCTTTGAAAATGGGAACTTCTCCTTAGCAAATTTGGTATGCTAAAGAATGAAGTTCCAAAAGTGCTTGAATTTTTTTTTGTTTTGAATTTGGAGACTTCACATAGCAAATTTGAGTATGCTAAATGAAGTTCCAAATGTTTGAAAATTTTGGTTTTGAATTTGGAGACTTCACTTAGCAAATTTGAGTATGTTAAATGAAGTTCCAAATATGTTTGAAAATTTTTGGTTTGGAATTTGGAGACTTCACCTAGTAAATTTGAGTATGCTAAATGAAGTTCCAAATATATTTGTTTTGGATTTGAGACTTCAGCAAATTTGAGTATGCTAAATGAAGTTCCAAATGTGTTTGAAAATTTTGATTTGAATTTGGAAACTCACTTAGCAAATTTGAGTATGCTAAATGAAGTTTCAAATATGTTTGAAAACTTTTGATTTTGAATTTGGAGACTTCACTTAGCAAATTTGAGTATGCTAAAAATGAAGTTCCAAATGTGTGTGAAAATTTTTGATTTTGATTTGGAGACTTCACTTAGCAAAGTATGCTAAATGAAGTTCCAAATGTGTTGAAAATTTTGATTTTGAATTTGGAGACTTGATAAATGTGTTTGAAAATTAAATTTAGAGTATTAGCAAATATGTAAATGTAGTTCCAAATGTGTTTGAAAATTTTTTGATTTTGAAACTTCACTTAGCAAATTTGGGTATGCTAAATGAAGTTCTAAATGTGTTTTGAAAATTTTTGATTTTGTATTTGGAGACTTCACTTAGCAAATTTGAGTATGCTAAATGAAGTTCCAAATGTGTTTGAGAATTTTATTTTGAATTGAAAACTTCTTAGCAATTTGAGTATACTAAATGAGATTCCAAATGTGTCTTGAATTTTGAAAATATGATTATTAAGTTTTGATTTTTGAAAATAATGCTTCCATTTAATAAATTTGGATATGTAGAAATGCAAATCAATCTTATTTTTGCAAATGTGAAAATTTTATTGTGTGATTGTCACTTTTGAAAGAAATTCCAATTAATCAATAGATGTTTAATGGATTTCCAAATGATTTAATTTTTATTTGAATGAAATCTTCATTCAATAAATTTGGATATATTGAATGGAGATGTTCATATGTGCTTTTGAAAATTTTGATTTTAATTTTTGGAAAGATGATTGTTCATTTTATTTTTAAAAATAAAATCTTCATCAAAATGAATGGAAGGAAGATGTTCATTTGTGCTTTTGGAAAAGATTGTTAGTTTTATTTTATTTTATTTTTTTTTAAATTCCTATATGTAACAATTATGAGAATTGTTAAATGAGGGTGATAAGAAAATTTTGTGAAAATATTTTATTATGTGCATTTTTGAAAGAGGTGCTTTTGAAAAGCAAAATTTTATGAAAAATTTATTTTATCTTTATTATTTTAGAATGAACCTTTCTTATCATAAAGATGATAAGAGGAAGTCTTTAAATGTTTTCTTTATTAGATTTTTATTTTACCCATTGGAGAACCTAATGGGGTTTTAAGACCAACACGGGTGAGGTCCTAAAACCTAAAGATGTGTTAACTTAAGAATGAAATAAGCTAAGTGCCAATAAAAGAAATAGTCTAGGGTTCATACAAAGTACAAACCCACTATCGATACTTGAAGACAATGATCATTTACCAAAGATGGAGAGAGGAACCATCTCCAGCGGAGTCGCCAGAAAAATCTGTGGATGGAAATTTTAACATTCCCGTATGTCCTCTTCATCATCATCTTCCTCCTCTTTCCTTTCTGAGGTGGAAAGAAAGAATAAATGAAAGAGAAGAACATAGAGGAATATAAAATTGCTTTGGATAATGTAGATCCATAGATGTTTATTAGGATGACAACATTGAGGAGAGGTACTATCTCAAAGATAGAAGTCACCACCCTACAATGGACCTAATCACCAATAAGGACTCCAATGTTTCTTCATATGTACCAGAGATTCTTCCCCTTTTACATGAAAAAGTAAAGTTTATTTTAAATTGGTCATTAAGTCTACAGAGCAAGCCCCAAAGTTAATTACATCCTAAGGAATGGATTCCTTAGAAAACTCTCGAATAAGGTAAATGATCATTGTCTTCTAAAGATTTCAATAGAAAAGGACTATCAATTGATTGGTTCATTTTAAAGATCAAATGGGATTGATCAAAGAGAGATTTATTATAAGCCAAATAAAGATAAGTAGAGATGCTCGATGCTAGGAAACCTAGCAAGCATCTCAAACTATTATGATTGGGCTTTATATTTTGAAATTGATTTAATTTGTTTGAGTTAAATTTTTTAGAAATTTAGGCTTATAATTCCATAACACATGAAAAAATGCCTAAGAAGTGAGGATTTATGCTTAGGGACCACAAAGGGGAGAAGCAACCTCAGAATCTAAATCTAGAGAGCTTTGGCAAGAGTTAAAAGCACAATCTAAATCTAAGGTGGAAATGAGTATTTGGTTTGCCTCCATAAGAGAGGACAAAAACCAACCGCTTGGACTTTTACAACCGCTGGGTGGCCAACTAACTCCTCCTACGATTTTAAATTCACATAAGCAAGTCATATGCTTTATGCAAGATAGATAGGCTATTATTTATTTAGAAAGAGACTAAGTCCTTAAACTCACTCCTTAAAGAGACTATATCATGTAAAAGGCATGCTTCAAATGACTTAAATCTAATGCAATTCAGATTTCATTTTATTTTCATTTTTGGACAATCATTTTGACTCAGGCTAATAAGATTCATATGCCTAAGCATGAGAAATGAGGAGGTGTGTTTCCACCATGGCTCTCACAGGTCAAGCCAAGCTTCTCTAGCAAAGGTGAAAGCCCTCTAATCAAGAGTGAAATAAGATGCATTTGTGCATGATGTTATAAAAGAAATACTCATCCAACTAAGGGGTTGCTAATTCTTTTATCTTGATTTTAAACCTAAGCTTTAGGTGTGGTTATGAGTTCTTTATTTTTAGTTTTGAGTTGTTAAATTTGATTTATTTTTCCTAAGAGCCTAATCCACATCCAGGCCATACATAAAGCAAGGAATAAACTAGAAAAGATGCCACTTAATGCACAAGCTAAACAAATCATCAATCAATTTATAAAGCTAATAAAATAAGAGAGGCCATTATGGTCTGCACCACCGCATAACCAAAACAAATTGGGTAGTCGAGCTCTCCTTATACAACCCGGATTACAAATGAATTAAATATACAATTAAGCAAGGAATTCATTGTTATGGGGTCTTCAAGCTTCTTCTTTCTTCTTCTTCTTTCTTCTTCTTCTTGGTTCCTTTCTTTTGGATGGTTGGAAGGTGGATGCTCCAAAGGCTTCACATGATCTTATGATCAATACTCATCCTAATCTCCACAACAATCATTCTAAAATCCTAATTGCAAAAATAACATGAAAAGAAAAAAGTAAATCAAACTAACACCTGCAAAATAAATGTTAGCTAAATAAACCACCAAATCCCAAGCATGTATATTGGACTTTTCACCCCACACATGGGTGACTAAGTCCACCTAGCCTATTAGATTATGCTTAGGGGTATAAGCAGCACAACAAAAGCATTTATATTTTTATTTATTTAGTCTTAAGCACAATCCCCTACAAAAAATAATGGTTAGACTAAGATCACCCTACCATTCATTCTACACACATACATCCTAACATCCAGTCTAAAATATACATCATAAAATAAAAGTAAACATCAAACCATGCACCACCCTAACCTAAAGCTAGAAGTGGTGACTTAGCCTAATGTGTGTGCTTTAGAGGTTTGTGTGGTATGCTTAGCTATATTTTAAGTTAGAATTTTCTAAGTGTGAAGTATGTTCAACTTTTTCATTTAAGTGATTTAATTATTTTGGATTGATTTTATTTCATGTTTTGATTAGTTCAAGTGAATCCTATTAATTACTAAGTTAGAAGAGAGGAAAGAGAAGAGAACTTTCTTCCTTCCCATCCCAAGTAATTTCTAAAGTAGATTCATATTTTTTAGTTTGTTTAGTGAATGTTTTATTAAGTGTTTTAATTAATCCTAAGTTTAGATGAACTCTAAACAAACCCATTCAAAAAGAAAGGCATTTTAAGATTAAATAAAATGAACCAAATTCACAAAACATACATCACTTCATTTCTTTCCCAACATGTATAACATGCATATGAATGAGTCCTAAGCATATCTATACACAAATGAGAATGTTTAACACACTTTATGATGCATGCTAAGTAATTCATTTAAGAAATTTGAAAGTTTTATGATGCATGATTTTCATTAAGTAGAAAAGAGATTTCTTATCCAATTTTCACATGCACACATGAAAGTAAGAAAGATAAAGTGACATTGTTAACTAGAGGTATAAGGTACAAGACATACTTAGGGCTACTTAAAGCCTCACAACCTTGGGATTTTCCAGACTAATTTATCACTTTCCTTAAATACGAACATATGTACAAAATAAATGAATGGAAAAGAAAGAATGCAAAAGTTTATTTTAGTTGATTTATTTTTGTTTATGCAATTTATATGTGCAAGTGCAGGTATCTTTCATAGGCAATAGCATAGGAATGAATAGGAAATGGAATTAGACAAGTGTTAGGTTCTTTTCAAATGAAGCATACATCTTACCAAATCCTATTCAAAATTATACTAAAAGAGAAGAGAAGGAAAACCTATACTAAACACATCCTTATGTCTTACTCACATGCAAGCTTATAATTAAGATATAAGTAACACACTTTCAGTTTTGATAATTGATTCATATATTTTGAAAATAATTTGAATTTAATAGTGATAATAGCCACACATATTTCTACTTTATCCCACACATGTAATTTTGACATAAAGTAAATATTTTAATTTTAAATTTAATTTTGAAAAGAATGGATGCATGAAACCACATGACATACATATTTAACATGTTAGGGAAAGAACTAAAGCAATGAAAGCATGTAAACACATTCACTTTAATTGAATTCTAAAGATAATCTTATGAATTAAGAAAGTTTCAAGTAAATTATAGTTTATTTAGTATGATTTTTTTTGTTTAGTTTTGAATTTGATTTAATTTTGAAAATGTGAGTTAAGTTTTCTGTTCCTAACCCATTCCCACATGTGTTTGACATTTACGTTTAATTTTTAGATGATTAGATTCATTTTAAATTTTGATTAGGTTAAGGTATGAATTAAGCATGTTAATTAACCCTTACCTACACCACCTTATCATAGTTAACCAAATAATTATGAGCCAATGAGATGACATAAAACCTCACAAGGAATTTAAATTTGCAATGCACCTAGGAAGAAAAGGGCCTAATGCAATTTGGCTAATGATTAATGGTTAATAAAGCTAAGGGGTTTAACTTAAGTAATTTCAAAAATACCCCTCACACATGTGAGTTGAGTTTTGATTTCCTTAATTGAACTTAAAGCTCTTTAACACCTAAGAATCTACCCAAAGTAGATTAATTAAGTTCTAGAAAGTTTTAGAAATTTTAAAAAATTAATTAAAAGGGTAATTAATGACCCTTAATTAAGAGAGGATTAAGGAAAGAAAAGAGGGTTTAGGGAATAGCTTAGAGGAAATACACCAAAATTATTCCCTAAGCCTCATATTCACTGGATCAAACCTTAATCAACTTCAACAAGGGATTAAAACACTAATCAAATCCTTAATTATCCTTAATTACATAAAAGGGTAATTAGGAAATGAATTTGCAATTCCCTCAATTAAGCCATCAATAAATCCCAAGAAAATTAGGGGAGGTAGAAGTCAACCCCCAAAATATACCCAAGAAATTTGATATTAATTACATGATTATTAAGGAGTAATTAGCAAATTAAGATTTCCATTAAAACCTGAAATCATAGAAAGATATTATTCAAAATCCATTAAACCCAATTTTAGAATACTCTAGATTGAATTATCTTTTAGTGATAATTTACCTCATATTTTTCTATTTTTTATTTATGGAGATATGAATTTTTAAAGCTTAGAGGATTAATTAGAATTAATTAAAACCTAATTAAATCCCTTTAACCCATGACACGACATGCGGTGGTGACGGTCAGTGCACTTTCCATGCATCGTGTGGTGAGCAGTCACTTAAAAGTCCCATCACCATGTGGCACGTGATGGCGGTACGTGATTTTACATCTGTCGTTTGATCAATGATCGACCAACCAGGAATAGCCCTACGATTTTAAAAGGATAAGTGGATTTTAAAATGTGCATTTAATCTCGATCGTCCATCCAAAATGCACGGATGAATGACCAGAGATATATCCCTACTAAAGCTTGTGGATCATAGGAACCGTCAATGATCTAAGCCCTGATCCGAGCATGATTGAGCTCGGATTGGGATAAAATTTTGCACACACCATCATACACTAATGGCATTCCTATCCAACAGTTGAATTTTCATGCCATTACACTTTCTTTCACAAAGGACCAACACCCCTTAAGTTTAGTGATCGAAAAATGCCATACCTCATCAGAGGTGATCATCGGCACTCGATTCCCTTAGAGGAGCTTTGTCTGATTGAGACAAAGCTGTGGTGAAAGAATTAGCTCCAAAGGTTGAGTAGTTTGCTCTATGGACCAACCCCTCCTCCTTGTGAGCTTAGTTTTGATCTAGGTGAGCCTTCCCTTGCCTTTGGAGCTTGGGTAAGATGTTGAGTAGACTCGACTTGATCCTCTGGTGGAGTGTGCAATGAATTTTGGAGTGTGGGAAATTTGGAAATCAATGGAGCTCCCTATTTTCTCTTGAAGAAATTGAGAATGGCTAATTTCAAATCCCTCCTAGGAAGCTTTCACGATGGCTCTAACACTCTCTAACACTCAATCGACAATGAGCATATGAAAATTGAAGTGAATTAGAAGGAGTATATCTCCCCCCTATGGCAATTGGACGGCCGAAGCATGGTTTTTCATTTTGATCCAATTGCTAATATGGAAAGGTCTGTTTGAGTTGTTAGATGTTGGTACATGGTCAGTTTGAGCTAAGGAGTGGATTGGTAACCTACCATGTGCTTCAAATTGGGTGGAGGGAGGTTTCACACATGGCCAATTTGAGCCATATGGTCGATTTTTGCCTTGGGGCCATTTGGGTTGACCCAAACCCATTGGGTTGGGTGCACCACCCTCCATAGGGTCTACTTGACCAATTAGGAAGGTATCAAGTAGATATGAAGAGGGCTTGATGAAATTCCCCATGGATTTGACCAAAATTTATTCTATGGCCTAGAGGTAGAATGGTCATTTGGCTGATTTTTGAATTTGAATGTGTTGGGTGTGTTGAGAAAAGAAGTTTGGCCAAGTTTCATTGGATGTAGAGTTCATTTGATATGGTTTAGCTCATGTTGTGTCATAATGGGTCAACTTGGGTCAAGTTGATCAATTGGTCAACTTGGGTCAAACCAAGGGTTGGGACAAGTTCATATGACCATTTGAAATGTTTTGGGTTTTGGTTTGATTCAATTTGGTTTAGTTTTGAGTTTGGCTCATATGACTTCATTTAGGTCAAATCATGTCAAGTTGACCAATTGACCCATTTGACCTATTTGAGCTAGGTCATGGGTAGGTTTAGGTTTGGTTAGTCATATGAAGTAAATTGGTATCTTTGTTTCCAATCAATTTAGGTTAAGTTTGAATTTGGCTCAACATGACCCATTTAGGTCAAGTTGGGTTCAAGGTCAATTGAGATAGGTTAGGTCTAGTTGGCCAATTGAGTCTTTGGTCAAATTCAATAAGTGATTTAGAATGAACTTGACCCATTGGTTTCAATCAATTTGGCTTAGATCAAGTTTTGACCCATTTTTACTTTTTAGGTCAAGTTGGGTCAACGTTGGTCAAGTAGCCAATTGGGTTAGGTTAGGCTCAAATGTTGACTTGGTCAAGTTTAAAAATAGTTCATGAATGAGCTTAGATCAATGGTTTTAATCAATTTGGCCTATGGTGGATTTTGGCTATGTTAGGTTTTATTTTAACTAAGTGTTGACTTGGTCAACTTTTAGGTTTGACTTAGTTTGACCCAATTTGATTGATTGATCATCTCATAGTGATTGTTGATAATGATGAGGGGCATAGGTGAGTTTGATTCAATCCAATTTGGTTCATTAGAATTTTTAGGTCACTTTGGGTCAAGTGAGCCTAAGTGGGTCAAATGGTTGGTCAAAGTTTGATTTGAGTTTGATTGGACTTGTATATGGACTTATGATTGAAATATAAATCCATTTGCAAGTGGTTTGAAGTCAAATGGGTTTTGATTCATTTGACAATTTCATATTCAAAAGAAGACCATGAATGGATTTGGGGTTTGATTTTTGAATTAGATTTTGATTAAGTGATTAAAATTTGTATTTATATTTGGATTCATGATTGAAGGATTGATTGAATCATGATGGAAAATCATGAGTTTGGCTTGATTTGAAGTTGATTTAGCTAAGTTCAAGATTTTGACTTAAAAGGCTTAGGTTGGATTTTGAGTGGATTTGAGTTTGATTTTTGGGAGTGGTTTTGATTGTTTGAATTTATATTTTATTTATATATGTGAATATAAATTAGAATATAAATGGTCAAGAGAAAATTTCATGAATTTGGAGTGATTTGATCATGATTTAGGCTAAGTCCTTAAGAGAGGAATAAGGACTTAAGAAAAGTTTTGGAGTTTGAAGCTTAAATATTGAATTTAGATTTGATTGATTTATATTTATATTTCATTTAGATATGTGAATATAAATGAGAATATAAATGAGTTATGAGAAAATCTCACGAGTTTGAATTGATTTGATCATGATTTAGGCTAAGTCCTTAAGAAGGAAATTAAGGACTTTATTAGGAATTTCAATCATGGATTTCAATCATGTGATATTGATTTGAGTTTGGAGAAAATTAAATAAAGTTGATTTGGAGTTTGAGAAAATCAATTAAGATTGATTTGAAGTTTGACTTGATGGAAGCAAGTGAGAATGGTTTAAGCTAAGGGTAGAATTTTTTCTAACAGACCCATCCTATGGCTAACTCTTCTAAGTCTCAAGGACTAGGTTGAGTGTCCACCTAATCACTAGATGTGTCTTAAGACTAAGTAACTCTTAAAGTCTAAGAGGAATCCTATGTCTAAGATGGAGGGGTTGAGAGCTCATTCTAAAAATGAGGTCAACAGGCATTCACTCAATAGTCAGCCCTAAGTTAGGTTCAATCCGTTGCCTTACCAATGGATCACCCTAGCAACTGGTCCCTACTTTGGAGGATGTAAGTCTACTACGCTTTCCTCCTAGTATAGCTGTTGCACACCGAAAGGCATTGCTTTGGTCGATTTTTCCTACTATGTGATTACTAGACTACACCATTGGATCGATAAATGGAGTTGAAGCCTCCATGGTTCTACTCGTCCATCCATGAAAACCAACATGGTCCATCTCAAAATCCAAAATCTAAAAATCTAGAATAAATTCAACCTTCTTCCCTCAGTGGAGTGAGACAAATAAAACAAAACAATCAATGAATCCAAATCAAAATCTTTTGCTTCTCCTCAGTGAGATGCAAGTCTTTCTAGCTCCCCAACGGATCCAGAATTCTAATGCCTCAGCGGATTTCACAACCTTTCCTCCCTTGTGGATGACTTGAACTTGCCTCCCAGTGGAGTTTACTTTTCTATCCCCCATAGAGTCAAAACAAACACAATTAAACAAATAATAAATTAAATCCAATCAATTTCTCCCCAGTGAGACTCAAATCAAACCTCTCATCCTTTTGAGAATGGCTTGAACCTATTTCCCTAGTGGAAGATTCATGTACTCTATCCTTAGTGGACTCCTCCTTCCCTCTCTTATGTCCTTGGCATAAGTAGATTCACATTGTACTAAGCTCTAGATTCATTTTACACCTTGGGTTAAGAGTAAACCATTTCTGTTAGTGCTTGTGATCGTTCGGTGTTGTTGATCATTTCGATCAACACCAATACATGCGGTGTTCCTTATCAGTCACACCAAACCTATTGAGCGCCATTTACTGATCTTACTTTTAGAATGAGCTCTCAACCCCTCCATCTTAGAAATAGGACTTCTCTTAGACATTAAGAGTTCCTTAGTCTTACGACATCTCTAGTGATTAGGTGGACACTCAATTTAGCCCTAGAGACTTAGAAGAGTTAGTTATAGGAATAGGTCATGCCTAAGGGGTGTTAGAAAAATTTACCTACCCTATAGCTTGAAACAAATCCTCACTTCCTTCTTCCAAGTAAAAACTCCAAACTCATATCAAATCCAACTCTAACTCAAACCTTGAACCAATTCAATGGATTTTCTTAAATCATGAATCAATTCCAAATAATTGAAATATATGATTGAAGCCCATGATTGGATTCCAAACTCCAAAATATTTCCTAAGTCCTTTGATTCCCTCTCATGGACTTAGCTCAAATTAAATCTAAATCAATTCAAATTCAAGGAATTTTCTCATAACCCATTTATATTCTCATTTATATTAACATATATAAATAAAATATAAATTCAAATCAATCAAACCAAATTCAAAATTCAAATCTAATTCCAAAAATATTTCCTAAGTCCTTTGATTCCCTCTCATGGACTTAGCTCAAATCAAACCTAAATCAATTTCAAGAAATTTTCTTATAACACATTTATATTCTCATTTATATTCACATATATAAATGAAATATAAATTCAAATCAATCAAACCAAATTCAAAATTCAAATCCAATTCCAAAAATATTTTCTAAGTCCTTTGATTCCCTCTCATGGACTTAGCTCAAATCAAATTTAAATCAAATCAAATTCAAAGATATTTCTCATAACCCATTTATATTATCATTTATATTCACAAATATAAATGAAATATAAATTCAAATAGCCAAAAATTAATTCAAAACTCAAACTCAAATTCAACCAAAATTCAACCTAAGCCTTTCAAGTCAAAATCTTTAACTTAGCCAAATCAATTTCAAATCAAGCCAAACCCTTGATTTTTCTTCATGATTCAATCAATCCTTCAATCATAAATCCAAATATAAATACAAATCAATCACCAATCCAAAACTCAATTCAAAAATCAAACCCAAATCAAACTCATGTTCACCCTTTTGAACTTGAAATTGTCAAATGAATCAAAACCCATTTGACTTCAAGCCATTTGCAAATGGATTTATATTTCAATCATAAGTCCATATGTGAGTTCAATCAAACTCAAACCTAGCTTTGACCAAGCCATTTGACCCATTTAGGTTCACTTGACCCAAAGTGATCTAAAATACCCTTATAAGCTAAATTCTAATCCTAACCAAATTGGATTGAACTAAGCCCATCTAAGCTGCACATGTGAGCAACAATCATCATGAGATGATCAATCACTCAAATTGGGTCAAACCAAGTTAAACTTAAGGGTTGACCAAGTCAACACTTAGCCAAAATGAAACCTAAACTAGCCAAAATCTACTATAGGCCAAATTGATTGAAACCATTGATCAAAACTCATTCATGATCAATGTTTGAACTTGACCAAGTCATCATTTGAGCCTAACCTAGCCCAATTAGCCACTTGACCCAAGTTGACTCAAGTTGACCTAAAAAGTCAAAATGTGTCAAAACTTGATCTAAGCCAAATTGATTGAAACCATTGGGTCAAGTTCATTCTAAATCACTTGTTAAACTTGACCAAAGCCCCAATTGGCTAACTAGACCTAACCTAACCAAATTGACCCTGAACCCAACTTGACCCAGAGGGTCAAATTGAGCCAAATCCAAATATAAACTAAATTTATTGGAAACAAGATACCAATCCTTTTCAAATGATCAACCAAACATAAACCAACCCATGACCTAACCCAAATAGGTCAAATGGGTCAAATTGGTCAACTTGACCAAATTCAAATATAAATCAAAGTGAACAAAATTAATGATGCCAACATATTTCAATTGGTCATATAAACTTGACCCAATTTGACCAATTGGTCAACTTGACCCAAGTTGACCCATTTTGACCTAAATGGGTCAATATGAGCCAAATCATATCAAATCAATTCCAAATTCATTGAAACTTGGCCCAACCCATTTTTCAATCATACCAAACATATTCAAACTAAATTTCAATCCAAATGACCATTTTACCCCTAGGTCAAAGGATAAATTTTGGCCAAATTCACCTGGAGTTTGATCAAATCCTCTCCATAACCACTTGGCACCCTCTTATGGACTAAGTGGAAACTAGTGAGTGTGGTGCACCTAACCCATCAGGTTTGGGTCAGCCCAACCCAACCCAAGGTCAAAACTGACGACCACCATGGAAATAAGCACATGGGGATCATTCATCCTTTCATTTTCCACATGTGCAACTTCTCCACTCCCTCTCTCGGGCAAACCACCCATGCAAAAACCCTAAATGACCTAACAACCCATTGCATGAGGTCAATTGATCAAAAATGGCATCTCTAAGCTCGGTCGTCTGATTGCTCTAGGGGGAGATATACTCCCCCTAATTTCAATTGAATTCAATAGTCTCCAATTCGATTGAGCTTAGGGAAGCCAGAGGAACCATTTCCAAGTCTTCTCAAGCTTCTTAGAGTGAGTAGGAATTTCCCATTTCTTGATTTTCTTAGACTGAAAACAAGGGAGCTCCCTCACTAATCCATCTCACTCAATACTCCAAACCAATTGAATTCACTCTGCAAGCTTCATTAAGGAACTCAATCGAGTTCACCCAAGCCTTCACATAAGTTCTCCAAGCAAGGAAGGGTGCTCTTGATCAAGGCTGCAAGGAATTGAAGGTGAACTTGGTCCATAGAGAGATCTACTCAACCCCAAGGATTGAAACTTTCAACAGGGCTTTGTCTCCACTAGACGAAGCTATCTCATCAAACTTTAGCATCGATGATAGCCTCCAGAGAGGTATGCCATTAAACCGAGCTTAAATTATCCATGGTGTGGTCCTTTGTGAAGTGAAGTCTCATCCCATGAGGATCTAGCCATTGGATGTGTTCCCCATTACTCTTAGATAGTGTGGGTTGAGTTTTATTTCAATAAGAGCTCAATCGAAGCTAGATCTTCCCCTAGAAGATGGACGGTGGCCATCTCCCATAGGGAAGATCAGGGATGGATCATGGGCCATCCATCCACACATTTTAGATGGACGACCATGATCAAGACACGTAGATCCATCGTTTTAACCCTTAAGAATCGCGGGCTTGATCTTAGCCGTCTGATCCTTGATTGGACAGTTGGGGAGAAAGCACATAGCGTTGCCACTGACGCGGCACTAGGATGTGACAACTTAAGTGGCCTCTCCATCATGCGTGAAAAGCGCACCGCATCGCACACATGCATGGGATTAACCACTTAATTAGGGTATTTAATTAAGGAAAAATCATGGAAACTTTAAATATTCATATCTAAGTGTAGAAAAAATAAAATAATATGAAATAAATTGCATATGAAAGATAATTGAATGTAGAATATTATAAAATTAATTTTGTAAATTTTGAATAGTGTTATTTTCTGAATTTGGGTTTTATTGGGAATATAATTAGGCTAATTACCCTATGATTATTCCATTAATTAATCTCAAACTTCTCATGTGTATTTAGTGGGATGACTTCTGCCTCCCCTAATTTTCTTGAGATTTATTAAGGTTTGACTAGGGTAATTGTTAGATTCATTCCTAATTATCCTTCTAATATAATTAAGCCTAATTAAGTGTGTAATCAGTTTAATCCCTTGATTGAGTTAATTAAGGTTTGTTTAAATGAACAGGATATTTAGGGAATAATTTTGGGATATTTTCCTTAAGAAATTCCTTAAACCCCCTCTTTCTTCCTTAATCCAAATTTAATTAAGGATTAATCCACTAATTACCTAGCTAATTAATTTGATAAAATTCTAAAACACTCCAAAACTTAACTAATTCATCTTGGGTAGGTGCTTAGGTGTTTAATAACCAAATTATATTTAGGAAATCCAAATCCAACTCACATGTGTGGAAAGGGTTATGAAATTACTTAAATTAAACCCTTTAGTTTACTTAATCATTAATAATGAGCCAATTGCATTAGACCCCTTTCTTTCTTAGGTGCATTGCTGATTTAAATTTCTTATTTGGTTTTATGTCATCCATTGGCTCATAATTATTTGGTTAAGTATGCTAAGGTGGTGTATGTAAGGGGTAATTAACACACTTAACTCACACCTTAATCTACTGTTGTACTTCGTTCAGTTACGTATTGCTAGAACAAACTAAATTAACTCACATATGGGGAAATGGGTTAGGACCAGCAAACATTCCTTCACATTTCCTAAATCAAACATAAAGCAAATTCAAAACAAAAATCACATTAAATAAACTTTGATTCACTTTGAACTTTCTTATTTCATAGGATTGTCTATAGGAATTAATTAGGGTGAATGAATTTATATTGCTTTCATCACTTTATTTCTTTTCTAGCATGCTAAATGTTTATGTCATACGAAAATCATGCATCCATCAACAACAACAACAATAACAAGCCTTAATCCCACTATGTGGGGTCGGCTACATGAATCCTTTGTCTCCATTATGTCCTATTATGTGTCAAATTTTAATTTAATTGAAGTATACTAAGATCATTTTTCATACATTTTAACCAAGTGCTTTTAGGTCTACCTCTACCTTTCTTAACATAAGGAAAATCTACGCATCTACTCTCCTAATCGTCATGGACGTGGCTTTATGTGGCCAAACCATCTAAGACTCTCCCTAATCTTATCTACCACTGGAGCTACTCCAACTTTTTCCCGAACATACTCATTTTGCATTCTATCTCTAAGGGTAAAGCCACTCATCCACAGCATCCTCATCTACGTAACACTTAACTTAGTCTTATGTTTCTCTTTTATTGGCCAACATTTTGCACCATAAGTCATTGCGGTCTTACCACCATCTTATAAAATTTTCCTTAAGTTTAAGTGGAACTTTTCTATCACATAATAGGCATGCATTCCTCCACTTCAACCATCCAACTTGAATTCTACTAATAATATCTCCATCTATTTCACCATCATTTTGAACAATAGAGCCTAAATATCACGATCGCTCACTCTTATTAATGACTTGATCACCTAAAGTCACAACACTACCACTAAAACTTCTACAACTAAAATTACACTCCATATATTCAGTTTTAGATCTTGCGAAAACCTTTAGACTCTAAAGTTGACCTCCATAATTCAAGTTTACGTTGGACTCCTCTCTAGTCTTATCAACAAGAAGAATGTCATCGACAAAAGCATACACCGGTACATCTTCTTGTAAATGCCTCGTAAGAACATCCATAACTAAAGTAAAAAGATAAGGGCTTAATGTTGATCCTTGATGTAATCCAGAAATAGGAAAATAGTTTGTCAATCCTCCTTGTGTTTGGACACAAGTGGCTAGTATACATATCCTTAATGACTTGAATATAACCAATATTAACTTCTTTCTATTCTAGAACTCTCCAAAGAACATCTCTTGAGACTTTATCATAAGCTTTCTCTAAATCAATAAATATCATATGTAGATCCTTTTTATTTCTCTATGCTTCTCCATCAAACCTCTTAACAAATGTATAGCATCCATAGTAGATCTACGGCATGAAACCAAAGCGATTGTGAGAAACTTCGTATCACATCGTAACCTATGCTCAATTACTCTCTCCCATAATTTTAATGTATGGCACATTAACTTAATTCCTCTATAATTTGCACAATCTTGTGCATCACCTTTATTCTTAAATATAGGAACCAACAAACTCTTTCTCCACTCATCGGCATCTTTTAGTCTTTAAAATAACATTAAAAGATTTGTAAGCCAAGAAATTCCTTGATCTCTAAACATTTCCACACTTCTATTGGAATATTATCCGGTCTCTTGCTTTTCCACATTTCATTTTCTTTAAAGCTTCACTAACAGTTACTAATCTGACGATAAAAATGAAATTCTCTATTTTTGTTTAGGGTATTAAGGTTGCTAAAATCAATCTTACTTTCAGATCCTTCATTGAAAAGTTTATTAAAATACCTCATCCACCTATTTTCAATATCTTTTTCTAAGAAAAGTACTTTATTATTATCATCCTTAATACTCCTCACTTGAACTATGTCTTTACTTCTCCTATCTCTTTGGTTGGCTAACTTATCCATCCCTTTTAAAAATCAAAATTAAAAATGAACTATTTTCTTTATGTCAAATTGCATGTTTTGGCTAAAGTAAAAATATGAATGACTATTATCACTATTAAATTCAAAATTATTTTCAAAACTTATAAATCAAACATTAGAATTGAAAGGTACAATACTTATAATTATTTATAAGCTTGCATGTGAGAAATATAAAGATATGTGTTATGTGGCTTTGATTCTCCCTCTCTTTCTTAACATAGAATTCTATAGATTGGAAAAGTGTATAGTCCATTTGAAAAGGACATAACACTTGCTCAAATCCATTCCTATATACTCCTATGTCATGACTTAGGAAGAAATTTTACATCACACATATAAATTAAACAACCAAACCAAAAATCAAATAAATTTAAACTTTTACATCTTTCTTTTTCCATTTATTTCTTTTATACATGCATATGTATTTAAGGAAAGTGGTATATTAGTCTGGACAATCCCGAGGTTACGAGGCTTTAAGTAGCCCTAAGTAAGTCTTGTACCTTACAGCCTTGGTGCTAACAATGATGTCATACTCACTTATTCCTTTTATACATACACATGTGCATATGAATAAAGGATAAAATAAATCCCTCCTTTCTACTTAATAAAAATCATGCTTTATAAAGCATCCAAATTTTCTTAAGTAACACTACTTAGCATTCATTATTAAGGTGTGAATTTTCTTAAGTAACACTACTTAGCATTCATTATTAAGGTGTGCTAAACATTCTCATTTGTATGATATGCTTAGGATTCATCCATATGCATGTTATACATGTTGGGAAAGAAATGAAGTGATGTGTATTTTGTGATATTAGTTCACTTTACTTAATCTTAAAATGCCTTTCTTTTTGAATAGGTTTGTTTAGGAAAAATCTAAACTTGGGTTTAATTAAAAATACATAATAAAATATTCACTAAATAAAAATCAAATATGAATCTACTTTAGAAATTACTTAGGGTAGGGAAGGAAAGAGAAGTTCTCTTTTCTTTACCTTCTCTTTACAACTTAATAATTAATTGTAGGTTCATTCAAACTTAAACAAATCACCAAATAAAAATCAACTAAATTAATTAAATAACTTGAATAAAACCACTCCTCTAAGTTGAACATTTTCATACTTAGAAAATTTCAACCTTAAAGCCATATCTAAGCATACCACACAAACCTTAAATGACACACACATTAGACTAAGTCACCATTTTTTAGCTTTAGCTTAGGGCAGTGCATGGTTTGATGTTTGCTTTTATTTGTGATATTTTATTTTAGTCTGGATGTCAGGGTGTATGTGCGTAGACTGAATGGTAGAACAATTTAGTCCAACCATTGTCTTCTGCAGGGGATTGTGCTTAAGGGGAGATGTAATAAAAATATAAATTCTTTTTTTTCTTTGTGCGGTCTTATATAAGCATAATCCAATAAGCCAGGTGGACTTGGTTACCATGTGTGGGGTGCTAATTCCAATATACATGCTTGGGATTTCTATGGTTTGTTTAGCTAATTTATGTTTTGCAGGTGTTAGTTAGATTTACCTTTTCTTTTCATGTACTTTTGTAATTAATATTTTGGAATGATTGTTATGGGAGATTAGGATGAGCATTGTTCATAAGATCTCATCTTATGTACCATGTGAAGCCTTTGGAGCAACCACATTCCAACCATCCAAAAGATGGAACCAAAAGAAGAAAGAAGAAAAGAAGAAAAGAAGAAATGAAGAACCCCATAACATGAATTCCTTGCTTAATTGTAATTAATTCATTTTTAATTTGGGTTGTATAAGGGTAGAGCTCGGCTACCCAATTTATTTTCGAGTTTGTGTGGTGGTGCCCAACCACAAATGACCTTTTATTCTTTTGCGTTAGCTTTATAAAATGTTTGATGTTTTGTTTAGCTTGTGCATTAGAAATGATATCATTTTCCTAGTTTCTTCCTTGCTTAATGTACGGCCTGGATGACGATTAGGCTCTTAGGAAAATAAATCTACTACCAAATTAATCAACTCAAAATTAAAAATAAATAACTCATAACCTCACTTAAAGTCAAAGTTAAAATTATGATAAATGAATTAGCAACCTTTTAGCTGGATGTGTACTTTCTTTCTTAACATCATGCATAAAAGCATATTATATCACTCTTGATTGGATGGCTTCCAGCTTTGCCAGAGAACTTGGCTTGACCTGTGAGAGTCATGGTGATTAGGTTCATTATATGGTGGTGACTTCTATCTTTCGAGATAATACTCTTTTCCTCAATGTCGTACCCGATCATCCTAATAAGAATATCTGCGGATCTGCATGGAATCCTGACAAGACATTTTTATAATTTTGTTTTCACCACAGATGAAGGAAAGAATATAAAAATTTTACCACACTTACATCCCCCTAAATAACCACAAAAATATTTCAAATATGTTACATTATTTTTATATTGGATTTCTTTTACATTGCATTTCTTTTTCAGCACCCCAAATAACCCCTTAATAAAGAGATCTAAAAGATTGAAAAAAAAATTGCATGTTAAATGTCAATGGTTAGAGAATGTTTGGTGTTAATCAGTTGTAGGTGTTGATGAGTAATGTTTGTTACATGCAGAAAAATTCGGGTCGGTAGAGTAGGAGAATTCGATGTCTTAGCGTTGCTCAAAAGTTTTGAACACACAACAAAAGAGTTTGAGAGATGATTTTACATGAAAAACCTAGGAAGGGAAAAATCATGAGGCCTAGCCCACTTAGAAATAATTTCACTATATCAACTTTTGTTACAATTATTATCTTTTCTCCAAAGTTGGAGAAGGATAGCTTACAAGAGTAAGTTTTGTGACAAGCTTCAATTAATTAGCAAAGAAGGTCTTGCTTGAGGTGGTAGTCTGATGATTCAATGAAAACTATCGAAAGATGGTCAGGTGGTAGTTGGTAGTAGCTGACGATGGTGAATGGTGGTGACCAATAGTGGTTGCCAGCGGTGATCCAATGATTGTCGGCATGAGCTCCAAAAATTCACCACCAACCTCTCGATAAATGAAGAGAGTATGATTTAAAATGTCGGTGTAATTTTCATAAGGCAGATGGAATAGTAGATAAGACACTATATAGAGATTTCACCCTCATTTGGTGAGGACTTTAGATCGATTCGGGTTTTTTTTATAGATGAAGCACTATAGTTAATTACCTCCCAATAAGTGGGAGAACTTTCAATTAAGGCTAGTGTTAGTTCTTAAATGTAACATAATAGCGATATGGAGTTTAAAATTTGAGATTATGAAATTCATCATTTTATCATAAAGTGGATGGTTGGGGGAATGATGACGTGCCCGATCTAAATCTCATGGTTCCATCATCCCGAGCTGTCGTAGTCCCTAGTCTACTTAGTTAGAGAAGGTAGTCGACCCAACCTGATCGAAGGATCCTTATTAGCAACACATGGGTTACGTCGTCCAAGAAATTCTTGTAGACTTGGGGTGGTGTTTGTCTAAGGAGGCAATCTTAAGTCTACCTTAGGCGTGAGGCTTTTTTGCCTTTCGGTGTACCCATGATTCACAACTCAAAGAGGCGAGGAGTATTGGGGAGCATATGGGCTTTAGTTGTGATCGTAATATAATAGATCCTACTAGCCAAACCACCCGATCAGAGGACTTTGGTCATAACTGCATAATATATGGAGCTTACTAGCCAAGCCACACAGTTAGTGAAAATGGGTCATGTCCTTACTGACCTGAGATTGATTGAGAGTGAACATAATAGAGCACTTGATTTGACTTTAGCTTATTTGTGAGCTAGAGTTTTCTTAATTTGTCACCTTTAACAAACAGCTGCGGAAGGTGGGTTGAATTTTAACTTTAAATTTTTAGATGTTGAATTTCATTTAAGCATTTTTAGATTGATACTTAATTTGAGTTAATTTAATTTGAAATTAAAATCATATTTTGATGGAAGTATCCCCTCCGGTTGAAATCACCATTCAACACAGCCATTGTCGGGGTTTATGAGTTTACTTGATCATTTAATTTATTGTTTCACATCTTGTTGACTCTACTAGTTTAATAATAAAGAATCAGATCTACTGTCATATGATAGAATTAGCTTCTTAGATATTTTACTAAGTTGAAATTCTCATAATAGATTTTATATTTTGTTAACCTGGACCTAGTCCTAAGACTAAACCAAGAAGCAACCCACGCAGCATCCTCAAACACTTTGAATTTAAGCATTCAGCATAGTATCGAGGCCCATGTGCATGTATTTAAGAATACCTTAATTAATGTCTTCTGTTCGCTTGTACAATGTGTTGCGAATTCGATGTCGTTTGAGGGCGTTATAAATTGATCTAATATCTTATTAGATCCCTTGGGTTAATATTGAATTACTTTCTTTTATTCCAAATTTATTAGTCTTTAAATATTCAATAGACTCTACATAATTTCAAATTCATCACCAACTATACTCAATTTCTCATTGATCTAATCATAGTATTTAATAAGATGAAGAATTCATTGATTATACCCATTCATTGACTTCATGGAAAATCTCGGAAATTCTTTGATTTTTCTTCAATTTATTTGGGTATATTTGAAGAGTATATCTTAATTCCAAGAGCCTCTCTTATGCTTTTGATGTCAAATTGAAATTCTTACTTCATTTGATAATTTTCACCTCAATCAATTCATATTGATTACTCATTTTTGAATATTCAAAGAGAAACTCTCACATCAACTCTAATATAGATTTATCCTTAACTACACATCGGGCTTCATATTTATTTAATAACTAGACTTCAAGTTCATCTAAGTCTCTTGTGGATTTAGTATTTGACTCCCCACATATCAAATAAAGCCTATTTAGTTAATTTGCAGAACCCCACTTTGCCATGGAATTTATATTTGTTATTTTTATTTTATTCAAGCCACAGAAAATTACAATTAAAGCCTTTGAGCTATCTAAAACCCGCTCACCTTATCATTAAAGTGGCTCTTCCCATTTCCATAAATAACACTAAGGGAGAGCCTTCAATTTCATATAGTTTTCTTGAGGGGTTGGAGTATTTTGGAGTTTTTGAGAGGGGAAAAAGATTTGATTACATTCTGGGCTTTTATTTTCCAAAGTTTCTTTTATTTAGGTTTATCATATTTATATCTTAAGTCCATTTCACACCCTAAATCCACCACCTCATTTGAGAGTGAGGAAAGTGATAGCATGAGAAGACACCATAGGAGATATTAGTGGATAGAGGGGGTGATCCACATTCACACATCTTCTTCAAACTTATTTTCTGCGACTTGTAATGATCAAAAGAGGGTCTGGTGGGGAGGTTTGACTAGAGGATGATTTTGGCTAGGGGAGATTCTGGCTAAGGAGGTTTCATATTTTGGTTAGGTGAGATTTCAGATTTCGATTAGGGAAGATTTTAGATTTCGGCTATGAGAGATTGCGACTGCCAGGAGATTTCGTGTCCAGGGGAGATTGATGCCAAGGAGATTTCAAATTTGACCGCTACCCAAGTGGATGGGAAGGAAAAGGTAAAGAGTGGGGGGGGGGGGAAGATGACACCTACTGATAGGGTGAAGGAAGAGGAAGAGTGGAAGAGTGGAAGAAGAACCCAACGTGCTTGTTTGGAACGACGGAGAGAGAGAGAACCGGAGTGTCATTTTGAAAAGTGGGAACCATTGATCTTTAAGGAGGGGGAAGGAGGGGGAACGATTTGTGTGATTGAAGGGGGAGAGCCAAGCGGGAACGGGTGAAGAGGAGGGATCGTGTTTGGAGCATGCGGATGTATGCCGGAGGACCGCTGAGCGAAGTGGATCTATGCGGAGTTTGAATGGAGCTTATTAGGAAGGATCAACAATGCTAAATGAAAAGAGCATCAGCACCTAAGTCAAATCAAATGAATTTTGGCTGGGTCAGAATATATATCAATCTTAGGGTTATTTTGATGTTTGGATGCATATAGCCGCTAATTTTCAAGATTTAATCAATTTAATTTCATGAAATGTGCGTCACTTCAATAACATATATCATCTTAGGTTATTTTTGATGATTAATGATGCAATAATAGTCCAGCGACAATCGTTGCTTTTGTCTAGTGATCAAATCGCAGGATTTCATCCTAAAGACGCATATGTATCATTCGACATTTATGCACTATCCAATTGAAAAGAGAGGGATGAAGTGATATGAGTTTTGATATTTCCAAAGCTAACAATACAAACAATGAATGGAGAGGGAGTCAGAATGATACATGATGGTGGATGATAGTGAGGAGGAGGAGGAATCGGGAATTATGCAATATTTATGTTCTGACCAATTTCGACATTCTGAATGTGATGGTAAAGTCCATTCGCCAATCAAAGATCATTTTGACTAATTTTGAAGATGTTTGGTGCATCTCAGCTCTGATTTATGCTCTGAAGCATTCGAAGTCGATCAAGTTCATCTTATAAGCTCGATTCGACTCATGTGGTATATATGAAGGTCAATAAATGCCCCAACAAATATGATTCACGCATGGATCGAGTCATGTTTGTTGAAAATTAGTTGACCCTATTGACTTTCTTCTCTCTCTTTTTTGTTCCCCATCTTAGATAACTTCTTGTTTTATGTTTTTTGTATATCTTGGATTCTTGCGTGTTATTTCTCTAATCACTTGATACGAATGTTCAACTGAGAAGACCAATGATCTCTGGCTATCACCGAGCTTGATGCTCGGGGATAAGGATTGAAGCGGCCGATATGTTGAGGGATGTGATTTTTACTAGGGTTTCTTTGCGGCCTCCATGCTTCTAACGTACTTGCTTCGAGGATCCGATTGGGTGGCTACCATTAAGCTGAAATGGGGACTACAATCCTCACGAATATTACAATATGTTAGTTCGATATTGTGATATTTTATAACACTTTGATAGTGTTGAGCGGACGAGGCAGTCTAGATTTCTGAGCCACCGTCAGTTATAGTCGAGCTTATCAGACTTGCTTCAAGATTCATCTATTGGCAAGATTCCTAGTCTTCCACATGGATACATCACATGGGCTAAATACATCTTGTAGGCTCACAGAGACACTTTATGGATAGCTAGCATTTATGAGGCAGTATATGTATTTATTTGATTTTGGAGGTATGCCTTCTTCTTGGGTTCGTGGAGTAGTAGAGTTTTGGAATGCTAGTAGTAACACTTGTTGGATTGGCCCGGAGGAGTTGACAGTTACACTTTGAGACTTATAGGCTGTGTCAGGCCTTCCAGGGTTTGGTTACCACTACGAGGAGTGTGTTCCACCAAATGAGAAGTTATTTCACAGGCATCCCTCTATTGATAGTGATTGACGAGGCAGATTAGCCTTGTTTATTTATATTGATCTTTTGAACCATTATCACCTGGCTTTGGGCATTAGGATGCTCTAGATGATCACGGGCAACATTATCTGTGAGTGCATGGATTCAAAGCTTCTTATAGGATTATGTTCTATCTAAGGAGACTGTAACACTACATGATCCTTTTCGATTGGGTGTGTCTAATGACAACTACTTATTTGAGGAGACTACGGAGCCTACTTTATTAGTAGGAGATACTTCTCCAGCCATACAGGGATTGATCGAGGATTTATTCTTAGCAAGATTTATAGTGACATGGCTCTGCATTTTTCAGCTTCCTATTATAGAGGGATCAGTTCGTCCAGGTGCTTTATTAGCAACGAATAGAATTTCTCTATGTGAGTAGATTTCTCTAGCCCCAACAGTGTTAGCCAGGATTTACATGATATTGGGGGTGATTTCTGAGGCTGGTTCTCTAGAGTTACGAGATGTGACTCTACCTTGGCAGTACTTATACGCTTAGGTTCACCTCTAAATACATTGTGCATTTGCTTATTTCGAGTATCCAGCATTCTTTTCAGGGCGAGGATATCTTACAGTCTTGCAATTATACCGAGCATTGTCTACTTTAGAGATGGAGCAGATTTGAATGTTCTTCTTTGCTCATTTGATCAGATTTTTTAGTATCGGACATATTTGGTTTACCATCTAACTTGATAGAGGCTGATCTTATTGATAGTCTTGATGAGAATGATAGATATTCTTTGCTTCATGGCTGACGGACATTGAGAGTATTTGAGTACTTTTTCAGTATACATCCAGGATGATTATGTTATCGATTTGGCGGTCGGTTATTCTAGAGAGCTACCGGCCAGAGTTACCGGCTTTAGTTTCTTCCAGTTGACTACTCATAATGCTAGGCCACTCATCCCTGGTGTAGTGGATATTAGGATGATTCCTCTTGAGACATGTTACTTTCTTGCTTGTTTGGCTACATTTGAGGCTTACGGTGCTCACTTTGGATAGCTCCTCTCCAGAGTCACAGTTAGTTATACCTACCTACAGGTATGGATCCTTTAGTCCTTTCTTGAGTGAGGTGCTTGGGATATATGAGCATAGGGTGAGGTTTTGGGAGTTCCTGGGTGAGAGGCCTCATTCACCACCCAGGAATCTGTGCGAGAGGTATAATTACTATTTTCTCCTTTTCAATACTTTTGTCATCTTTTTTTATTGCATCATTAAAATATATTCAATGTACCTAATATTTTAATTTGATTCATGATCAGTTGATGAGCGAGTGAGGACCACCCTCATGTGAGTTAGAGCTAGGATTTCATTCTCGATTATACTGAGGCTCCATCACCAGCTCACATACGTAGGTGTAGTCAGCCTACAAAGTCTGTGTGGGCTTTAGTTGATTATTCCATGAGTCACTCCACGTTAATGACTTGATGAGGTGCCACAGTGTCATTAGCTTGGATATACTATTGAGGACTTTGGAGTTGGGATGCGTGCTGCTTTATACTACTACCTCTGCTACTCTTCTTGGAGCCACTTTTCCCCGGAGTCTCTCGCCCATTGTATTGAGGAGACTTTTGAGGTGAGAGATCTTTGTACTAGAATTTTTGTTGAGCGGGACATATCGAGCTTATCGGATAGGGTCTCGAGGATTACATCACTTACATACACCCTTGATTCACCATGTTTAAGTATTTTACTTCCTTCTTTTATTCTTTACATTTAATGATTTATCTCATACTAATTATTTTCATTCATTTCTTGTAGTGCCTGATGTAGATTATGAGTCCAAGATCTACCATCGATATCCATGTACACCAAATCCATGCAATAGAGGCATGCAGGATTACGGCTTGGTGTTTTTGAAGGATGTGATTTTTAGGCTTACTCCAGACTCACCAGAGTCACTAGACAACTTCACATCATATGTGAACATTCTAAATCTTCTAGCTTGCACTAGCTTGGAGGAGTAGGTTCTCAGGTACTTGGAGACTCTCTATAGAGATGTAGAGTTTTTGATCCACCAGATGAGAGTGCTCGGTATCATCCAATATGGCACTTTACTAGCAGAGCTTCATAGGGAGGCGACTGACCTAGAGCATGATGAGTTTGAGGAGAGTGTTGAGCAGAGATCGATAGATGTTCTTCGAATTAGGCCCGGCTAGTTGAAGGCGCAGTGAAACAGACGAGCTGACATAGGCGAGCGAGATATATCCGAGCCATGGTAGATACTGAGGTTTCTTTGACTAGGGCTATGGAGGCTTTACAATTGGCTGAGAGTGAGCATCAGTCTTTAGCAGTTTATTCAGCGTAGCTTTAGAATTACAGTCTAGGCTCCCATGATGTACTTTTTCTTTTTTTTTATTTCTCTTCTCATTAGTTATGTATTATTTTATTGTATTAGTGGACATCACCATTTCTCTATTACTTTTGAGCTTTTTGCTTTGGCGGGCTTGATGAGAAAATTAGCTTTGATTTGCACTTTGAGCTTGATTATATTATTTGAAAATATTTTGAAATATCACCCTACAAGAAATATATAGATTGATTTAAGGCAACCCTGAATTAGAAGTTTTCTCAGATTGTCTTGGTCTATCGATCAAGTAGAAAGATCTCTTGAATTCTGGTTGGTCGTAATCACTAAGCTGGATTTGGCTTGAGATTAAATATTTATCATCATTAGACTAACGAGCAGGGGCTCTTTCATTACGACCTTTTCTTACGGCTTGTTGAGTGAGGAGAGCATCAACAACTCGACCATTTTTGGGCTTGTTGAGTTTGACCTTTAGAACCTACTTGAGTTATTGATCTAAGCTGTGATGGGTTGGTAGTTTTGTCATTAGACTAACAAACGGGGGTTCTTTCACTGCGGCCTTTTCTTGCAGATTTTTGAGTGAGAAGAGCATCAGCAACTCGGCCATTTGTGAGCTTTTTGAGTTCGACCTTTAGAACCCACCCATGTCCTAGACTTCAAGATGTAGATGTTGATATTTTTCTAACTCAGTTTATTGAAGTCTCCAAAATTGAGAGTTCTTCTGACTTGATCTTCAAGATTTGACAAATCTGGGAGATAAACTTTTGATATTTAGGGTTATCTTTTCATGCATAGTAATAGATTCTTTTTGTTCTTTATAAGAGCCTGCAACTTTAATAAAGATAATTATGGATATATTCAGAGATTTTGGCGTAAAGCCCAATATCAACCTGAATTAGAATATATTCGAGGATCTCGTCTTATAGCATGATTTCAACACTTAATATAAAATGTCTGTCTTCTGAGGAAATTCTAAAGCACTTTGAAAAACTCTAAAATAATTTAAGAAAATATATCAATATGAGTTGATACATTTGATCTTAAGAGGGTTTTAACATGTAACATTGATTTCATCTATGTATAGAAATCTAAAATGCCCCATGTGTAATAGGAGAATTTTCACGAAAATTTTTTTTCATCTTGAGTAAGCATATTTATTTAGGGATATCGGTATGAAGCATGATGTTGACCTAAATAGATATACTAAAAAAATGACCTCTATCTTGTAGGGATTTCTATTGTATCTCAAGATTATATTTATCATGTATAATACTTTTTCAGGTATCGACCATTAATTGGTGGCATTGATTTTTCACCCTTTAAGTCAATGAGTTGGTATGTCCCTCCTTGTTACACTTTTTCAGTGACAAAAGGGCCCTCCCAATTTGGCTCAAATTTGCCACCAAATTTTGATTATGAATAATTGGTCTTCTATGCACCAAGACCAATTCCCTTTTTTGGAATGTTTGAGGCTGCACCGTATGGTCAAAAGCCCTAGACATCTTTGCTCGATAAACTTTGATTTTGATGAGCTTGCAATCTAACTTCATCAAGTGCGTCGAGTTCATCCATTCTCAAATGAGCATTTTGAACTTCAGTTAGATTGTATTGGATGGCTACTTGAAGTGAAGGCAACTCAACTTCGAGCAGAAGAACTGCTTTAGTTCTGAATATTAATGAATAGGTAGTGGCTTTAGTCGGCATCTTGTAGGCATTTTAATACACCCATAATGTCTCTATTAGTTTAGTATGTCATTCTCTCTTATTTTTAGTAAGGATCATCTTGAGTAGCTAACTAATGTCTTATTGAAAGCCTCCGCCAAACCATTTGCTCTTGGATTGTATATTGAAGAGTATTGCTAATCAATTTTGTGTCATTCGATGAATCTATAAATCTTTATATTTTGAAAGTTATTATCAAAATTATTTGGCACTCCATCTATAGACCACATTATGCATGAAATATATTAATCACTTGACGGTAACTTCTTTAAATGGGTAGCTTTAGCCCACTTAGAAAAATAATTATTTGTTAGGATGAAGCGGTCCGTAATGATGGTGGATCAATGGTCCAATTATATATGTACCCCAACATTCGAATGGCCAAGATGCTATTGTTGGGGGTAATGGATTTGGAAGTTGATGGATTATATTCCCATGTACTTGACATTCATGGCACCTCTTAGCATGATTGATACAGTCTCTCACCATAGATGGCCAATAATAACCCATCATTTTGATCTTTACTACCATCTTGGGACCGATTGATGTGCTAAAGTCCTTCATGAACTTCAACCATCACTTTTAGCTTCATCTACGCATTTAGGCATCGTAACCACATTTGTTCAAAGGATCTACTATATAAAGTGTTGTTGACAAAAGCATAGCATAACATTCTCTTCTCAATTTGAGCTACCAGTGATTTATTATTTGGTAATTTACCTTCTTTAAAGTAGTCGATGAAGGGTTGCCTCCAATCATGCTCTACAATAAAGGCTTCACTTGCTTTTACGAGGCAATATCATTCTTAGCTCTTCTTATAATTCCATGTTGATTTTGGAGTATGAGGAGCAACCTTAGTCGGATCTGTGTCAAATTTGATAACCCCCTACCAACAAGGATTGATACTTTGTTGGCTCTAGAATTCATCGAAATATATGATCATGACATCATCATTCATACTTGTCATTTCTTAGCTAATTTTGCTAAGCAATCCTTTGCTATTATTCGGATCGAGACTTCGAGTTAATGTGATATTTGGTATTTTTCATAACTCGAGAACTCGCTTGTGATAGAAAGCTAACTCAAGCTTGTTAATTTTATAGATGGTAAGTACTTGATTTATAATAAGCGAGCGTCAAAAAAAAATATGCAAGTTTTGAATGCCTATGAAAATAGCCTCTTCAAGACCTGCCACTAATGCTTTATACTTGACTTCATTATTAGTTCTTGGCTCAGTCAATCCATATGATCATCTCATTATCTCTCCTTCTTGTGTTATGAAGATGATGGCGATTCTTGCTCTTACCCTTGGGAGATTTGGAGGTTGGATTTGTTTGATCGATGAGGCTCAAAGTATATTTCCCAAATTTGTTATTTTTCTCTTTCATGAATGAGCATAATTTGCTTATCAGGCAAATCATCATTAAGAAGAGTTCAGGGATGGGATGTTGCAGAAAATGCTAAAGATTTATCCCTTCTTGCTTTCTTAGCATTATGTGATATCAAATTGTAAAATATCGCCCATCTTGCCAAGTGACCTCTCAACGCTGATCTTGTCATCAAGTACTTCAGCAGATCGATCCTTGAGATGAGGGTAATCTTATGAGATAATATATAGTGATAGAGCTTTTTGACTACAAAGATCAATGCCAAATAGTACTTCTTTATCGGAGAGTATCTCATTTATGCTCATATTAATCTTTGACTGATATAATAAAGAGCATTCTCTTTGCTTTACTCATTATGTTGTGCCAATAATGCTCCAAAGGACTCTTCTAATGCAACTGTGTATAGAATGAGAGGCTTCCCAAGAGTAGGTACAATTGGTGGATTTAACAGGTAGCTTTTAATATTATTGAAGGCTTCTTGGCACTCCTTGTCCCATTTGAATGGAGCATCCTTCTTCATCAACTTTTTCAAATGGTTGACATCGATAAGTTTGATATAAATTGATGAATGGTCCTTATAAATAATGTGACACAAACTCTTTGGAGGCATCTCCATAATTATCTTGATTTTTTGGCATGATCAATTTCATTTATACGTCAATATACCCAAGGAATTTTTGGAGGATACAGAATGCACATTTTAGAGGATTCATCTTGAGATCATATTTTTTTTTATTCTCTCCAATACAATTCTCAAGTCTTCAAAGTGATTTACATGATTTAAGCTCTTCACCACGAGATCGTCAACATAACATTCCACCTTCTTGTGAATCAACTCATCAAAAAATATGTCATGGCTCTTTGGTATGTAGCTCAATATTTTTCAACCAAAGGTATGATTAGTATATACCAATTAACATCCTAAATGATGTGTGCTTCTCATCTTTAGGAGCCATCTTGATTTGATTTTATTTTGATTATCCATCCTTTAATGAGAACATATCATAGTTGAAAGTATTGCCCACTAATAGTTCTGATATTGGAAGTAGAAAGTCATTTTTTGGGCGCGCCTTATTTAGGTCCTGGAAGTCAATGCAGCCACAGATTTGACCATTCTTCTTCCTAACTAGGATAATGTTGGCTATCCAATCTGCATACTTCTCCTCCCAGATGAAGCCTGCTTCGATTAGCTTTTTAGTTTATGTAATAACCTGTTCTTCAATCTTCAATCTCATTCACCTAGGAGCTTGCTTGATAGGCGTCACATCTGGTTTAATGGCAAGTTTATGAACTGCTACATCAAGGGATAAGCCTAGCATTTTGAGAATATGTCCAGCAAAGTAATCCCCAAATTAAAGTAATATTTTTTAGCTCTTCAACTTTCTCCGTGGTAGAAGGGCGAAAGTTAGGATCATCCTCAACTCCTAGGTTGATTTCTTTGAGTTCATTTATAGTAGATGTTTGTCCACCATTTTCAAGTTCTTCAGGTGTAGGCTTGGCTTCTACTTCTTCATCATTTATAAGAAGAATTTTATGGAGATCATCTTCTTCATCACTATTAGTTTCGATCTCAACTTTTATTACATTATAACAAACTTTATCTTGATGAGATTTTTGAATGAACCCAAGACCTTTAGTGATAAACTTATCACTTCTTCATGATTCTTGAGGACTTCTTTGGCTGCACATCCTATTAAAGATTTGAATTTTATTTTTAGTAGTTCCAATATAAATTCCAAGCTTATGCATCATTCTTCATAGTTTCTATGGATAGTATATTGGTATTCTTGTTGGCACTATCTCATTAGAATTTTTTATGTTGAGTAGGTTGATCAAAATTATGAGGCTGAGACTCTTTAGATTTGTAAAATAGAGTTCCTGTTCCACCACTCTCACTCAACGATGGCACATAGAATGTTATCAATTCTTCAATGTTATGAACCTCCATGTGGGCTCCATTCACCAGAAGACAATTATTTTTTGAATTGAGAGTGATTTAAAATTCGTAAAATTTTTTTAAATGGAATAGTGTTAAGACACAGAATATTTTGCCCTCATTTTGAGGACTTTAGATCACTTCGGGTTTCTTATAGGTGCAAATCCCATAGTTAATTACATAAAGAGAGAACTTTGATTAGGTGTTGTAAATGCATAGCTATAGTAGCGACATATGGAGTTTCGAAATTTAGATTATGAAATTCATCATCAACTTAGGATGGTTAATGATGATGTGCCTCTAGATCATAATTTATTCGTCATAGTGCTACCTACTTAGTGAGAGATAGTAAAGACCAAGATCATTATCATAACATGGGTTACGTCTAATCCTTGTAGACTGGGTGGTGTTTGTGACATCTTAAATTACCTTAGATATTGTTTGCATATCGTATCTTATGATTCACAACTCAAACATTGGGGCGTCAATGGTGCTGATGTAATATAATGGAGTATTAGCAAACCACTTATTAGAGGACTCGATAAATGCTTCATCTGTGGAGACTTCAAGCATGATAGAGAACATCTCTTCTATGGCATTGATTAATGATAGCGAACACTTGATTTGACATTGGCTCCTTTGTGAGCTAGAGTTTTCTTAATTTGTCACCCCCGACAAATAATTACGGAAGGTGGATGAAATGAGTTTGATTTAAACTTTTAATGATAGAGTTTCATTTAAGCAGTTTCAGATTGCTAGTTAATTTGATTTGAAAAATTGATTAATTTGAATATGTTTAAGAAAGATCATACTCTTCTATTTAATTTCTAATAGAGGATTAGATTCTTGTCACGATAGAATCAATTTTTTTGATGTTTCTTGATTTGAAACTCTTATTATAGGTTTTAGGTTTTTTTACGTAAGACTAAGCAGAAAACCTATGACATCCTCACTTGAATTTTAGCATTATTTGTAGTGCATTGGTCTTAGTAATTTTAGATAATTTTATGTTTGAATTATGATTGATTTTACATTTCATTTTTTATTCAATTGCTTCTTGACCAAACATTAAAATTTGCCTTAAAATATGAGCGTTGGTGTTTATAACTTAAGTAATTTCATCAATTAATGAAATCATTAATTTTGAAAATCATAATTAAATAAATTTCTTAATTTTTGATTGAAAAGCCATGAGTTTATAGATTTTGATTTAGTCTGGCATTCTTTGCTTGTACAAATTACATCAGATGTGAAGAAGGCGTTGTAAATTGATTTGATATCTTATTAAATTTTTAGATTAATATTTAATATATTCAATTTTCTCTTTTCCATTAAAATTTGCACTTTAAAACATGCTACATGCAGTCTTTATAAAAGATAATTTCTTTAATTAATGATTTAGTTGATTTTAAAATCATAGTTTAGAATGAAGTTCCTTAAATTTTGATTAAAAAGCCATGATTTTGGTAGATTTTGATTTAGTCTCATTCATGCCTTTATCTGAGAAATTCATTGGATTTTTTTATTTACTGAGTTCAAGGATAATTTAGTTTGTTATTTTAAAGAAAGATTTACCTCCAGTAATTCTCATTTTCCTCTTTTATTCAAATTTTCAACATTCGTTTTCTCTTTTTTATTTGAACTCTCTTCATTCATTTTCCCTTTTTTTTATTGAATCTCATTCTTTTCTCCTCTTTTTTTTGAAAGCAAACCACTCACTATCTTAATTTCTAAATAAGGCAAAGTCTCTATTCTATTCATTTGTTTAAGGGTTGGGTTAGGACATTTGAAAGAATTTTTAGCATTTCTGCTTGATAATTTAGAAGTACTTTTCATCTTTTTTGTTTTGTTTTACTTTTATGTTTTGTTGTATGTCATTTTACTTTCATTTTTTCTTGCTTGATTTAAGTTTAAATTTGCGTGTTTCCACTTGATTCTTAGTCGGTTGTTTCAATCTCATTTCCAAAGTCAGATTTGGCCTTAATTTTTTGACCGAATATTATCTCTTGCTCTTCTTGTGACGATCAAATCTGAAAAGAAACAAGTATATATATAAATTCAATGCAGATCTCTGTTATTCATTTTTTCTCGTGTTATAATGTTGTAGACAAGATTGGAGTATCTTCAAAGAAAGAACCAAATCTTGGCTTATTCTTCTCTTTTAAACAATTTGAGGAGGTAATGTAAGAATACGATCGAAAATGAAGAATTGTCTCTTTGATGTTATTTGGTTTCTGTGAAGATAATAAGGATAAAGTGAGAATCGACTAGAAATAAGAATCTTTTTGATCTTATGGATAAGAAAGTGGATGGGTTGTGGCACAAAAAAGCGGTCAGTAAGATCCTCGGATTACTGCCGTGAGCATCATTTGGTTTTGCACGCCAGACGCAGTAAGAGGAGGTGGAGCCGTGCAGAAAAGGCATACCATGCGAGCAGGCCATTCAGAAGGTGGAATTGCAGGATGAAACCATGCAGGAACAGTGGGATAGGAATCGGACTACAGCAGGACGTGCCATTTTAGACTGACCAGCTTGCAGGTGAAGAGTGGAACAGCAGGATAACCAGCAGGAACGACTGGACACCGCAGAAATGCTGGAGTCAGGTTGGACCTTGCCGTAGTGAGCCAGAGCAGTAGGACAGTGGCGCATTCAGTTTGCAGGAAGCAACAGAGTGGGACAGCGGGTCGGACAGCGCAGGTTAGCGGGCTGGAGGAGGAGCTTGCGGCAAACAATGTGAGCGCGGGCTGCGACAGAGCGTGCAGCTGGTGCGCAAAATGATGCAGCAGAGCAGATTGCATAAAGATCGCAGGATGGCTGGCGGGACGGGTTCCTGCAGCGGCGGAACCATGAAAATTGAGAGGGAAGAGAGGATTACCTGTGCAGAGGAGTTTCCAACCGGAATGTGGGAAAATCGGAATAGAGAGAGAAACGGTTAAACATGGATTAGAAGAATTTAAGAATTTTAAGTTAATTTTTAAACTGATTAAATGATTTTAATATGAATTTTGTTGATTAAACTTATTAATATAAATATATATATATATATAAATATATATATATATATATATATATATATAGGTATTATTGATGTTAGACGTAATCTCAGTTTTGATGGACCGTTTGGTTAGTACATCATGGGTGTTTAATCTCAAAATACTGGCTCGCGCTTCGGCCACTTGCTAATTGAGTGAGAATAATCTTTATTTAATAGATTTTTTTTTATATTTTAAACACATGATGATTTATAAATGGATGTATTTGATCATGTAAACACTTCTAATATGACGTGACATAGGTGACTGAATGATTTCTTAGATTTTGTAATATTTATATTGATCAATTTTGGCTTTTGAGCAAATTAAAGTTTATTCGTCATTATTTCGGCATTTCATGATGTCAATCGTTTAGATCTTCTGAAAGTCGTCAATTGATTTGTCGACAACTTATGGCGATATGGAGGTCAACACTCCAGTGGAGTAATTTCATTGAAGTACTACTGAGGGATGGGTATAATTTTGAGGGAGTCATCTGACTACCAGTGCTATCCTTCTTGATGCGACCTTTTGAACTCATAAGTAGATTCAAAGTCATAGTTTAAATCAAAATCACTTATTTCATACTATACTTTTATTGAAAGCCTATAAGTTCTCTCAATAGAAATATTTTCTTTTTCTTGTGTGTCACTTCCCAAGTGAGGAACTGATCTTCTTGATTTAGGTGTAGAATCAAGTACTTTAAGGAGAGTCGGCATTGCCTTCTTTCTTCCTTTTTGCTTCTGCACTTTCATATTATGAAGTTTCTTTTTAGTTCCTGAAGTAGATGCTACTGCCTCAAGAGGCTTTGTTGGCTTAGACTCTTTAGGGATGAAATATTTTGCATCTTCATAGATCTTTACTTCATGGACGGAGAATAGTTGAACGTTACAAGGAATTCTGAACTCTTCCCCCTCTTTTAGGTACTTCATACACTGATGCATAATTGATGGGATCATGTCATACTCATGTAGCCATGGCCAACCCAAGAGAGCTCTAAATGATGTATCGGCATTGATTACATGAAACTTGGCTTCTGTATATAAATTCTGAAACTTGAGCAGGAGAATGAAAGAACCCAAGATTTTCTACCTTTTTCATTGAAACCATGAACCCAACTTATCTCTCCCGAGATATTGAATATCAAGTGATAATCCTCTTAATCCTTTTAGACTCATAAGATTGGTAGAAGAACCTAGATCAATCAATATTTAGTTGATTAAGATGTCATCACTCTCTGTGGTAACATATAGAGAACGGTTGTGATCCCAACATAAGATCTTCTTGAGAAAATGTGATTCTTGGGAGATCTTGAGTTTGATGATTCAATCATGCATTTTTCAACAAAGTAAGCTTCATAACTCTCGGATCTTTGAGACATTCAAGTTTCTGGAGATCTTTTGACATTAAGAGAGCCTCATACACACTATGTAGGGATCATTCTATGATATGATAAGATATTATAATCTACCTTTTCGCTTGATTTAGGCTTTATTTTAGAATTTTTTAGAATGATATCTTCGTTGACTTCAATTTGTTTGCCTTTGTCATTATTTGCATTTCTCTTCTTTGATGAAGGTAGTAAGACTTTCAACCGAACTTGAATCACTTTGTCTTTTCAGATTTCTTTGAAGAACTTCTTATTCGGAGGATTGACAAGAATAGACTCATTTTCAACTTCATACATTTCATGCGATGATATTGATAAGTCGACTCTTCGAGAAACATAAATCTTCATCGAATATCTTTTGTTAAGTCATTAAGCAAAATTCAGATGTTAACTCCTTAGGCTCTTCTTGCTTTCCTGATAAGAATTTTGTTGGGTTGATCGAGTCTGTCTGACTTCCCTTATCATTTTGGAGTAACTGATGCTAAAGAACATCGATATCACATAAATGATTCATATATCTCTAGATAAGATTCACCATTATCTTCTTTATTGATTCAACAATAGTTTTGGCATAAGTGCAAGCTTAAATAGGGTTGTCATGTGGTGATACTTCTATAAATTGTTAATAATCTTTTGAGTTATAGTCTTCTTCTTGATCTTTTTTTTCTTAATTGGATTCTTTGATTTATGAGATTTGCATTTAATAGACTGCTCCTCGTGATGTGATGAAGTAGTCTTATCAGAATGGCGCTAAGAAGCCCAAATACTTGATTTAGGCATCTCTTTTAAGTCCAATATAGGTTCAAGTGGTGATTTTCACTTAACACTAGGGACACCTACTTCAACATTTTCAGTCTTCTTAGAACTACCGTTTTCCATTCTTGAACTAATTTTTTCTTTTTTTGTCTTTAATGGATGATACGGAAGAGGATGTAATCATAATCATCCTTATAGACTTTCTTTTAAGGTTGATTAGAACATTGTTAGATAATGTAAATTCATCTCGCTGATACTTTCTTTCTAGCCAATTTTTTTAAGACATAACAATCTTCAATAGGATGACTGATCATCCGATGATAGGACGATAATTTAGATTATTTACTTGATCGACTTCTTGAGCCTTTTAATTTTCTAATTATACCGACTTTGACTACTTGTTGAAATAATTTGGCCACACTATCCCTTTTAAAAGAATATTCTTTGTTCATCATTTTCTTAAGAGATGACCGCATTTGCTCATCATCTCTTGTTGTTTATTTTGGACGCTGCCCACCGCTTGGAAAAGTCTGAGGTTTCTCATTGCCTCCCAATGCCAATTTTGACTATGGATTAGAATGAACAAGCTTCTTTCCCTTATCATTATTATACATTGGTTATTTTTCTTTATCCACATTATAGATTACTCACTTTTCACTACATGAGCTATAGGAAGCGGCATGAGTTTTGTTTCTACTTGAGTCTGAAGGCTTATTTTTTCTTGATTTATCTGTATAGATTTTAGACTTAGGGCGATTCAGCTTTTCAAATTTGGCCACCCTATCAAGCAAGTCTTGGAACATTGTAATTGATGTCATATATAAAAATGGTGTCATTTTATCATCCATATTGCCCATTAGCAATTGGATCACATGTTCTTCTTTCAATTGTTGCTCATATTTCATAGTTAGGTTACGCCAACGACTTATGAATTTTATCGCTGACTCATCTTTTCTCCTTTTAGTAAGGCAAGGTCAGCAATTATTATTTTATCGGTTGCACTGGCGAACCTCTTCACAAATATTATCTCTAACTCAGCAAAGGTTTTAACTGAATCATTCAACAATTCTTCATACCACTCGAAAGAAGTTGAGGGTCAGTTCTTAACGAAACAAAAAGTAGCACATCATTCTCTCTGTTACCACAAGTAGCCTTAAATTAGGCTAGATGTTGCTTTGGGTTACCAAGCCCACTGAAAGTATTAAATTTTGACCTTTGGTAACCTTTGTGCGTCACTTGATCATATTAGGCGGTAAGACCTTACTCACCAACTTTTCACTTGCTTTTATAACGCCTTTATTTCATTATTATTGAATTTGGTTAACTTTATTCCTCACTTCAAATGTATGTACTATTGGAGCTTGAGGTACCATAGAAATTGGTGGTATATAAGTTGTATTATTAGCAACATGTTGATTAGCAGATGAAATAGGTGCTACATTTGATGTGATATTCTTCTACAATATATCCATCATGATATTCATTTGTACCATCATATCAATCATCTTGGTACCAATAATTTTCTTATCTTTGACATTTTTATTTATCTTTGCTCTCTAGCGCCCGATCAATAAGTCTGACGCTTCTTCTTCCTCTATTTCTTGTTGTTATTCTGCTCATTACTCATCTTTAGGGGAAGAACTTGATTGTCCTTCTCCTATGCATTTGCAGGGATAGTTGTTGCTTGGGCTGAATGACGACGTTGACTATAAAAAGCATGTACTAAGCTGATCATTTTCTAGTTCAACCATATAAATAGCTTCAACACCCATGATCTCTTTCTCATTTTGATCTTCTTCTTCTTCCTCTTCAGTAGAGATTGGTGATCTAACTTCTACTTACTTTTATGAAGACTCTCCTTCATAAACATCGAATTCAAGTTCAAGCTCCTTGGATTCATGTTGCTGATAATGCTAAGTAAAAAGTTCATATATATCTCTTACCATATAGATAACTTCAACTTTCATAGTGTCCTCTTCATGCCTTCTTTTTGCACATGAATTTGATCAACATTTCTAGTGGATCTCGGTTTGTTAATGGAACAAACTTCTTCCATTAAAGGGCGATCAAGTCAACCTTCTCTTGTGGGGTGAATTTCGATGATGGGATCCCCTAGAGGATTCTCCAAGGGTGTCGACCATCATGCCTTTCATCCGTGATATCCCTTCTTTAGATATCCACTTCTGATGAGTTATTTTTTAGGTGAATTTTTAAATATGTGTATCAAATGTCACGCCTCTTTCTTTCTTCAGAATTTCATTACGAGGCCTTAACCTCCATACCTGCTTACCCTTTTGCTAAGACCTTTCGGCAACAGATTCTTAGACACGCAATCCAAGTGTCATGCTCCGATGCTCACCATGTGTAGCATACTTGTCTCAATGACTGGTTACCATAAGAGATGGCAACCTCCTTGGTGGAGCTTCAGTATTTTCAATCATCACAGGCCTTTGAAATTTTCTTTTCATTAAGCCTTTGTCCATGGCTACTTTAAGAATGTTGTGTATTCTGGCAGATAGTGTTTCAGGTTATCTCCTCGGTGGTGGTGGAGCTTGACATTGTTGACTCTAGAAACACTACTTTATTTCACCAGTAGAGCTATTATTTTTTTACCCATTTTAGATTATCAAAGTTGTTATGGGTAGGAATACTCGCTTTTGGCTGTAGTATTATTTATTCACTGGGTCATTCAAGTAGGATCTGCTGAGCCCTCAGCTCAGTATTTTTTCTTCTTCTCTACCTTCTGGTCAATTTGCTTCCAGATGAGGAAGCTTCATGATCATGTTTTCATATGCGAAGGTTGAATCAAGCGTAGTTGTACCATGAGGCATTCTGGATGCCCAAAGACGGTTCTCTTCGACATGGGGGCTTCAAATTGACCTAGTCTTTTAAAAACTAAAATTCTCTGTCGGGAGAACTCCTTAACAGCGGTTGGCTGCTGAGTTGATTGGCGAGCATGACTAGTAAGAGCTTCAGTAAACTGAGGCCTCCCAGCATGACCTCAGACGAGTGTACCACGGGTGGTTACTTCAAGAGTTGCAGCTATGATAGCTAGAAAATTCAAGCTACCAAATTGAATGCTAGCTCTAACATCTCCTATGTTGATGACGACATTAGCTAAGCAGATGTTTGCACCACACTCTAGCTGAATAGTGAAAGGAGTGTTATATAGATCTATTTTGTAAAAGTGAAAGATGGAGATTAGTAATTAGTAATTATTATTTCACCCCATATTTTCAAAATGCAAAGGTACTACAGAATAAAATAATAGTATAATAAAGAAAGAAATACTCTACAGAATAATTCATTCGATATAGAGTCTCATACATTAGTAATTTGAATTTATTACACATTTAAATCACAATTTTTTGTTTTGAATTTTTAAATATTTAATTGCTACTATAACATGCATATGAGTAGCCAAAGATGGAAAGAGAATCCTGTCCTCAATGGAGTCGCTAGAAATCATGTCAGAAAATTACCATCTCGATAAATGAAGAGAGTATGATTTAAAATATTTGTAATTCGAAGATGGAATAGAATAGTAGATAAGACCTTGCAGATTTCACCCTCATTTTGAGGACTTTAGATGGTTCTAGGTTTCTTATAGACACAATAAGTGAGAGAGAACTTTTGATTAAGTCTAGTCGTTAGGTCACTAAATGCGTAGCGTATAGTAGCAGCATGTGGAGTTTAAAATTTGAGATTATGAAATTCATCATTTTAACTTAAAGCGGATGGTTGGGGGAATGATGACGTGCCTGATCTAGATCTCATGGTTCCATCATCCTGGGATATCGTAGTTCCTAATCTACTTAGTTAGAGGAGGTAGTCGACCCAACCTTACCGGAGGATCCTTATCAGCAACACATAGGTTACGTCATCCAAGAAATCCTTGTAGACCTAGGGTGGTGTTTATAAGGAGTCTTAAGTCACGAGAGGCTTTTTTATTCTATCGTGTACCTGATTCACAACTCAAAGGCGAGCCATTTAGCATCTGTATAGTCATGATCATAATATAATGCTCTTTGGCCAAACCACTCGATCAGAGGACTAGCATACACATGTGTAGTCTAAACCACACAAATAGGACAGGCCCGCGTCACTTGGCGTGAGATTGATTGAGAGTGAACATAGTAGAGCACTTGATTTGACTTTGGCTCATTTGTGAGCTAGAGTTTCTTAATTTGTCACCTTTAACAAACAGTTGCAGAAGGTGGGTTGAATTTTAACTTTAAGTTTTTAGAGATTGAATTTCATTTAAGCATTTTTAGATTGATATTTAATTTGAGTTAATTTGATTTGAAATTAAAATCACATTTTGATGGAAGTATCCCCTCCGATTGAAATCACCATTCAACACAGCCATCATCGGGGTTTATGAGTTTTCTTGATCATTTAATTTATTATTTTACATCCTATCGACTCTACTTGTTTAATAATAGAGGATCAGATCTACTTTCATATGATAGAATTAGCTTCTCAGATATTTTACTAAGTTGAAATTTTTATATTAGATTTTTAGGTTTTATTAACCCGGACCCAATCCTAAAACTAAAGGAAACGCAGCGTATCCAGACACTTGAATTTAAGCATTGAGAATTGTGGGGGTCCATCTGCATATATTTAAGAATGCATTAATGTATTATGTTACTTATACAATGTCTTTGTGAATCGGTGTTTGAGGGCATTGTAAATTGATCTAATATCTTATTAGATCCTTGGGTTAATATTGCTTTCTTTTATTCCAAAATTTATTAGTCTTTGAATATTCAATAGACTCTCTCTTGACAACTCTCAAATTCATCTATACTCATTTCTCCTTGATCTAATCCAAGTATTTAATAAGACGAAGAATATGCTTCAAATATTTTTCAAGAATTCATTGATTATGCTTATTAGCAATCGTTCATTCTCTTAGAAAATCTCTAATGAATTCTTTGGTTTTTTTTTCTTCAATTTTTTTGGGTATATTTGAAGAGTATATCTTAATTCCAAGAGGCTCTCTTATTCTTTGATTTGATGCCCAATTGAAATTCTTACTTCATTTGATATCAGACCTAATTTTCAATCATTCAATTACTTTCATTCATATTGATTACTCATTTGTGAATTTAATACTTTGAATATTCAAAGAGAAACTCTAATATAGATTTATCTTTAACTCCATATCAGGCTTCATATTTATTTAATAACTGGACTTCAAGTTCGTCCTAAGTCCTTTGTGGATTTAGTATTTGACTCCCCACATTTCGATTAAAGCCTATTTAGTTCTGAGGAATTTGCAAGAATACGAACCCACTTTGCCATGGAATTTACATTTGTTATTTTGCTTCAATTTAAGCCATAGAAAATTGCAATTAAAGCCTGTAAGTTTAGTATTACCTATCAAATCCTATTATTGCACTTAATCTTTAAACTTAAATAAGGATGAGTCCCACATCGGCTCTTTCCATTTCATTAAATAAGGCTAAGGGAGGATCTTCCATTTCATATAGTTTGCTTGAGGGGTTGGAGTGTTTTGGAGTTTTTGAGAGGGGAAAAATATTTGATTATATTCCAAATAAGTGTTTTATCTTTCAAAGTTTCTTTAAGTATTCCCCATCTATTTTCTTTGATAGTTTATCGTTATATTTACTATGCATCTCTTATTTAAATTTAAATTTAGATGATTTCCATTTCAATTTGCTTAAGTCCAAAATTTGAGTCTAAATTTCGACAGCATTTCGACATAGGAGTGCGACATCTAACAATTCTTTTGACTTGATCGGTACGCCCTATTGAGCATAGTGAGTGGTGTCTTGTGATACCACAACCGTCTTCACACCCGCTTATACATTGTGGACATTAACGGGTCTTGAAACTCTGAAAGAGAACATATATATATATATATATATATATATATTCACATCTTCAAACTTATTTTTATTTTCCTTATAATGTGATAAGGGTTATAGGGAGGTTCAACTATGATTTTGGAGATTCCTAGAGGTTTCAATTTCTAAAATTTCAGATTTTGGCTTGGGGAGTGTTAGGTTCCTCAATCCTTCAATTGAGCGTCAGACTTGGCGAGTTCATTCTGAGGTGATACGAACGTTGAGTTGAGTGAGTTTGGGCTTTTTCGGTGCTTCGATCCGTTGGATAAGCCTTTTGCTCAAGTTGGATTTGATCACATTGATTTTCTGGGCTTTCTTGATTGGTTTGATTTTGTCGTCCAGATGTGTTTTGATCAAAGCGGATTGCTTTCTTTCTTATCTTAGTGGATTACAAGTGTTGGAAGGAAAAGCGTCGTGGATGTCTTTGGATCGTCGATCGTTTTAAGAGGTGATTGAAGATCTTGAAGTTGGATAGAGTCGATGAGCCGCTTCGTTTGAATGGGATAATTCTCTACGGATTCATTAATTGTAGAAGGAGAACTGGTTCAAGAGATTACGAAGACGAGGGATTAGGCGCTTCTCCGTTCGATGGAGGTTTCCGGCGACTTCCAGGTGGAAATGTTCGGAGGAGGAAGGAGGCTTCGAGCAGAAGGAGAAGAAGAAGAAGCTAGAACAGGAGGAGTTCTTGAGATAATTTTTCCATCCTTGTCCTTCTCTTCTGCTCTATTTATATCTTTTATTGGTCTTGGATCTTGAGTTTCTAAGCGATTTATAGGGTTTGTTGGAAGTTTGTGTAGTGTCTTGATTAGTCTTCTTGATTTTTTGACTTTCTGTTCTATATATGATGTCTTGTGATTATTCGCATATCTTCTTGATTTTAGTATGTCTTTTAATCATTTCTGTTGGGATGGATTTAGGTTTATGAAGGCGTTATTTTTATCATTAGGCTTTGCGAAGATGTCGGAGATCTCGTTGTAAAAGCGATGTCTTTGTTCTATTTTTTGTTATTTACTTATTTCTTTATTCTCTGTTTATTGTAAATCTTGATATTTATTTATAATGGCAGAATGTTGGAAGTCTTAGTCAGTTTGGCCTTCTTCTCTCCCTTGGGCTTCTAATATTTCTCTAGATATTGATGTTCATATCAGGGAGATTGCAGATTTCAGCTATGGGAGATTTCAGATTTTGGCTAGGGGAGATTTCAGATTTTGGTTAGCTGCTCCAAGTGGATTGGAAGGAAAATGGAAAGAGGAGGGAAGACGACGCCTGCTCGATAGGGTGAAGGAAGACGGAAGAGTGGAAGAGTGGAAGAGTGGAAGAAGAACCTTACGACTTGCTTGCGTGCAGCTTGGACGAGAGAGGGTGAGAAAACCGAGAGTGTCGAGTGTGGAACTATCAGCTCTTTAAGCAGGAGGAAGGAGAGGAACAGTTTGTGCGATTGAAGGGGAGAAACCGAGCAGGGAGGTGAAGAGGAAGGATCGTGCTTGAGCGTGCAATTTGTGGTTGCTTGCAGAGAGGATCAAAAAGGGACTCGGACAAGGGATTCGATTAGTTGAAGATCAACCGAATGTTGAACAAAAGGAGCTTGCGTACGATCAATCGTGTCAAATGTTTAGTCGGCAGTGAATGAAGAAATTAGGGTTGTTTTAGGTTATTAGGTATAAATAGGCTAATTTTCTAAGTGTTTAATCAATCTTATTATGAATTTTATGCCAACCTCATTATATGATTAACATATGTAATGTCTTTTCGATATTTGAGATCTGAGCGTAGTCCATTCGGATCGTTTGGTTGTCGTATCAATTAGATTTGGCAAAAATCTGTATGCTTGATCACTTTAAATGCGATATCCAATTGAGTGTAATCTCAATAGATTTTGATGTTTTAAAATTCTGACAATCAATTTTACTAAGTCGTTTGGGCGTTATTATGCTCGACCGATATATGCTCGTAAGCGTTGGAGGTCATAGATTGGTTGATTATTAGGTTTATACATATTTATATTAACCAATTTTGATGTTACGAATCAATGGCGAAATGCGTTCGTCGAGGATCATTTAGTAATTTTGGTGGCGTCATTTGTATTCCCTGATTTATATCTTGGCACTTCAATCATTTGACGCTTCATTCATTGGCGTGAACAATCTCATTTGGTAGTTTCATTTTGAAACTTACTCAATCAATTTTATGAATGGATGTTATTTGGGCGTAAATTCGACTTCGATATCGTGTTGACATTGATAGCTAGATGTGACATTTTATAAATCGCCAAATCAAACCAATTTGGGCACTCCTTGATCATAATGTATTTTAAGTATTTGAATGCTCAAATGAAGTTAGAACTAAGAGATCTTAAGATTGTTAGATCCCGTGAAAGACTATAAATATATATTTATGTATTTAGAATCGATATCCCAAAGTTTTCAATTATATTTGAAGTGCTTGATATGAGCTAGTCTCGACTTAGAATCAAATTGCTTTCGATATTAAGATTTGTGCATCAAGGAGGTTTTTAATATGTTGTCCTATTTTTGGATAATATCATCTCTATCATCCAAAAATACATGTCAAGTCGAAGAATAAATTTCTAATAATTGATTATAATTTAAAATTTTTATTCAACTAATAACTTCCTTTATGTTAATGAAATTTGTGGATTCATTAACCTTTGCGTAAGATATAATTTGAGAGAAAAGATCTTCAAAACTAATAAAGGCAGTCTAGGTGCATGAGGCGAATCGTAAATAGCAGGGTGAGCTTCCAACTCTCATTATCGAATGTTCATGGGCGTTGGATGATGCGCATGGCGTGCACCGTGAGATAATGTGTGAGGCCGGGATCTGGCGAAGGCCCTGCACATATGCAATGGGTGCTTTACAAGCATAGATGAGCTCTGAGCGAGCACTCAGCTGCTATGAGAATTATTGTGTAGGAAGATTGGATTAGGTAGTATTGCACAAAGTTCACGCACCAGCTAAAGAGTTTGAGACTTGAGTTTTTTAAGTGAAACCCGGGGAAGAGAAAAGCGGCACGAGACCTCTCAAATTCTTTGTGTGTGGCTGTGCTTTATCAAACCCTCTCTAGGCCAGAATCTCTACTATCAATGTTAAAAAGTTAGGTGACATAATGCTTATCTTAGTCATTCTCTTAATAGACTAGAAATAAAATATATAAATGTCAATAAATAATAAACATCAAAATTCATTAGCGAGTGAATTTGACTGAATATTTCTCATTTGTATGAGTTGGATGATGATTAATTGAAAACATCAATGAACAATAATAATGGGATAAGAGGTCACTGGTCAACCACATGGCCATCATATGTTAATTAATAATTGGCATTAAGCAATGAGAACATTTGAGCAATAAATGATAGCTATAGTAGAATTTTGATCTATACATATATTCTAGAATTTTCAACTTAACTATAATTATATAATTGGTTAAAGAAATTTTATTGCAAGGAAGAACCTTTTACAATCATGTATGATATAATATATTAGATGTTAAAAATCACATATTTAATTCAAAAAAAAGAAAAAAAAAACAACTTCAATACTCATAATAACTATTAAAATTCTACTTTTCTCTCTATAATTTACAACTAATTAGCCAACTAAATTCATAATGTAATCTGGTAGCCCACCTTAGAAGGATAAAGTTTATAATATTTTTAGAAAATTTTAACAAGATAAAGTTGTTTGATCTTAAGCATTATTTAATAATATTATTTTAATTCATTTATTATTGGTGTGTTAGACTCTTTGTATTTTCACTAAGTAGGTCCATGTTAGATTTTAAAAATAAAAGTAAGTATACATAATTAAATATTGTTTGGTCAAAAGCGTGGAACTGGCTCAAGGCTTAATTTTAGATATAAAGGATTGTCAAATAAAAATATTAAAATAATAATAATTTCTCCCATTTCATCATCAAGAAGATTGTTTGATTACAAGCATTTAGAATTTAAGGATATACTAAATACACCATTTTTGAAATTTAGAGGTTTATCTCTTTGTATTTTATTGAAACTGTTAAATAAAAAAATGAATTTTAAAATAATAATAATAATTTTTTTTCACTTATTTATACGTTCAAATTTTAATCAACATTTTAAAAAAATTTCTAACGATACTTTCTGGAGTTTAGAAACATTATTAATTCTAACTTATGTGGATTGAATCAATAATTTTATTATTATTTTGAATATTTTTGTAACTTCAAGCAATCAAATGAGTTTTTTACTTTATTATAATTTTAAACTTGCAAAGGAAGGCAAAAGAAAAAAAGAACTTGCAGAGGAGGGCAACGTAATGATGTTGAAAGCTCGATACAGTTTCCTCAATTATCTTTTCCTTCCGTTAATTCAATTGGAATAATAAAATTAACTAAAGTTATTTCATTCTCTTCACTAAACTCATAGAATCATCAGTATGTAAACAATAGGAGCAATAATACTTTTAATTTCTATAAAAATCGACGATACATTCTCTTGTAGCTTCTCAAACATCTTAGGAAGAAAGGAAAAATTAAAATTTTCCGAAATATCTATGTTCTCTTCTACAAAATTACTCCTTTATACAGCTTAATCAAATAAATCTTATTTAAAATTAAAAAAAAAGGTTGAAACTTGAAGCAAAATTGAAGCTAATTTCCGACTCCTGGACTCGGAACAGAGCCCATCAACCAATCGCCGGCGATCGTCGGAGAATCCGGAGAACCTGATTCCACTGCGACCTGGCTCTTCACCACCCCCATAACTTCCTCCGATGAGCGAAGCAGTTTCCGAGCACCTGAAGCCGTCGGCGAGAGGAGAACGAGCAGAGCAAGAATGAAAACTAGAGAAAATCCATTGCAGTGTCTCCGAGACGCCATGAGGTTGTGGGAGAGAGGAAAGCTGTTTGGTGGATTTAATCGAAACTGGGATCCAAAGGGTGGGGGTGCGGGAAGTTGAGAGTTGATGGGGGTTAGCTATGTATGCCTACACGCAACGGATCTCGGCTTTCCCTTTCGCCTCTGTCAGGCATTTTGTCGAACTGTTGGTGGTCAAATATGAACAGGAGAGCTTGGAGACGGACAAGAGATTAAGCGCGATAGTGGGGCCGAAGCCTGCCATTCGCCGGCCAGCCGTCGCGGCAAGTTCTCCGCATTTCTCTTCTCCATTCGGTGCGCAGAATAATATCTAAAAATTTTATCAGTCAAACTCATATTATTGAAGAAATAAATACTTATCAGAAAACTGCAAAATACAATAAGATTTGATGAGATAGTGAGTCAGTATTTTATTATAAATAAAAGTAAATAAAAATTAAATAATATCAGCATGAGAGCAACGTTTTATTTTTCAAATAAAATCACCTGAAAATTCGGGAATGATATTAAAAATGTGTTGCCTTGAATGAAATCATTTTTTTAAGTCTTAAATGATAAATTTAAAGTGACAATTATATATATATATATATATATATATATATATATATATATATATATATATATATATATATATATATATATATTCAATAAGTTATTTATGACTGGGCTCGATTTAAACTCATGTATGATAATTTGATGAATTAATAGAATGAGCTTAAACACTTATATAAATATCTGATTATTAAATGAACAACATTTAGTAGTTTTAATTTTGTTTATTTATGTTAGTGAACATCTTTTAAAGTTCGTGAATAAGCACATTAAGGAGCTCAATAACAGCTTGATTATGATCGATTAAGGTTTATTCATGAACAATATTGTTTGAAGTTTTTATTTTAGACACAATAATTTTCTATTGATGCAACTTTTATATATTTTTCAACAAGCTACTAAGACTTGATTAAACCTCATTTATTTTATTAAACAAGTCACTGATTAACAGGCTTGATAATCTCAATTTGAACTAAGCTTGTGAATAAATTTGAGTCAAGCTTGAATAAGATTTTTTAAAATGAGCTCAAACTTGAACTCCATCCTAAAAGCTCAAATTGAGCTCGAGCCAAAAGCTAGGTGATGGTAAACAAGCTCGAAATCAAACACACACATGCTTTGCTCATTTGCAGCTATGCACTCGACTATTGAAAAGTGCATCATAAATTTCAGCAGGCAAGAGAGCATTTCATCATTTCAGCTTAAATTGGATGGTTGGAGGAATGATGACGTGCCTGATCTAGATCCCATGATTCCGTCATCCCGAGCAGTCGTGGTCCATAGTCTACTTAGTTAGAGGTGGTAGTCGACCCAACTGAAGGAACCTCATCGGCCAACACGTAAGGTTACGTCGTCCAAAAATCGCACACATGGGGTGGTGTTTGTCCCAGGAGACATCTTAAGTCTGACGGCAGATGGTTGTTTGCCTATCAGTATACTATGATTCACAACTCAAATAGCCAGCCATTGGGAGCATACGGGCAATGATTGTGATCGTAATATATAGAGCGGTGGTCAAACCACCCGTCGAACTCGGTAAATTAACTTTCATCTTGGGCCTACATATCGGAGGATCGACGCGTCTTCTTGCGTGAGATTGATTGAGAGTGAATATAGCGACTTGATTTGACATTGGCTCCTTTGTGAGCTAGAGTTTTCCTAATTTGTCACCCTAACAAACATTTACGGAATGTAGATAGATTAAGTTTTGATTTAAGTTTTTAATAATAAAATTTTATTTAAGCAGTTTCAGATTGCTATTTAATTTGATTTGAAAAATTGATTAATTGAAATATATTTAAGAGCTTTAGATCTTGTCCTCTGTTTAGTACATTAATAAAGGATTAGATCTAATATCACTTGACAGAATCAGTTTTTCAGATATTTCGCTGAGTTGAGACTCTTATTATAGGTTTTTAGATTTTGTTAACGAACTTGTCCCAAACTAAAGGAAGCAACCCTTGACATCCTCAGACACTTAAATTTAAGCATTCATAGTGTCAGCTTGCGGTGTATTTAATTTATGCAATTTTTATTTTTGAATTATGAGATTGATTTCAGATTGCTACTTAATTTGATTTAAAATTTTGATTAATTTGAATATGTTTAAGAGCTTTAGATCCTGTAAACTCTGTCTAACTACTAACAGAAGATTAGATCTACTATCATCTTACAGAATTAGTTTCTTAGATATTTCACTAATTTGAAACTCTTATTATATATTTTTAAGTTTTGTTAACTTCGGACTCAATCAAGACTAAATCAGTAACTTGAAGCATCCTCAAACACTTGAATTTATGCATTCAACATAGTATCAGGGCCCATGAGGGTATATAGTAATTTTAGATAATTTTATGTTTAAATTATGAGATTGATTTTGTATTTTCATTTTTTTATTCCAATTTAGTTTGCGCAACCTTTTTAGACATTAAAATTCGCACTTGAAATCTCCGAGCACATGTAGGTGTTTATAGCTTAGATAATTTCATCTAATTAATAAAATCATTGATTTTGAAAATCATAATTAGAATAAAATTCCTTAATTTTTGATCAATGGAAGCCCTACTATTTCTATAGATTTTGATTTGATATCGTCTTCTGTCTGCTTGTACAAAGGGTTGTAGATCCGGTGGCGAAAAAGACGTTGTAAATTGATCTAATACCTTATTAGATTTTTTCTAGATTAATATTTAATATATTTAATTTGCTTCTTGGTCTTTTCAGACATTAAAATTTACACTTGAAATCTCTATTACATGCAGGAATTTATGGTTTAGATAATATCACCTAATTAGTGATTTCATTGATTTTGAAAATCATAATTTGAATGAAATTCCTTAATTTTTGTATTGAAGAAAAGCTCCATGATTTTTGTAAATTTTAGTTTAGTATCGTCTTGCATACTGAAAAGTTGTAGATCGTTGTCAATACGTTAATTGATCTAATATCTTATTAGATTTTTGATTAATATTTAATTGATTCAAATTTGCACTTTCTTTTCATACAAAATTTACACAAATCTCAATTATAGCGTGATATTTTTAATTTAAATTAATGAAATCGTTGATTTTGAAAATCATAATTAGAATAAAATTTCTTAATTTTTGATTGAATGATACTATGATTTTGTAGATTTTAATTTAGTATATACGTTTGCTTGTATAAAATGTTGCTTGATTGTGATATTTGAAAGTTTGTACAAATTTTGAATAAAAATATATTTATTTTAGATATGGGTAATGAATTTATTTTCATTCAAATATTTGCATATATTTTAAAATATTTGACCCAAATGAATGACTACTATAAGATATGTGCGATGACATCTTCATACTTGTATTAAATACGTGTTTATATATGCAGTTCACCGAAAGAAAGTTTCAAGTCTCTCTAATTTTATCATTTAAGGACTGTTCACATTTCATATCAAATTCCATATTTATTTGAAAATTAAACTTCAAATTTATTTAAAGTCATTTGTGATGTATATCAAAGGAATTTAAATTTATTTCAAATTTTATAGGTTCACTTGAATTTGATCCCTATTTTCTTATTTGAAATATGATTTTTAATTTTATTTGTACTCAAGTCTCTTTCAAATTCATTTTCATTTCATTTATATTTAATTTCCACTCCATTTCTTTAGGACTTTATATTTTATATATTTTGTTTGTTAAGTCCTAAAATTTGGCGAAATATCGGTCCTCTGTATCATCCGCATTAGAGGCTGCGGAGTATTTTACTGCGTCAGACGATGAGCGTGGTTGGTGTTTAAAGACCGGCCACCTTCAATCGTTATGCGATGAGCATGTGAGGCGTAATCTCACGATAAAGTAAATTTAGATGCAAATATTTCAAATTTCTGTAGCATTTCGGTATAGAGGATGTCACATCTGACGGTTTTGGCTTACTCGGTATGCCCTGATGAGTGTAGCGAGTGATGTCTTGCGACACAACAACCGAATTTCATCTCACGCGTCGTGAAGCGTGATGAATGTCTTGCGTAAAGACAAGCGCATATCTGATCTTTTATTTGGGCATTTTGTTAAACACTTTCTTTCTTGACGTTTTACATCATTTTTTTCAAACAATACACTCTCGGTGCATACGATGGCGTAGTGAAGTGTATCTTGGGACACCACAGTCGGGTCTTCATGCCCATTAAGCCCTATTGAATATTAATGGGGTCTTCAATCACCTCAAGTGAGTTGTTACTATAACTCAATTGTTGTTGCAAAGAAACTAACAATTCTTCCAAACTAGTGAGGTGTGAATGCTCAAGTTCAAATTGCTTCTTCAACTTTGCTATTTTTTTCCTCATACATTTGTGTAGTATCAGCAAGTAACTTCTGAAAAGATGAGCTCTCAAGTTGGTGTTTGTCTTTCATAGCATGATTTTTCTCATCTTCAGCTAAGGATATTTCACTCTTTCAAACGCTTTTCCATGCTCTCTTTTTCACAATCTCTAAGTTTATGTTGCCTTTCCATCTCGGATGTGAGAAAGTCGACATGATTCTCAAGCTTTCTGCACAAGGTCTCACAATCAAACTCTTCCTTTAGCTTCACTGTGTTGATAACCTTCATCACCCTCAATCCAAACATTATTGTGCTTATTGTTTCGGAATAGTGTTTGCTAGATGACCCAACTGTCATGATGAGAGAGGTCCTTGCATTTCCTCCAAATGAATCACAGAGGAGCCTAGTAAGCTTGGATTCTCTTGTTGGTACATGCGGATTGTTTTCAGCTAACGCATTTATGCATTTTCCAAGGGAGGTAAGTGAACGATTAATAAACTTTGTCTCTTCCAAAATGTGACCCTCACTACAAGATTTATCAATTCTTTCTGATCCAACAAGATCAACAACTAGCAACTTTCTTTTCAGCACAGTTGTTTGGATGAAGACATATCACAAGAAGCAGTGATAGCCAATGATGATGAGCCCTTTCCATCATATTCTCTAGAAGATCGTTGCACATAAACAATCAGAATGGCATGGCTTCGAGAAGATTCAGTATTCAACTTAGTATTAGCAGAATGATGATTTCTTCCCCAATCTGTAGAAGCTCCAAAAAATGTTGAATATCCATTATTTGAAAAATAGCAGCTCTAGGCAAAGACACTTCACCTGACTTAGAATCTTTAGAAATAAGAATGTTGATTTTTTCTTTTTTTTCTTTTTTTTTTTTTGCAGCAGCCAACAGATCATGGATTGATTCTAAATATAACTACAGATAAGATACTAACACAGTATCTCGCAAAGGAGAAGTATTAGCAAGGATATCCTCCATGGCTTTAACCAAGATTCCGCGTTGAGATGGATCATCTTTTCCAAGTCGACCAATGGTGTATGTTTTTCCAGTACCTATTTGATCGTAAGCCATAACTGCCTCGTTATACCCATTTAATACACTCTCAACTACGAGAAAATATTACGTCTGGAGTCTGCACGCAGCTTTACGTGCGGACTCCAATCGTTGGCCGACGCATGTCCAGCATTTTAATTTTTCATATTAGCGCTTAACGGCAAATGAAAGCGCGTCATTGTTTCGCACTTACACGCGACATCTCATTCAAACGGTGAGAAGATCGTCGTTGGAATCTTTGGAGGAATTTAAAGAATATATATATATATATATATATATATATATAGGGTTTAGGGTGTATTTTTTTACAAAATCAGTGAGAGAGAAATAAAAAATCTCATTTCCTTTTACAAAAGAACCATGAAGATGGAGAACAAATTTATGGCTTGAGAAAATAATGACAAATTTAGCGAGGATATATTAAATAAAATTCATGGTAATTTTTTTACCATTGTTGTATATATTTTTTTGGTTTGTTAGTGATTTCTTGAAATTCTTTTATTTAATGTATATTTCTACACTATTTGAAGTTCTTTTCTGAGGGACTTTGCTTATTTTAGGAGCTAACTTTGCGTACTCTGTGTCTCAGAGTCTTGACCTATATTATTTTCATGAGTTTCGGCTGCGGAGAATATGTTCATTCATTCATTAGAAGATTTGGAGATTGGTTGATTTTTTAGTTGAGTTTGCGTCTGTGATTCTCGTACTCTGATGAGCATTTTTATTTTTCTCACTTTCGGTTGTTGAGATTATGTTAATTCGTTAGTGGAGACAATTTGGAGGCTATTTGGATATTTTTGGGGGACTTTTGCAACTGTACTCTCTGTACTCTCATAAGAGTATAGAACATTTTCTCATATTTTTCCAGTTTATTTTACCTGTATGGAGAGAATATAGTCATTACATTTCATTAGAAGCAATTTTCTGGCTATTTGGTTAATTTTTATGGGAGATTTGCATGTCTTATCTCATTCTCACTCTCTGTACTCTCATGAGAGTCTGCATTTATAATATTTCTACTTTATTTGGCCTGTTTGGAGGAAATATATTCATTACAATCCATTGGGAACAATTTGGAGGCTGTTTGGTTGATTTTTTAGTATTATTTTGCATCTGTACTTAGGGCTGAGAAATTTGCTCGAATATCGTTAATCACTCGAAAGTCAGCTCGTATTTTAGCTCGAATTGAGTTCAGTCGAATAAAAGCGAGCGCAATTTGAATTGTTGGCTCGGTTTTAAATTCAAGCCGATTTTGATCCGTAGTTAAATCGGCTCGTTCGATTTTTCAAACGGCTCGAATCTGATGCGTTGCGACCTGAAATCATCACGGCGAATGGCGATTCTCCTTCTCGCCTCTCAGAGTCCCGTGAGATCAAAGTGAGCGCTTGATATCGGTTTGGTTTACCCAAATTCAACCTTGACGCCGGCTCCACTCGTGAGGACCGTGACTTCTTTGAGTTCTTTCTGTCATTATCAGTTTCTTATCTTTGCGGTTGCGGCTAGGGCTTCAAAAAGGGCTTAGAACGATTCTCTATTCTTCGCCTCTTCGATCCTCACTGATCTCCTCAGGTTCTCTTGCCATCTTGCTTCGTGATTCCGTGAATCGTGCTTTATTTCTTAGTCCTCTCGGGTGCGGCCTTGAACTTATTATGCGCCCTCTGATGCGTCTCCATTTTTCTGATAGAGTCATTGTTATTTCTTAACTTTGCAACTTGGGTTACTTGGCCACTTTCGGTTTGTTTCTTTGTAAGTCTCATTTCTATATTTACGGATAGTAGATCTTGGTTAATTTCTTGGTTAGTTTATGGCATAGATATTGTTAGTTATTTGTTTTATATATTATAGTTTCATAATTCATTTGATCATTTCTTAATTACTCTTGAGTCTTGGCGGCACTCTCAAAGGCTCAAAGCCGATCAACACAATTAATGTATTATCCTCATTGTAAGTGAAGTATGTTTATTCTTTGACTCAACTTTACGAAAGAACAATATCATAATTCATGTATTCTCACATTTATGGATGAACATCAATAATAAGGCAAAATATTATGAAGAGATGATTCTTGATTTCTTGTGTATCAGCGATTCAGCTCACTAAGTGATAAATATACCTCTTGAGTCTTGACATGTTCATTCAATATGATATCTTTGAAAAATTTGTATAATATAAAGTATTGAAGGCAAATTTTTTTGCACTTGTATAGTGTATATGGTTGTCGTGATATCTTAAGCTACAATTCAGGTTTAAAACTTTGTAAAATTTATCACTCACCATTTATTTCTTTCTCATTTCTTCAAAGAAAACTTTATTGCCTTCATAAAATTTTCAATCTTATTGATCTGTATAACTTGTAAGATGATGTTGATGGCTTTTTGTTTTTATAAAGAAGAATGACTTATTTTCTATAAACTTGTATGGTATGAGAGTCGAGACTTGGAATGGAGTTAATGAAGAGCTTTTTTATTTCTTTACCTAAAAAATGGGATTATTGTGGGTTTTACAATGCAAGTGCTCTTCAGAAGTTAAAAGTTAGCTTGAAACATGGGAGTAGTTGGTGTGGTCCATGCATAAATTTTAATGCCTAAATATTTTTCATTGGTTGATTTAGGATTGAATAGTTGAATGTTCTAGGTTATGAATCATACGTATGAGTGGTTACGGAATATAAGATCTTTGCATGAAATCAAGATTTTATTTTTTGACAAATTACATGCATTTTGGCTTCTTCAGGAATATACGTGGTTCATGCATCTTGCTATATTGGATTAATACTTGCTTGTCTCTTTGTGGTACCATTTCTCATGTACATCTTGTGAAAAAAAAAAATTAAATTTATTTCATCTTAAAATTAATCGTGTGGATTGTCTTTTAGCCAACAATTCAGTTAGATATTTATTATTGTGATCTTATTTAGGATGGTGAAGAAAATCATTATGTTGGTGACTCGATGAGGCTAAAATCGAATTTAAAATTTTTATTTAATTTATCACCTTTTTATTGCATGTTATTATCAAATAAGTGACTTATTAATTTTGTAAAAAAAAAAAAATTTAAGTTTAATGAAAACCATTTACTCATTGAATCTTATTTTCAACATGGTTTTATTGATGAAGATGAAAATAGTGTACCTCTAAGTAACAATTATAAGATATATGAACCAACTGATTTATTTAAATAGCATTTTAAATTACATGTGGTTGATGTTATATTAAGCTTTCTTGTAAACTCTAAAATCAGTTATTCACATACAAATTACAATTATTTGTTGAATTGCATGCGAGTTTATAATTGAATCATATTATATTTGTATAGATATAATGGAAAGTCACTCTCAAATCAAATAGTTCCCTCAACTCATTTGCGCCAAAATGATATTGATAGTGTTGATGAAATTACTTGTATAGATGATAAAAGGGTAAAAGGCAGCGTTACGAAGTTTGACAACATTTCTTGAAATATCAGTTTGAGAAAAGAAAAAAATCATACAAAAGTACAAATCAATTATTGTGTTAAGTCTTATGTTAAAAAAAAGCATCCATCGGATTGAGCAAACATTACAAAATAAATGTTCTAATAGTGTTAGAAAAGGGACAAAAGTTTTTGATCCTATAGCGAGGGCTTGAAGAAAGCGATTGATTTTTAGTATGTGTGTTTTAGCACTTATGATCATAAATTAAAAATATTGTTATTAAGATGATCATTGTTCATGAATATCCCAGTTGAATATTTATGGTTTAATATTTTTTTGAAATCTATGAATCAAACTACCATAAAATTTAGATTTGGTGTCAAAGAAGAGTGCATGAAAGTGTATGAAGTGGAAAAAAAAAAACTTAAAGAAATTAAGCGAGGTTTCCCTACTTGATTATTCTTTGGACATCAAGCCAAACAATTGGTTATATGTGTCTCACGTGCATTATATTAGTTACGATTGGAAATTGCGGTCGGGATAATCGGTTTTAGTGATTTAGATCCTCTCACGTGGAGTTGTGATATCGAAACCATTTACGAATTACATTTGCAATGGGGTATTCAAAATAAAATCAACTATAACTTTGGATAATGTATCATCAAATGATGTGACTAGAAACACGAAAGCATTATTTATTAGAAGGTGCGGATTTATGATAATGGAGATTTCTTTCATGTTGTTGTCTCTCATATTTTAAATCTAATGGTGCAAGATAAAAAAATTGGTAATATAATTGAAAAGGTAAGAGAATCAATCTTATTTGTAAAGCGATCTCTTAACTTACACAAATTTGGTGAGATTGCTGAAGATTATCAACAACAAAGTCATTTATGCATTGATGTTCTACGTTGGAACTCAACATACAAAATGTTGGAGTCATATTTTCTTACAAGGCTGTTTTCCGAATATGCTTTACGAGATCTTAATTACATATGGTTGCCTTCTGAGGAAGATTAGAATCAATTTGATAAGATTAGAGAGTTGCTTCACATTTTTTATCAAATAACTGAAATTTTTTCTAGATCTAACTATTCTACTGCAAATAGGCTTCTTCCAAATCTAATATTAATTAAGAAGACCTTATATAGAGAATATTTATCTCATAGTCTTTTCATTTCTAATATGGAAAGCATGAAGAAAAAATTTGATAAGTCTTAGGTAGATTGTTCGTTGTTATTCTCAATTGCATTATTAGATCAGAATGAAATTATTTGCCATTAATTATTACAGATTTATGGTAATGATATTGTTGATGAGAAAAAGGATACATGAAATAAAAATTATTTGAGCTCTACTCTTTCTATGTTGTTGATAAACAACATACAACTAAGAAAATACATGAGCACTACTATACAAAATTTGAATCAACATCTATGATAGAAGGAAGTCACATTTTGCGATGATTTGGTGGGTTGTATGATTTTATAGACTACTTTTAGTTCCACGAAATCGACTTAGAGATATACTTAGATGAAGCTTGTGTTAAATGTCGATTGAATTTGATATTTTAGATTGGTGAAAATATCCATGCCATGAAGTACAAGACACTATCAAAGATGGCAAAAGATATTTTTACAATTTCAATAACTTCTGATTGCTTTGAGTCGACCTAGTCTTGGTGGGTGTCTTAGTGATTATAGAAACTCTATTTCACCTAAAACATTGGATGCCTTAATATCAGTGGAAATTGGATTAGATGCGACAAAAATTGAAAGAGCTATGGTAATGTTTTCATCATTCCATTTCTTTATATAGTGAAATTACATTCTATTTAATTTTTTTAATAAAAACAACGTCTTCTTTGCATTTCCAGTTTGATATCTTAGCTGAAGAAAACTTAGCTATATCTGTGCCTGGAAGCTTGAGTGTGGATTCATTTGAATTTCATGAGGGTAACATTGTTTTATGGGCTTTCCATATACTTTTGTAAGTTATAAGTTGTAATTCTTGTTTATGTATTGTAGACTTTAATAATCAGCGTTTGTTTTAATTTTGGATGCAATGATAAAATTATCTTGAGATGACTTTTGAAATTATTGATTTTAGGCTTACAATATGGTCAATTTTGATTTTTTTAATATATTGGTTTGTTGATATGAAAAAATTTGAGACCACTTAGGGTGACAAAATACTTTTACAATTTTCTTTGAAATTGGCTACGACAAATTGCAATGTTTAAAGTTTGGCCTTTTAAAATTGTGGCATACTTTCTCAATTTTTGTACTTTCTGATGTTATTTCTACATTTAGGTTGTAATTTTTCAATCATGAAAATAGAAGGTTGGAAGATTTATTTCAATTACGTTATAGTATTATTTGCACATTTTAATAGTTGAAGAACTTTCTTGAACTTTTGAAATCATTTTGCATTTTCATATAATTGAAGTTGATGCTTTTCAAAGTCTTATGTCTAAAATACCAATCATCTGATATTTTGAGGAAATAAAATAAAATACAACATGGGATCAATCTTGTGAGTAGATATAGTGAACTATTTTTTTCATTTGCATTTCTGTATAAGTCCTCTTACTGAATGTTATACTGGAAGTGCTAAATACAAGATTATATGAGCTTCCTGGAATTATTACATCTGAGATGTTTTAGTTTGATGTATGGTATGGTTAGCTTTGGCTTTGTGTGTTGAGCCTTTAGTTTGATGTATGGTATGGGAGGTGCTTGAAGGCTCCAGAGTTGGATAATAATGATATTCTTATTCTGCTTTAGTGGATAATCTCGTTGGCACTTAGCAGACAACAAGTTGTTTACAAATAAGATATATTATATTGTCTCACATTGCAGGTTTTGGAAATATCTTCTGTATAAGTCCTCTCTTGCTATTTTTCTTGTGGGTCGTGGTGCTTGCTTTCTTTGCTGCATTTTCTATCATTGGGTTCAATTTCAGTATCTATTTTGCTATTTTAGTTTTTGCAGCATGTTATTTCTATATATTATATGTTGCAGGCTAACTTTTATGGTTGCTCTTGTGGATGGTTCATTGTTCTCTTAATTGCTGATTGGATAATCACCGGTGTCTTTGGATCTTAAACTTTGCAATTATTGTGATCATCTTATTATCAAGGGACTATTAAAATCTATTGTTGTTCCAAAATGGCTTCTTTTTGACTGGTCTTTTACTCGATGATTGTAGTGTATTTCATCCCTTTAGTTGTGGCCTTGATTTTACTTTAGCTTACGTTAATTTTTTGCTTGACTCTCTTTGATATGTATATTTATTATGGTCTTATTATCATATGGTGGATGTGCCATTTCATTGGTTTGAGATTTTGTTGTGCATTCTCATGACTTGTGGGCATTATTTGGTGATATATATCTTATATGAGGTGGGTGGCATCCCTTTACCATTCTGATCTATGTTGCCTTCTTTTCTATTGTGTATGGAGGTATTAAAGACCATATCAACTCCTCCAAATGGAAGTTGTTCCACCGGTATGTATGAGGTGGGATGATTTCACTCATCTTTTGGTTGGTAGTAGCTTTTCGTGATGTAACCCTTCATTGGAAGTCTGGATGCTTATGTTTGTGGCTACCCCAAATTTGTGTGGTGAGCTAAACTCTCATTAGATCTTCTATAATTCACTCATTTTATACTGTTTTCACCTTTAATTTGATATGTATTGCTTTATTTGTGCTAACTCTTTTACCTAGATGCTTTACAGATTTGGTGTTACTTCTCTAATGTTTCTTCCAACAAAAAATTATGATCCATCATTGGTGGCTCTCATTGGATGGTCAGGCAACCTCGCCAATCTATTTTGAAGCTTTCTTTATTTTAATGGCTATTGGATGGACCGGAGTCTAGTGGAACATAGAAATTTGTATAGATTGCAAATACTTGAAGATGATTATAACTCTCTCTGAGTCCCGGTAATCAATTTAAATGTGTGCTCTTGATATTGTCTTTTATTTATCTTTTTGTAAAATTGACTTTTTTGTATTGGCTAGATGCAATTAAATATGTACAATGTAATTATTATATTGATTTAAATTTCAATTTTATACAGTAAATTCAAGCAAATTTCAATTTATGTGATTTTTTTTCTTTGTGCTGCTGTGAATTAAATTTGAGTTACTTAAATCAAAAACGAGCCAGTTCATTTTTAATTTCGAGCCAAAAAAAAGTCCAAAATTGAGCTAAACCATCAAAAACGAGCCGACTCGAATTGCATTCGAGCCGGATCGAGCTTCGATCTGTCGATCACGGCGAATTGCATTCGGCCGGATCGAACTTCGATTCTGTCGATCAGATCGGCGATAATCTTCAATCAATTGAGCCATCATAAAATACATTCGAGCGATTTGGTAGTCTGATTAAAATCGGATCGTTCTATCTCTCTATTCTCTCATGAAATTCTGAGATGATTTTAACCATTTTTGGTTTCTTTGGCGTTGTTGAGATTATGTTCATTCGTTATTTGGAGTAATTTGAAGAATTTTGGATAGTTTTGGGATTTTGTATCGTACTCTTTGTAATCATAAGAGTCTGAGAACATTTCTCATATCTTTTATTTTGCATTATGGAGAATATGATCATTACATTCCATTAGAAGTAATTTTCTAGTTGTTTGGTTAATTTTTATGGGAGATTTGCATCTGTATTCTCTGTACTCTCATGAGAGTGAGAGAGTACAGATGATTTTGGATATTTTTTTCAGTTTCTTTGGTTTGTTTGGAGGATATATGTACATTCTGATCATTTATGAATAATTTGGAGGTGATTCTTGATTTTTTAGGAGAGTTTGCGTATGTCTTCTCTATCTCTAGAGCGAGATGATTTTAATTTTTTTGATTTCTTTAGCTTGGTTGTTGAGATTATGTTCATTCGTTTAAATTTGGTAATTTGGATCTTTGTTTGAATAATTTTTTGGGAGATTTTTTACATATACTCTGTCTTTCTTACTCTCGTGAAATCTGAGCATTCTTAATATTTTTTTCTTTTATTTGGAGGAAAATATTCATTACAATCCATTAGGAATAATTTGGAGGTTGTTTGGTTGATTTTTTAGTATTGTTTTATATTTGTACTCTCTATCTCTCATCTTTTATATTTTCTCTCATGTACTCTGTAGTCTACGTCTCATGTCTCTCGTGAGAATACGTAAGATTTAATCATTTTTTCACTTTCTCGCTGTTTGGATGGAATATGTTGGTAGATTGTTAGAAGTAATTTGGAGGCTAATTGATAGGAGTGTGCATTGGTTATTGACGGATCGATTTTTAATTTCTAATCGTTGGTTTGAAATTGATCAAAATCCGATCAGTATAAGATTTAATATAATCCGAACCAATCCAATCAAAAAAATTTGGATTTTGGTTGGTTTTAAAAAACTAAAATAATAAAAATGAAAAATCATATAAATATTCTTTCCTCCATATTATTTCTACTAATTATCCTAGCACAAAAAATCATTCTACACAATAGATCTTTCTAACAAGAAATAAAATTGATTTCTCGATCTAACATGACTTTAGATTTTATTTTACTGAATCATAACTTATGTTATACATAAATTTATAATCGCATAATCCTAATACCTCCTTTAATTTAAAACAACACTAAGTATATTTTTCATATTCTTTAAAATTTCACTAAAAAATTATTAAGCAAAATTTACTATCTCTACAACTTTCCAGAAATTCAAAATATCTATATATAAAGAATACCTAAATATGAATATGAATACAACCTTGAGAAAAAATGGCATCTTATGAAAAATACAAAGTTCATACAAAGATAATCTCACTCATTTCAAATGAAAGATAAGCCATGAAGGATTACTTTTTTAAGAGCTCATGAAACATGAAAAGAATATACTAGAAGGTTGCATATGCATGCATCATTCTTGTCCTCTAATAAAACAACATAAAAATAATAGAAAGTCGAACAAATCAGACATAACAAAATAATCAATTACTCATTCAGTTCAGATAAGCAATACCACATGAAACTACAAGCCTCAGGAATAGTAAAAACTCAACTCAAGTCTCCAAAGCAAAAAAACTAAACAACATAAAAGAATCCATGAAAATCGAGACAAAACCTGTATTCTGAATCTATTCTTGATAGAAACAGACCACAAGCCATGAATCGTGAAGCGAGAATCGAGAGCATGACCGAGGCAGAAAAAACTTAGAGAAGAGAAGCGGCTCTGCCTTGATTAATGCGAAACGGCGATGGTGAAGGGGAAGCCGAGAAAGAAAATGAGATAAAATCAGCGACAACTATGAAGAGTCGGTGGTCTTAGAGTTGAAACAGTTGAAGAGAACTAAGAAGTAAAGACCCAGCCGCAGGATTTCCCTTTGCCCCTCAATGCTTTTGGGTTTGGCCTGGGATTTAATATCAATTTACTTTTTTACCAGATGAGCGGACATGAATGAGACAGACGAGTCCAGTCGAGTGAGACTTCGAAGGATTAGCAAAGCCTAAATTGTATTTTGATTTTTTTGGATTATAAATTTTAAATCGATCCATAATCCAAAACCAATTTTAAAATTAAATCGAAATCAAAATAAAATTAAAAATCGATCCAATTTTAAAATTTGGTTTGATTTTAATCAATTTTTTTAAACCGAATTATGCTACCCAACCCAACTCAAGTTTTAGCATATTCATATTTTTTTCTTCTTAAACCCATATCATAAGGGAGAGTTAGTATTACACTCTTTATAACAGCTTTAAAGTATGAGCTTCTAACCTATCCAGGTAATGGCTTGGTGAGCATACTATAAATTAATTTGCTTTAGCTCATAGTAATAATAATAAGATTCTTAAAATTTATAACATTTTTATTATAAGAATATTTATTTAAAATATTATGTTTAAATTAATATATTTTTTAAAAATTAATTTTAAAATTTTGATTAGGAATTAAAAGTGATTAAAAGACTTTGGTTTGGACTAGTTAGCTTTATAAAATTGAGACCAATTTGGTAATTCACTAGTTGAACCAACAGTTCAGGTTGGTTTTCACTGGTTTAATATGGTTCACTGGTTTAATATGGTCTTTAAGGATAATCAAACTAGTTGTATGTTAGACTCATAATCAAACTAGTTGAATCTAAACCAATTTCTAAAATAGTATAAGATAAGATTAATGATAAGTTTTATTTGATAAGTAAAAAAATTTTAGTAAAATTAATATGTATTTTAAGTCAAAATAAAATAATTTTAAGTGTATATACAAGAAATCTCACACTAAAAAAACTAAAGAAAATTGTAGAATTTCAGTGTAATGTTGAGAAGCTAGTTTCAGAAGCTTTAGGCTCAAAAATATAGAAGACAACACTGCAATGCTAGTTTTGTAGTGCTTTATTAATGTCATTGTGCTAAAACCATGATTCAAAGCTAAAAATAAACAATACAACATCTAGATAATACTGATCTAACCTTTGTGCTACATCAACAGTGCAATTTGACAATTTGAGGCAAAATTTAAGAGTTTTACGATAGTCTTAGAAAACTACTTAAATAGGGTGTGTGTAGTAATTGAAGAGGGGGTGTGATATGTATAAATACACCAAATTTAAAATTAAAAAAGGTTTTGTATGATTGTGTTTCTTGTGTTAAGTGTTGAAGTGTGTGAGTGTGTATGAAGATAGAGAAAGACAAGATCCGCTAGAAGGAAATGTTTACAGGGAGGAAAGGGGGTAAAAGTCATAATTGGAGGAGCAAATCCCTGACAACCATGGCAGTGGTTGGCACCAATTGACTCATGACAAGAACACACAATTGCAGTAGATAGCAATGGCTAATGATGACCATCGACAGGTGATAGCCAATAGTACCAGCCAACAATAACGTTAGCAAGTGGGAAAGATTCAAAGTATATTCTAACATGGTCCAAGAAAATTTTAGAATACGTCAAAAAAATGAACTAAAATATGAATTTAAAATTCATCAGAATTTTACTCTACATTCATTTTCCATCAAATCAAGCACCCATATTTTTAAAAACTCCTACATTTAGAATATCTTACTCCCAAAATGCAGCAAACTAATTGACAATGATGAAAAGATTCCATTAAAATGTTAGCTTACCTCAAGTTCTAAGCAACTGCAAGCCGCTTCAAGACATGCTTCTAATGCAATGAACTCGAAAGGAAGAGCTTTAGGACCGGTGGAGTTTGCAAGATCTCCTCCCTCTTTCCATTTTCCTTCTTCCATTTCAGCCTTGCCTCATCTTCCTCAGAGTAATCCAGATTCACATAATTCTCAAAATAGCTCCTACTTGCTCTGATCTCTTCTAGAGCATAAGCATGGCTCCCATCACCACTCTAACCTCCACCACCTTCTATCTTAGATGATATAAAAACAAAATGATAATATTTAAATAATTGCCAAACTCAATCGCTCTAAAAGAAACAATACAACATTTATTGCTTAGTTTTTAAACTAATTTATTTTCTCCATTAATTTAATTAATACTTACAACATACATTGATACGTAGGTATTAAAATAATTATAATAATATTCAGCAACTATCCAATTCAGAGAATTTAATATATTACTAACAATAATTCAGTCTATCAAAAAAGTTAAATTCTATGATATAATATATAGATGAAATAAGATAATTTGCGTTCTTTATCTCAATTTATTTTTGTGTGTGAATTTATCATAAAATTAGCTCAAATATTATAAAATAAAATAAAATAAAAAAGACGATTTAAAAATAAATAATGCGTGAGAAAATGTCACTTAAAAATCATTTCAGATTTAAAAAAAAAAATTAAGAATTCTGGAATCACGTCCTCAGAAGCCTAAAAGCACTGTCGGTGCCAACATCACCGGGACAAGAAACAAAACCTAATTCGAGAAATAAGAAAATAGAACCAGGTGGCCGTGAGGGTGAGGCAGCGCTGCAGCTGGTGGACAAAGGGTGAAACGGTTGGATCCCTGGAATTGAGGACGAGGACCTCGTGCACGGTGATGACGGCTTTGATGTGCTCTAGATTGACGACGATGGCTCGCTCCCGGCCGAGGACGGTGGAGGGTACGAGGCTGGGGATCCAGTATGCGGAGGTCCCGCCGGAAGCCCCATGCGCCTCATGATCGCGTGCTTTCCGGCCTCCACCATTCGTGCTTCCCCAGCTGAGTTCACGGCTAGCCATGCTCGAACGCCTGCCGCCGCCTTCTTTCTTCCACCCACCGTCGCTGGCGCTGGAGCCGGAGGATCGGCTTCATCATCTGTTTCTGCTGAGTTCTTCGATGGTGACCGGCTGGGCAGATCTCCGGCGATGCCGCCGCTCACCCTCATCTCTCTCTCTCTCTCTCTCTCTCTCTTTCTCGCTCTTCAGGGTGGTGCGATTTGCAAGAATGGATGCCAGCACTACGATGGGATGCGTGGCAGACAGTTGTTGCCTTATCCTAAGTCCTCCGCATAAAAGGAGCCTTCCATGTTCGATCTAGGGCTCGCGTCGGGTCTCTCATCGGCTTTTCTCTTCTTCTTCTACATCTTCTACCGCCGCTCCGTTTCAGTTTTTCCCCTTGACCGCTTTTGTTGCTCCCTTATCTGACCTCGGGCTTTGCCGGAGGTTAGGTTTTTTTTCTTAGTAAGTATGGATACGAATTCTCTACACCTCACCTCTTTTTCTCCTCTCTCCGCTCCCTCTCCCAAACTCCCTACGTTAAGAGCCAGGAAATACCTCTCTCCTTCATTCCATCCGACGCCCCAGAAGTCTCATTCTCTGAAGAGGAACTTTCAAAAGGTCAGAAAGAATGACAACTATCTTTGATAGGTCATGCAATTGGTAAACGGTCATACTATGGCCCCCTTCTCGCTGCAATACGTAAGAGGTGGAAATTCAAAGGCAATCTTGATCTCCTTACACTTGAAGGGGACTTCTTCCTTTTCAAGTTTACTTGTCAAGAAGATTACAATTTGGTCTGGGATAATGTGCTTCCTGATTTGTCTTCCAGAAATGGTCATGGGACTTTCGGCCATCCAAAGAATCTATCTCCGAATTACCTATTTGGATCAAGCTTCCGAACTTCCCGCTCTGCTGTTGGAATGAATCAGGCTTTTCCAAGGTGTTCGTATCCCACAGTGGACAATCCATCAAAGGCAAGTTACTGTATATGTGTTCAGATTTCTACTACTTCTCTTCTCCCTGATTCTATTCCAATTAACTTAAATGGCAAGAAATTCACTCAAGAGATTATTTATGATTGGAAGTCGTCCTCCTGTTCTCAGTGTAATACCTTTTCGCATGACAAGCATTCTTGCCCTCAAACCCAAGCCTCAAACAACAGTCTGGTAGAAGCGTGTTTATCAGGTTTACTCACATCAACTTCCAATCAGACAAACACCATTAGAGTGGATCCTCCCCATCAAGATCCATCAATACCTCCATCTTCTTCGGAAATTCCTAGCTCTCGGGATACTCCTATGGATGACCCAATTCTACCACCCCCCACCAACAACACCATCAATGATCTTAATCACTCCCCTATCCTTTCACCTCCAATGGAGGAGCCCAATATCTCAGATGAGGAACTAATAACTCCCGGGAGCAGGGTGACCAATCTACTATAGATACTACAAGGGATTTTTAGCCTGTTGGGGTCATTACTCGATCAGCAGCAGTTTCCCCTAGTAGACAACCTCTCTTTAAGGCAACTGAGAAGATCCCAAAAACTCCTGGTAAACTTCCTCAGGAGGGGTAATCCTCAAAAGAGCCTACAAATCTCAATCCCACTCCACATAAGGGTAATAAGAAAAAGGGCAAGAAGCCCACCCCCTCCACCTCCCAATGAACCATCCAAGACTGGGCAGCTGGAATGTCCATGGTCTCTCACGCACAAAGAAAACTAGGGTCGAGGATCATTAAGGACCACCATCTGGACCTCTTGTGTCTTCTGGAGACCAAAATACAATCAGAGACCTCTCATTCTACCTCCACCCTTCAAAGTATCACAATGTTTCCTTCTGAAGCAAGTGTTTCGAATTTTGAATGTGCTCCAGGTGGGAGAATTTGGATTAAATGGTGTGCTGACAAGCTGACTTTTAATCCAATTACTATGAATAATCAATTCATCCATGGATGTGTTACTGTCCCGGGTCATCATTCTTTTCTTCTTACTTGTATCTATGCTGAGAATGATGCCAAGCTTAGGCTCTCCTTGTGGAATTCTCTCAGAAATCTGGCAGGTTTGAGCAACAACCCCTGGATCCTGATGGGGGACTTCAACTGTACTTTTCTTGTAAGGATAAAGTGGGTGGAAACTCTATCTCCTTGAATAATTCCCTTGACTTTAAAGATTGTATCAATAACTGTGAACTCGTCGAGCTACCAAGTACTGGCTTATTCTTCACTTGGTCTAACCAACAAATTGATAGACCTATTTTTTTTAAGATTGATCGGGCCCTTTGTAACTCGTGTTGGCTGGAGAATTTTCCCTCATCCTATTATAAAGTTCCTCCTCCACTAACATCTAATCACTCTCCTCTAGTGATCTTTCTGCACTCCCCTTCTACCTTCTCTCACCGTTTTCTCTTTAAGAACTACTGGATTTCTGACTCTGGATTCATGGAAACGGTTAAATTGGCTTGGGGTAATTTCATTCAAGGTGATCCACTCTTCATTCTATCCAAAAAATTGAGCCTAGTCAAGAGGGCCCTTAAAGATAGAAGCTGGGAGAAATTCCCTCTTGTGCAACAAATTGAAGCTGTTAAATCTGATCAAGACAAGGTTTTGGGAAGACTTGAAGCTGATCCCAATAACCCCTCTCTACTTCTTGATGCAAAGGATATCAAAGCTAGATACACGGATCTTACTATCAAGGAGAGTATTTGGCTAGCATTTATAGTGGCTTATACACTCGGCGACCTTAAATTTCTATCTTGTTATTAAAGAAAGGAAGAATGCAAATCTCATTAGAAATCCATTCCAATCTTTGGGTGTATTCGATCGAACTCAATAGTTGAAGCCTTTTGTAAGTATTTTGCTGATCTTTTTAATAGTGGTTATCCTCTAACTCTTCCTGTGCAGAACTTCCCTCTAGGTAAATGTCTCTCCTCGGCTCAAGCAGATGAGCTCGAAATTGACATTACTGACCAGGAAATCATGACAACTCTTAAAAGCATTTGCGAGAACAAGTCTCCTGGACCAGATGGGTTCAACTCTAAGTTTTACACAGCCACTTGGGAATTAACTGGGAAAACTTTTCTAAATGCTGCTCACTTTTTCTTCAAGTTTCAAAAATTGCTTCAAACATACTCTTATCACTTATACCTAAAGTCAAGCACTCTACCCAGATAGAAGACTTCCGTCCTATCTCTCTTTGCAACACTTTTTATAAGGTTATTGCTAAAGTCCTTGCTTGTAGATTGAAGAAGCATCTCCCTCTTATTATTGATAAGGCTCAATCGGCATTTATAAAAGGGAGAGACATCTCTGATAATTTGGCTATGGCATATGAAATTTGCAATGAATTTTCCTCAAGTAAGAATCAGCACTTCCTAGCCAAATTCGATTTGAGGAAAGCTTTTGATAAGGTAAATAGGACCTCTCTATTACATAGACTTCGGAATAAAGGTTTTCCTGAAGTTTGTTAAATGGATAGAAGTATGTATCATGGATATTCCCTTTTCAATAGTGCTTAACGGTAGCATAAAAGGCTTTTTCCCCTCTACAAATGGGTTAAGACAAGGACGTCCTCTCTCACCATTCCTTTTTACTGTTGCTATGGATACCTTATCTTGTCTTATTGATCATGATGTTAATCTTGGGCTGTATAACCCCTTCTCTTCAGGAGATTGCAAGATATCACACCTGTTGTTTGCTGATGATCTTCTGGCCATGGGTGAAGCTTCAAACTCAACACTGAATTCTCTTAAGCTCAATCTTAGCTCCCTGGAATTGTATCTTGGGCTGGAGATCAATAAAACTAAGTCCTCCATTTGCTTTTCTAGAGCTTGAAGGATTCTTTGAATTAAACAATCTGCTAGATATAAATCAAGGATACTTTCCTATCAAATACCTTGGACTCCCTTTGAGTTGTGGTCCAATTAAAATGGCCAATTTCAATCCCCTGTTTGATAAACTCCATAAGTGGGCTGCTGGAGTGCAAATTTCTCTCACTGGTAGACTTCAATTGATTAGATCCTCAGTGAATAACTACCTATCATATTGGTTTGGTCTATGGCAATTCTAGTGGGATAATTCAATTTGCTCTTTTGACAAATTTTTCTATCACTCGAAGCTAAGAAACTACATACCATTTCACGGACCCATACACTACCCAAAAATAAGGGGGGTATTGGACTCATTTCTGCTTCCTCACTTGATTTGATCTGTAAGATTAAAGTTTTATGGAAAGTATGTCTTGGAGAATCTCTCTTTGCAAAATGGTGTAAGTCAAAGTACACCTCTATTTGGAATACTATGCACTAAAATTTCTCCACTTTGGAAAGTAATTAAGGCGGTATGATTCAAAACAAATTTACATACAATATTGGTAATGGTCAAGAATTCTCTCTCATCCATGACCCTTGGTGTGGTGGTAACTCACTCAACGGATTTATGGGAATCAAGGCTCCCCAACTTTTGGGTTTTCATGAAAATGCTAAACTAAGCTCTATAATCTTAAATGGAAAGTGGAATCTCCCTTCTTGCCTTATGACTATGTATCCACTATGCTCCCAGCATCCTCTCCTCCTCATGGGTGGAGAAGACCATATTCTGTGGAGCAATCTAAAGAATCCCACCACTCAGAACTTCAAGGAAGCTGTGTTTGAATCTCACCCATCTGCTTTGCTGGAGCAATGCAATCTGGTTCAAGGGGAATGCCATTAATTTTGCACTCTATTGCTGGATGGCCATCTTGGGGGGACTTAAAACATCTGATATGTTAGCAAAGAAGGGTCTCGGGTCCACTACAACCTGCTGCTTCTGTCATTCTCAAGCGGAATCACATTTACACCTTTTTTTTGAATGCTCATATTCTATGAAATTGATTAGAACACTGCTTCCTAATAGCCAATTCCTCCTTATGCAGTTCTCACTCAAGCAAATTCTGAGTGCTGTGGAGGATAATGAACACAAAGTGATTATCAGGCTGAAATTCTTGATTATTGCTACTATGGTTTACTCCTTGTGGAGAGAAAGAAACAATCGTTTTTCTCGGACCTCTTCCCCTTCTTCCTCTCTTATCTGATACATTGTGAGGGTTGCGGCTAAAATGAAGAGATGGAAATTCAAAGACTCTGGCTGGTCATGTTAAAGATCGATGCTTCAATGGTGTAGTTACAAACCACTTAGCTTTTCATGTTTTTCTCCTTCTCTCTTCTTTTGTGTTTTAAACATCTGTGGGATGGACGGCGATGATCCTTTTGAGATTTATTCATTACCTTGGATGGCCTTCGCAACACAGGAAGTTCTTTGTTCGGTTGAGCCATTTTCTATTTTGTCTTATATCCCCACTGGAAGGTTGTGAAGGTAACCGTAGGACCCTTTCTTCTCGTCAGCTTTCATTTGGCTGAATTTTTGGTCTAGCTGGTTTTACTAGCTTGCGTTGATCTGAGTCCTGGTGATTGTCCTAGCTGCACTTGCTCCGATGATTTCAATTGGAGGTGTTGTTGTGGTAGTTTCTATATACCAATCTGTTAGTTATCTTGTTTTAGTTTTTTGGTTAATCTCAGTTAGTCAGTGTATTGCTGTGATTAAATTGTAACTGTTTTACCCTTCTTACTTTTGGAATTAAAACTGGGCAAAGCCCTCAAATTCTTCCAAAAAAAAAAAGTCCTCCGCATAGGATCGCAATAAAATTCCCTTTTAAAAAAAATATTTGATTAATCTCAATATAATTAAATTCGTTATAAAATTAATTAAACTAAAGTTATTTGATTAGTCATACATAAAATAAAAAAATTATAATAAAATATTTTGAGTTTCAAAATTCTATGATTTATTTTGATATTAGTGTAATATATAAATAATTAATTAAATTTCATATTACATTAATCTTAAAGTTAATCTAATGAATTTATAATTTTATTATGATAAAAATATTTTTTAAATATCTTAAATTATTTTTTATAATTATCTTTATGTATATATTTTGCTAGAAATTAATTATGTTATTTTAAAACTAAAAATCATTCTTCATTATTAATAATAGAAAATTTTTAAATCGAAATATTTTTACTTAAATTTATTCAAAATATTTTTAATTTATACATTTTTAAAAATTATTATAATATGCAACTAATCAATTTCTTTGTATTTTTATTCTTCTTATTTCAAAATTAATATATACTTTAAAAAATTTAATATGATTACATTCTGATATGAATTTATTTTTGAAATACATATGAAAAAAGAATGCATACATCACATTATAAAAAAATTATATGAAAATTTTGAATATACCCCATAATAAAAAAATTAGAGAAGTATATTCTTTGTTTGTCTTGCTAATAATTTATGCTCAAAGCTTCCTTGGATCATAAATACTATTTTTGAACAAATAAAAGTGTAGCCTTTGTTAAATATTTAAGTGACCTTTTAATCATAAAAGCTCTTCAACTTTTCCTTCTCCTAGCACTTTCTCCATTTTTGAGCAACTTTAGAGCATGTGTGTTCAAGTTGCAAAGAAAATTCACTTGGATGGTCTATTTTTATATATGATTAGTGAAAGTTATTGATATTATTCATTTATTATTTAAGATTGAATATAGTTACATTCTAAATCTTAATCAGTGGTAATTTGATTAGCTTGAAACTCATTTGAACTATCTTCAAGCCACTTTGATTTTTGAACCATGATTAAATTATAGTTGTCAAATCTTTAACAATGATAGTATTATAATCAAACCATCTATAAACATCTTTGATCTTGTTTAAATTAATATTAATGTATGATTAAACCACAATCAAATAACCTTTTAATCATGATGGAATAATCTTAGAATAATGATTATATCAAGATCAAATCATCTTCATTCATGATCTAAGTAATCTTTGAACTACCCTTGAACTTCGATCAAAATATGATTGAATCATCTTTAAATCATGACTAGAGATGCTTAAAAATGGTTTGATCATGGTTTAATTATTATTGAATCTTGAATGGCAATGTTCTAACTATAATATGATCATTATTTAAAGATGATTTGGTCACATTTTCAAATATAGTTTCATGAATTTTTTATCCTAATTAAATCATGGTTGTAGGTAATTTTTTATTTTAATTTAATTATTGTTGTAGGTGGGAATTCTCTAAATTGCTTAGTTGTTTGCATATTTGAGCAATGTTGTTATGTATACAAATCTTTATTTTAACCATACCAAAAGAGAGATATTATACTGCTCATATCACATATGAAGCTAAGGGTGCAATAGAGAACTTGGTTAGACAGTTTGAGACTAATAATCTCATTTACAAGATTGTGTAAACCATTTGGTCAATTTTTTGGAGCTCTTAAAATCTGACTCTTTAGGGTTTTGATTCATTAATATTTATTGATGATATTTAGTGAGGAAGAGAATGAGGCTTACAATATGATTTAAGCTTGAACCATGCTTAAACTTGAATATTTTTTTCCAGTTAATATTCCAATATTATTCAAAGCTTGATAGAACATTGTTCAAATGAACATCAAACATGGGCCAAAACCTTACAAAATGATATGCCATCTCCATGAATTGCTTATGTACAATATTCTAACTTGATCACATTAGAAAATCACCTACCAATTCTTGTTCATTAATAGAGCATCTAGATGCATTTTCAATTATAGTTCATTTTGCTTTTATGTCTAATGATTTTTGTAATAATGGGTAACCTTATTAGTTAACTCATTTATTTTAACTCTGTTTGATACATATGCTCATATTGCTATTTAAAATTTATAATATTAAACAATTAATCAAATTCCTATGCCCATTTTAACTTATTTTCCCAACATTCATTTCTTTTGTTGAGGTTTTAATGTCATCAATGTTCTATTCCTTGTCTCTAGTTAGTCACATCAAGTTGAGTTGATCTTTTATGAGCATTGTTCAATTGGAAGGAAAAAAAAATCTTACCACCAACATATTTACATACCTAACCATCTACTATATAATTCTCTTATCAAAATAAATATGAATTATTTGCTTTCGTAAAGTATCATTCTCTTAAGATGTTAAATAACTCTTCACCAAAGTTATATTTTCCTCATAAAGGTAGAGTAAAGATTACTAAATAGTAAAAAACTAGAGGTTCCATGTAAAGAATTCACTTATATTAGAACTTAAAGCTATGGAAGGTAAACTTATTAATACTTATAGTTGATGAACTAATTAATGCGTATAGATGATGTTATTATAAATTGCAGGAGAACCAAGTATATATAATGTCATCTCCATGGAAACTATTTTTTTAACAGCTAATTCAAAAAACAATAGATTAATAAATAGGCTCTACTAATCAATAAGTTATAGATAAGTTTTAAATCATGTTTAAATGAACTTGAGCCTAGCTAAAAATAACTTTGTCTTACAACTATGTGTGGAAGGCCATATGATACATTTCAAATAATAGTCAAATAAAGTTTGATTATGGTTTAAATCGTATTTGAGTGAGATTCAAATATGTGAACCATTCCCATGTTTAACCATTTAATTGTCTTCTCATTTGAAAATATTTTCAATGGATATCCAAAAATCTTGTTAGCTTAATGTTAACATCTCAATAAAATTGCACTATTATTCTTAGGAGCATAGCATCACTAATAAATTATAGACTTAACTTCAAGCACATTTTTTAGAGTAAACTTATAAAGGCCTTTCTAAGATTTGTGTTTTTCAAGCCATTATTATAAGTAATGTAAGTATCAATAAGCCTTATTTTTTAGGTCATCGTCTTAAACTTTTCATCACCAAAATATTCACAAAATTTAAGAACAATAATCAAAGAAATTTTAAAACTTTAAATCATGTATTCTTACTTCTAATGTAAAATTTTATGGAGCAATTATCATTGCCTACATTATCTGCCTTTCTTAAGAGAAGTCAATGAGTGAGGGGCTAAGTCTAAGTTAGAAGCATCAAATAATTATGTGTTATAAATTGTTTGCCCCTCTCAAATAGATCAAAACTTTCAAACTCGCTGGTCACCTTCTCAATCACATCCCCTCCATCATACTCTTTGTGGCACTCTGGCAATAAAATATCTCACCATAAGAATAATTAATTTGGACAACTGACATTTATATACACAACAAGGCAAATCATATGATTTGATGAGAAAAAAAGGTTCAACCCTAAGGCTTGAACCTCATTCAACCTTATCTTGTTCCTCTATCTCAAAGCAAAAGTTCAAATAGAAGGTTCACCTTGGGTTTGAATGAGATTCAAATTGGGTTTGAACACAGTTTGAATGTAAATCTAACTTAGTTCAAACCTCTATTTTAAATCTAATGGTCAAACATAAAGATTGAAAAGGAATTTCAAACAAAGTTCAAATACGATATAAACATCATATGAAACATTCAAATTTTGTTCGAATATAGTTTAAATTTCATTTTGGACCTAATGGTCAAACTAGGATAAAAATAAGTTTGAACTAAATTCAAATAAGGATTGAACTCACATAACCTAGTCAAACCTACTTTCCATCCCCTTGTCAATGTCAATGCTTATAATCAAATCTTAGGTTCCAAAATGAGGTCTGGAAGTAAGAATACAATATATGAGGTTTAAATCATGTTTGAATCTAATTGGACTCTTGTTTCACTCTAAATTTATATAATCGAATATGATTTAAATTAAGTTCAAACAAGTTATTAGCTCCATATGTAATATTTGAGTCTCACTCAATCTTTGTTCAAACTTCTATTCAAGCCTCATACTATTCACATAATCATCTTTGAATCTATTTGAAGTTCATTTTAGAAACTAGGATTCTAACCTTATTTTTAGATATTTTGTTCAAATTAAAATTTCAAACCTACCTCGTTGAACCTCTTATCAAAAATTGTATAAGTGGGATACTAGTATTAAAAGGGATGCTGAATGCATTCTAATATAACTAAAAAAAAATATTTCTATCAATCTTTCCTAAAGAAAGATCTTGTGGTAGAGCATTATTGAAGATTGTGAAATAAAATTAATATAATGAGCAACGAGATGATTGAATCAATATAGCTTTTTGAGACTGCAAAAAAGATGTTTAGAAGAGAGAAGTTCAAGTTGTGATCTCATTCAAACATTCTTATGAATACATGAGACATTTCTTTTTTTTTTTATAAGATAGACTTTTGGCCAAATGAAGGCCGATTTTACACATGTAATATAAAGCTAGTTAATTTATTTTGCTCTCAATTACTCTATATTTTGCTGGATGGCATACCTCAAGCGACTTAAACTTTCTGATCTACTCCATCACTGTGGTTTTGGTACAACCCGAGACTATTGTTTCTGCCAGCTCAAGAAAGAGTCTCATACCCACCTCTTTTTTTGGTTTCTCTTTTTCTCTGAATCTCATCAGAAGTCTTTTGCCTAAAGGAAGCTTTTTCCTGTTTCAACCTATGCTTAAGCAGGTTTTGGCTGTTTCCTCACTTGTGGAACATAAAGCTTTGAGACACCTTTACTTACTAATTGCTGCAGTTATTACTTACACTCTTTGGTATGAAAGGAATGCTAGAATTTTTCAGAATCGGGAAACTTCTCTTTATGTTTTATGTCATAAGATTAAATTTAGGGTGGCCTCGAAGCTTCGATGCTGGAAATTTAAAGCTACTTGGCCCTTACTCTTTGGTATGAAAGAAATGGAGGAATTTTGGTCTGGATTCTGATGCTTGATCAGGGCCTTTTAGTTTTTATTCTGCTTTCTGGATGCGATTTCAGATTTTTGTTTCTTTGGGTTTGGACTTCGGTTTTGCTTCTATACAGATTCTGCTTATTCTAAATTGCTTTTGGACAAGGATGAAATTGGTGGATGGGTTTTGGGTGTTGGTGGGCTATCACCTGCTGATCTCCCCTTGACGGCCATGGCCTTTCGAGCATCATTTCCTCTTCATGCATCTCTGTCGATTTTGGTGATGGTAGTTTTGATTTTCAAACTGCCATATAGTCTGGGGAATTGGTCTTTTACTTTGCGGATCACTTTAATTTGGTGTTTTATTTAAAAACCTGCTCTACCTGTTATGCTTTTGTCTCTGATGACAACCGGGAGATCTCTCAGTTAGCTTGTATGTAGAGTGTGCATTCGCCGATTGATCGAGTTTTTTAATTTGCTAATCCGTTCGATTTGAAATTCAGAATCTGAAAATCCGATCCGTATAAGATTTAATATAATCCAAACCAATTCAATCCAAAAAAAAAATTTGGATTTTCAGTTCGGTTTTTAAAAAACTGAAAATAATAAAAATGAAAAACCAGATAAATATTCTTTCCACTCCATATTATTTCTACTAATTATCGTAGCACAAAAAAAATCATTCTACACAATAAATCTTTCTAACAAGAAATAAAATTGATTTCTCTGATGCTAACATGACTTTCTAAGATTTTATTTTACACTGAATCATAACTTTGTTATGTTATGCATAAATTTATAATCAGCATAATCCTAATACTTCCTTTAATTTAAAACAACATTAAGTACATTTTTCTTATTCTTTAAGATTTCACAAAAAAAAAACTACAAGCTACTAGCCTATCCTACAACTTTCCAAAATTCAAAATATCTATATATAAAGAATACCTAAATATGAATATGAATACAACGTAGAAAAAATGGCATCTTATGAAAAAATACAAAAGTTCATACAAAGATAATCCCACTCATTTCAAATGAAAGATAAGCCATGAAGGATTACTTTATTAAGAGCTCATGAAACATGAAAAAGAATATACTGGAAGAGTTGCATATGCATGCGAGCATCATTACTATCCTCATTAGCCCTAAACAACATAAAAAACAATAAAAAGTCAGAAAAAATCAGCCAGCATAACAAAATAATCAATTACTGATAGATAAGCAATACCACGAAACTAACTAACGCCTCGAATAGTAACAAACTCCAACTCCAAGTCTCCAAGCGAAAACACTAAATAACATAAAAGAATCCATGAAAATCGAGACAAAACTGTTGCATTCTGTTTATGCGATAATAGAATACAAAGCCGAATCCGTGAGAAGAGAATCAGATCGCAAGACCAGAGCAGAGAAAAAAACTTAAAGAAGAAGGAAAGCGCCTTGCTATGCGGCGAGATGACGAGGCGAAGGGAGAAGCCGAGAAGAGAATAGATGAACATAACTAAAATGTCGACAACTACAATGAAGAGTTGGTGCTGGAGTTGAAGGAAGAGTTAGAGAACCGACAGGGTCATTGGGATTGCCTTTATGCTGCTTTGCCTCCTCTAATCGCTTTTCCCTTTGGATATGTAATATCAATTTCTATTTTTTGCGGGCAGGACCACGAGGATGGACGGTGGGAGTCAGAGTCGGGACTGGACGGATTAACCGCTAGTTAAAATTTTATTTTGGTTTTTGGATTATAAATTTTAAATCCAATCCATAATCCAAAAGAATTTACCTAAAATTAACCAATCAAAATAAAATTAAAAGCGATCCAACTTTAAAATTTCGGTTCGATTTTAATCGGATTTTCAGTTTAAACTGAATTATGCACAACCCCACTGATTGGTAATTTTTAGAGGTGTTTTGCATATGTACTCTCTGTACTCTCTATATTCTCTATACTCTCTATACACTCTATACTCTCATGAGAGTATAGAGCATTTTGATAATATTTTTCTACTTTCTTTGGCCTGTTTGGAGGAAATATGTTCATTACAATCTATTAGGAGCAATTTGGAGGCTCATTACTTAATTTTTAGGGGAGTTTTGTATCTGTACTCTCTGTACACTCTTGAGAGTACAGATTGTTTTGGCCATTTTTTTAAGTTTCTTTAACCTGATTGTTAAGATTATGTTCATTGCATTCTATTGGAAGCAATTTCGAGGCTGTTTGGATGGTTTTTGGGGAGTGTTGCATCTGTACTCTCTGTACTCTCAAGATTTAGCTCATTTTTTCAACTTTTTTGGCCTGATTGGATGGAATATGCTCAGTACATTCCATTAGAAGTAATTTGGAGACTGATATGTTAGTTTTTAGGTGAGAATTACATATGTACTATCTGTACTCTCATTATAGTACAGGTGATTTTGGTCATTTTTTATAATTTGTTGGGGGAGATTGGATGAATTATGTTCATTACATTACATTAGAAATAATTTGGGGGCATGATTGGTTTATTTTTGGGGGAGTTTGTATCTGTACTCTGAGAGTACAGAGCATTTTGGTCACTTTTTTTCCACTTTCTTTGGCATGTTTGGAGAGAATATGTTCATTTGTGGAGCTATTTTACATGTCACATATTTGTGAAACTATTTGGACAGATGAATGAGGTCAATGAGCAGTGCAATGATGAAGTTGTGATGTCTAATGACCCAAATTTGGAGAAACTCCTTGGCACCACTATTCAGAATGAAATGGAGGCATATCATGACTATGCACAACAAACCTTCGGTTTGAAAGGACCATACTAGTTATTGGCCAAATTCTAAGAAATTGAAATCAAAAGAGTTTTTATATGCAAAAGCAGGTCGAAAGAAATCTGCTAGTCTAAACGGCTTAACAAAATTCCAGAAAACTGATACAAGGACTGGTTGTCCGGCCATGATTATATTCTCTATTGATTTAGAGGGGAATTGGATGGTTAAAAAATATATAGAAAGTCATAATCATTCATTGGCAAATCCTGCTGACCTATATCTTCTTAGATCACACAGATGCATTAGCGATAAGAAGGTGTTTGTAAGACAATGAGAGGCCTAATTAGAAACCGATGCATTTACCTATCTAAGAGGAAGTTAGTGACGTAGAGAATATTGGATTCATAAAAAGAGATACTTTCAATTTCATTCAGAAAGAGAGAAGATCGAGGATTACGAATGGTGATAGTAATGCATTAATACAGCTGTTCAAGGAAAGACAAGCAAAGGACAAGATGTTTGCATGAAATGTACAAGTTGATGAGTCAGATTGATTAGTAAGTTTTTTTTGGAGTAATGGCATGTCTAGGATAGAATATGATTATTTTTAGGATGTGATAATTTTTGATGCAAGCTATCGACTCAATAAATATAATCTTGTTTGTGCCCCTCTTGTTGGAGTGAATCATCACTGGAAAAATGTCTTATTTGGAGTAGCATTTCTATCAGAAGAGATAATTGAGTCATTCTCATGGCTATTCCAGACTTTCCTTTAGTTGATTAGTGACAGACATCCTATAATAATATTCACTGATCAAGATCAGGCTATGGCGAGAGCTATCGAATTATATTACCACATACTCGTCATAGGTTGTGCCAATGGCATATTTTGAAAAAAGCTCATTCCAAGGTTTATTGCTTTAATAGTAATAAGAGAGTACAAGGGTTATTCTATACATGCATGAGCAAGCGTGACTCAGAGAAAGAGTTTGAGGAAGCTTGGTCTGTCATACTAGAAGAAGGCAATTTGCATGATCATGTTTGGTTGTTTGAGCTTTATAAAACTAGATCCAAGTGGTTCACTACATTCAGCAAAGATTCATTCTATATGGGCTTCTTGTCAACTCAACATAGTGAGTCCACGAATAACGTATGCCATGAAATCTCTAAACCAACAACATATTATTTCTTGGGGTTGGAGAAGGTTATGGAGACATGGCATCAGAATGAATATGATGAAGACTTCAAGGAAATGAATTATTCCTATTAAGACTAGTCAATTCTAAAATAAGTTGTTATGTTTTATACAAGAAAGCTTTATACTATGTTTGATGATGAATTTTGAATGGAGATGGAGGCCTATCAGTAATTGTGTTAGATGACAGCCCCATGGAGTATTTGGTGAGAAACTTAGAGAATAAAAATGCATCCAAAATATAGACTGTCCATTTTAATGGGACTACCCTAGATGTAACTTGTACTTGCAAAAAATTTAAAATGATGAGATTATTTTGTGCCCACTATATCAGAGTTCTTAGTCAAGAAGATGTTGTACGCATTCCAGATAAGTATCTTCTCATGCGATGGTCTACCAAAGCAAAGAGGGATATCTATATCGATAGTGCATATAGAAAATTAAAAATGTGGAAAGTACAGATGGAAATGCAACTGGCATTATTTTTTGGAACCACATAAGTCGATGTGCATATCAAATAAGCATCAGGGCGTATGGTAATAAGAGAGCTGAGGACTATATGCTTGGATCCTTAAAAAAATTATATGACAATGTTGACTCTATAATAAGTGAAAATTTTCCTAAGAACTAAGAAGAAGAAGTCAACCATACAGAAGGAAAAGACATCTTAAAGGATCTAAGTTAACGCCCCAAAGGGTGTTTCCAACTCATGGCTTAAGGGATATTGGGAGAGATCCAAGAAAGTCAAGAGTAATTTTCTATTTGCCTCTTAATTTTTAGTATTTTAAATATTATTGTTAATCTTCAAACCATCCTATTTTTGTTATTACAAAAACAAAGTATAGTCTGAGAGTGTTGCAGAACATGTTGTGCATCATGCAACACCTTTCTATATGCCATGGTGTGAGGTACGAATATCATACATCGATCTTTGTAAAATTATTAACTAATGTGATGTTCTCAGAATTCAACTCGAGCTCAACAATCAATCAACAAGGGTACACTGTCGGGCGATGATGGATATTATGGAAAAAATATTTTAATGCATGATATCATTTAGTTATATGTTCTTCGATTGTACACGCTGCAATGTCGATTACAACCATAATTACGCCAATACAATCATTTTTGTAATGCTTTAAAGTCTCCAAGATGACTTTCTTTTACTTAACAGGCATACCAATAGTCTCATCTAAGGGATTCGGTTAGGAAGACTGCGTTAGAGTTGCAGTATTTTGTGGAATTTTTCAATGAAATTATCTCTGAAAGTCAACGCCGATACAGTACGTACTACCATAGTTCTAAACAATATACGACCTTAGAGTTTTATGTTAAATATAAGAATTTACTCTCTTTTTTCTTTTATAACTTCATTTTCTTACTTCTTGTGTTCATCTTTATTCTTAATCGTACTATTATTATTGCCATCTATACCAAAATATACAAATTTCATCAATTTATTATAAAATTTATTCATTTCTCTTGAAAATGAATTAATTTATTATGATATTTGATGACTAAGATTTACTAATCGATGCACTATAGATACTCATATACTATTCAAGTCAATATTTCATGAATTTATCTCATATTTGAGTTTATTATATTGTTTAGTAATTTTTCAATGATTCTGCCATTACTCAACGCCCATTGTGGAGTTTAATTTTATTGCTTGGTTTTTCAATTGCTTGAATCTTGCTCTCCACTATGATTAGGAGATCAGAGAATACAAGAGTCTGAGAATACATGAATGCAGAGTATAGATGAAAAACTCCCAAAACTTGTCGACCTCGCTAATATAATGAACATATTTCCTCCAAACATGCTAAAGAAAGTGGAAAAAATACCCAAAATCATCTGTACTCTCATGAGAGTATAGATAATATAGAGAGAGTACAGATAGCAGAACTTTCTTGAAACTAGAAATGCCCAAATGGACATTAATATTGGTCAATTATTATTTCGCTTGGTTTTTTTTCAGCTACTTGGTGGTTTTCTGGGTTTGGTGTTGAGCTACCTAATGTGTATGCGGATTCTTCTTAGAACTTTGGTATGTTGACTGCCTTGTGGTCATTCTTATTAATTATGCCTTTGTTGTATGGAATTATCCACTATCTCAATCGATTCTTATTTCTTTTGACATTGCAAGTATATTAGGGTATGATGTTATTTAAATATTGATAGATACCATCTGTGACACTTTCATGATTTCCTCACTAGGGGGTTGCTTCTGAGTCGGGTTCTTGTGGACTATGCATTTTAATATAATGTTGGTTATTTTATCCCTTTACCACTCGATTTGTTGTTATGCTTGCATATGTGAATGTGGTTGTGCCTTGGTAAGCAGGTAACTATAATTAGTGATGTTGTGTGGTTAGGGGTGTTGTTGGCTATGATTTATGTTGTTATGCTTGCATTGTCGGTTTATTATCTTAGAAAGGGAGTTGTCAACCCTTTACCATTTTCCTGGGGTGTTGTTGTAAGATCACAAGATTTTATCAAATTGGCTACCATTTTGTTTGTAGGCTATGATGGCTGGGATGACTTCACTTATTCCTTGGCTAGTAGTAGCACGCTTGATGTAACCCTTCCTTTGAAGTTTGGATGCTCATGTTAGCGGTTGCCCCAAATTGGTGTGACGAAGCCTGAGCCTCTCTCCACTTATTTTTCCATATCTCTCTCATTACATTGTTTTACTTTCAAACTAGCTTGTATCACTTTAACTATCCTAACTCTTCTTTCTAGATGTTTTTTTACTTGTTTGTTCCTTCTCTCTCGAGGCATACACTTCTCTTATCCTCAAGAGTTCTACTGATGGTGCCAATTGCTTGCTCCTTTGCTCTATTTATACCTTTTGCTTTCTTTCCTCTTTCACATGTTTTGTTGTATTTAGCTAGGGATTTTCTCTCTGCTATTGTAGCTCTTTAAAGTAGTTATTGAGTTTATCCCCAATTAAGGACCTTGTAATCCTTTGTTGTGTCAATAAAATTTCCTATATGGGTTCCCCTAAAAGAAAAACTAATAGGTCTTAACTAACGGTCCAATTTCTAATTACTAAATTTATCTTGGTAGCTTAAATTTCTGTGATGTATGTTGAATGATGTATTGATGTTTATTATATTTTACCAAATTTGATTATATGATTGATGACTCTACCTTGCTTAAGAGGATGAAGATTTTCATTGCATGCATTACATAGTTTGATATATACTCTATAAAGTACTTTATTTTATGAAATGGTTTTATTGCATGCATTACAAAATTTGATAAGCCATTATGCTCTTATCAATAAGATTAATAGAAATTGAAAAAAATTGTGTATTGTAGCAAATTCAATTTAGTTAATTATTTTAAGAACTAATTAATCAATTAATATATAATCCCTAAGTTTAAAAGTCTGGCCCACTTATACTTTCTCTTATAGTACTGATGATATTAGTTTACTAATTATTTATAAATTTGTCAATAATATTAATTTAATTAAGTTGATACTTTTAGTTATTAGATTATTTAAAAAAATTCATCATCTTAAAATAAAGAATTTGCTACCTACCCTCAAAATTTATATTTCGAATAAGGCGTTGCTAAAATTTGCATGTTCAATAGTTTATTGGTCTATTTTATGCACATAATTTAGAAAGTAGGTTTTAAGAAGCATGATTTTGTGAAGAAACTAATTTGACATTTAAAAATTCTAGCACATTTTTAAAGAACATAATTTTCTTTATTAAAGAGTTAAGTTTAATAATCTTACCCACTTATATTAAGTTCACATGTTAAGTGGTTTATATTGCTTCTCCTTCATACTTTCAGATTGTGGCATTATGAATGTGATTGAGTATAATGGTTTATTACTTGCATTCGATTTGACATACCAAGTATCATTCAATCAGAATTTTTAGATATTACACAATACAAATTATTGTAATTATTAATTTTTAGATAATGTAAATTTTAACTTCACTTTTTTAGTTGATCTAAATTTAAAATATGATATAATTTGAATGTCAAAATTAATTAATCCAATTAAAATATTTAAGAAATTCATGACATGTATCTTACATATGTGTTATAATTAGGAGCAAAATGAAAAACTACTGAGTTAAATACTATTAAGGTATTTAATTTTTTAGAATGATAATTAAAATGATCTTCAACTTTTAATTCTGGTTGAACATATATTTTAAACTATTTTTAATTTGTTAAGCATAATTTCTCCAAATAAGTAAAGAAATCATCATAAAAATATAAACAATATTATATGAATTGCTGATTAGAAGAGTATGAGGAGAAATCTGAAAATAGAGTATATAGAATACAGAGAGTATAAAAGAGTCTGAGTATAGAGAGTACATAGAATCTGAGAGAGTAATACAAGAATCTGAGGTATAGAGTATAGAGAATGAGGAGACACACTAAAATTACTCGAAAATATTACTATTAAGGATCACAATGTAATAGAATCTAATTAACATATTAATATGAGACATGCGAATAGCTCATAAAAAACAGGAGCCTCCAAACTACTTTAAGGTTATAATAAACATTTCCTCTCGACTGCAAGAAAAATGGAAAAATTAAGAAAATAATATGTACTAGGAGAATACAAAAGTTCACTACAAAACACCTCAAATATTCTAATAGTCGACCTCAAACTACCAATAGAATAGAGTAAGAGAGTATAGAGTATAGAGTGAGAGTACATGAGATAGAGTATGAGAGAGTATAGAGAATGAGAGGTACACAAGCGAAAATTTTACTATAAGGATCCACCGTTGAATGGAATCTACTTAACATATTAATGATAGACATGCGAATAGCTCATAAAAAAAGCAAGCCTCAAAACCTTTAAGGTTATAGTAAACATTTCTCTCAACAAAGAAAAAATGGAAAAATTAAGAAAATAATCTATACTCAGGAGAATATAAGAGTTATACAAATCACACTCAAATATTCTAATGACACCTCAAACTACTACATTGAATAGATAGAGAGTTTAGAGAATAGAGTATAGAGTACAGAGTCTGAGAGAGAGTACAGAATATAGTGTACAAATGAAACACATCTTACTAAAAGCACATCAACCAAATTATTGCATATGTTCTCTAAACATATTTTATCCAAAGCTGAAAAAAATTGAAAAAATAGAAGAGATACTCTACTCTGGGAGTACATTGAGTACTGATGGAACACATCTCTCTCACTAAAGCGACGATCAACCAAATTGCAGATGATCTCTAAACATATTTTATTCGCAAAAAATTGAAAAAAATAGAAGAAATACTCTTTACTCTCGAGAATAGAGAGTCTGGATTAAACATCTCAAAAGCAATCAACCAAATTACTAAGATGATCTCACAAACATATGTTATCCAAACTACAAATTAAAATATAGAAGAAATACTCATACTCTTAGGAGGTATAGATGAAACACATCTCACTAAAGCGAGACATCAACCAAATTGTAGATGATCTCTGTTAAACATATTTTATCCAAACTGTCCAAGAAAATTAAAAAAATAGAAGAAATACTCTGTACTCTCAGAAGAATACAGAGAGTACATATGCAAAAATAAGTTAAGAAGGCTAACATTAAGGTTCCTGGTAACCTAGCTGATTGAAGAGAGCTTATATAGGTAACTCAGTAGCCAACAAATTATTTTAAATGGTATTTACACAAGATATTCTATCCAAATTGTCTTGAATAAATAAATAAAAATTAGGAAACTTAATGTTAGCTGGAGTACAGAGAGAACACTTGCAAAGCTGGAGAACATGAATAGATTGTGCACATGCTATCTATAGAAAAGGTTTAAAATAATAAATAATAGCTTGTAAAATAGGTGATTTCAAAATATCAAACTTCAAATGTATAATTCTCAACTTGAATTTTTCATTCCCAAAGAGATAGCATAAGCAACTCAACCTAAAGTAATTCATCTTCTTGGGCCAATCATGGTTTGAGGTTCTGGGGTTTCTTGATCTACCTCCATGTACTTGCAAACAAATATCCATGATCGACACTTATCTTGGGTGGTAGCCACTCACCATTTATTGGCCATTTTATGGGATCGCTTTAAAAAGCTGACATCTTCAACAAGTAATTTGATATGAATAGCAAGAAGTATAGTCAATAAGTTGGCCCAAAAAAAAATTAATTTAGGGAAACCTAATTGAAAATAGTTCTTACAATCTCAGGAAGAATGGTCATATGGGTTGGGTTTGGCAATGAATCATAAAAATACCAGTCCCCTAGCTTAGTATGCCCAACCAAGAGTGTCAGTCTTGATTTATAATAGGGTAAGAGCTCATGATACACTTATCTGTGGTGACATCTTTGGATGAACATATTTTCTTTGTGTAGGTCATATTGCATAACTTCAGAAGGAAGAGAATGTTTATAAATTCTATATTTTATCTATATAATTTAGGATTGAATCGTAATACCCTGCATTTCTGTGGGGTAACTTACCCAATGCAAGCATAAAATATACAAATAGGGGACATACAGAGAGATAAATACTTCTAGTAAAAGGTGAAAGGCGTGTGCATCGGCAGATATTGATCTCGGAACTCATCAATTTACCCTCGTATAATAATGATATTCCCAGCCGCGAATAATGTATTACCCCTGCAAGTGAGAAATATTTGAAAGCGGGCTTAATTAAATGAATAGGTTATTTTATGTATGAAGAAGGAGTTGAATGAAGAATGACTTACTTGTCCTTGAATCGAGCACGATGTCAATAAGTGGAGCATCGCTTAGGCGACATCGATGAGAAGTCAACAAAATGATGTGCCTCATTGGTGCAGGAAATGCGATGATGAAAGTTAGTGATGAAGAGCTAGATTCACTGTGAATTAAGGATCGATCTACTGAAATTATGCATACCTCTGACTAATGCTCCTCCACCACAACGATAGTAGTCTCTGGTTCATCTACTTTTATTGGCTCATCTCTGTAAACTTATAAAAAATTTTAGTGAAATCTGTTTCTATTATCTTAAATTTAAAGTAAGTACATACCTCCTTTTCTCATTCAGTGGAGGCCACCCACTTATTCTAGCATGACTTCACTGTAAGTGTGTGTGAAGGGGAAGAAATAACTTTCCTCTCTCATTTTCACCACCTTCAATCTTGATTAAAGGCACATCTTCATGCGTGGAGGCCTCCACAAGAGCTTCCCATGGTGGACTCCACGGGGCTTAGTGGAGGCTACCAGGGGCTTCCCAAGTGGAAGTCTCCATAGGGTAGCCATTGTGTATAGAGACTCCTGTGGTAGCTCCAAGGGAAGCTCTTGTGGTGGCCTCCAGTCTTTGCCCTATGACTCTGAGTTTCCCATGTAGTGACCTCCATAAGAGCTTCCCCAGCTAGGACCACGCCCAAGAACCTCCTCGATGGCGACAAAATCAATCTCATCTATTCTCTCTATTATTGTTGCTTGAAAGAAGATACTATATCTTTCAAGTCCTAAACCTGCAAGTATCCTCTCCATGAAAGCCTTTTTTGTGGGGGTAGTAGAGGGCATCGATACCGGATGGGGAGAATATCGAGGAGACATATGGAGATTCAATGGGGCTACACTGGACTTAGAATGGGATTGCTATGCTCGACATGGGTTATGTATGTTGGCGGGGACAATGATTCAAGGAAGTCCTCTTCTAATATGTCCTCAAATGAAAGGTAGACTTGTGTTAAACCGATAAAAAATGTGATGACTTACAACATAAATAAATACATTCTTATATGAATTAAGTGATATTATTATGTGTCACTGGTGTCCTCCCAAACCAATGAAAGCATCATTTGAAAACTTTATTTTTGGCCATCGCAACATACATGGCTTTGCAAATGAAAATGGAGGCCTTATGATGCTTATGTGCTCAGCCGCCCAGATCTATAATGAATATTTATATAAGTTAAGATCTCTGCATCAAATAATACATAATTGAAGATATAGAACGTACCATAATAAGAGTGACAAAGCCACTCATGTACCGGGTTCTTCGTGCAATCTTTGATGTAATATTATCAATTGAAACTAAAGGCCAAATGGCCTCTTAGTATTCAAATTTATCTATGTCATCGTAAACAATCAATTCTATACCATGATATATAAAATATTTGACAACAAAACGTATATGCATAAATTGTCTTTGCAAGCAATCAGAATGCTCAAGTTTATTCTTATAGTCCACTACTGACTGGGGATTTATCATAAGACCTTCTCTCTTGGCATCCCAATTACGTAACTTCATCGGGGGTGAAAGGAATGCACTTCCCACCCATAAAGAAAGCTTGCTTCTCTATGTCCCAACAAGACAAGATTGAGGTAATGACAACTAAGTCTTGTTGAATCCCGTGCAGTCTAATGAATTGATGCAAATGAAGCCTCTTTAAAATGTCAATGACTTTATCAGTAAAGCGTGTTGCAATATTATCGAACACCATTCTAATGGTGGTAGGCCTGCATCTTGAAGTTATCTTTTTTCCAGAAATGGTAAACTTCAAAATGAAAGTCAATTAATGAGAAAATTATCGACCTGATGAGCCCAGAGGTAGACATCAAACCTACCCTAATCGACCTCCAATTTAATTAAAATTTAAGGTAGTGAACATATTTCCTTCAAACAGGCTAAAGAAAGTAGGAAAAATGAGCAAAATGCTCTGTACTCTCAGTCTGAGAGAGTGCATATCAAAACTTCCCAGAAAACTACTAAAGTCTCCAAATTTCTTTCAAAGTAATGTAAATATATCCTCTCCAAAGGACAAACAAAGTGGAGAAATATGGGAAAGTCATTTGTACTCATGATGAGAGAATACAGAGATCTGACACTCACAAAAACCATCCAATTTAATTCCAAATGGACTATAATGCACATATTTCCTCCAAACAGTCCAAAGAAAAAAAAGAGCAAAATGCTATGTACTCTCATAAGGAAATAGAGAGTACAGAGAGTACAGATGCAAATCTCCCCCAAAAATCATCCAAATAGCCACTAAATTGTTCCTAATGGACTGCAATGAACATATTTCATCCAAACTGTCCAAAAGGAAGTGGAAAAAATTGGGAAAAATTATTTGTCAATAGAATAAAGAGAGTACAGAGAGTACAGATGCAAATCACCAATAAAAATCAACCAATAACCCTCCAAATTACTCCTAATGCAATGCAATGAACATATTTCCTCCAAACAGGCCAAAAAAACTGGAAAAAAAAGAGAGCAAAATGCTATGTACTCTCTTGAGAGTATAGAGAGTACAGATGCAAAAATCTCTCAAAACCATCCAAACAGCCTCTAAATTGCTTCCAATGAAATGTAATGAACATAATCTCAACAACAGCCAAAAAAGCTGGAAAAATGGCCAAAATCATCTATACTATAATGAGAATGAGTAGATGCAAAACTCTCAAAAACTAAGAAATGTCCAAATTGTTCTAATAGATTGTAATGAACATATCCTCCAAATAGCCAAAGAAACTAGAAAAATATTAAACCATCACTCTCATGAGTATATCTGAATGAAAATCTCCCATAAAAATTAACCAAACAGTCAGAAAATTATTTTTAATGGAATGTAATGATCATATTCTCTTCAAAAATAAATTAGAAAGATGAGCAAATGTGTTGCTCTCATGAGAGTATAGATAGTCTTATAAAATCCTCCAAAATCATCCAAATGCCTCCAAATTCTAATGGAATGTAATGTAATCTCAACAAGCCAAAGAAATTGGAAAAATGGCCAAAATCATGAATCTGAGAGTCGAGGTATAGATGCAAAACTCCTTAAAACTAAAATCAACCTCCAAATTATTTAGATTATAATAAACATATATCCTCCAAGCAGAAAGAAAAAAAAATGCCCAAAATCATCTATACTCTCATGAGAGTACTAAGAGTATTAAAGTATAAATGGATTTCCCAAAATTAACAACTAGAAATTACTTCAAAATGTAATGACCATATTCTCTCCATCTACAAAATAAATTAGAAAGATATGAGAAAATATTTTATACTCTCATGAGAGTCTGAGAGAGTACATATGCAAAATCCTCCAAAATCATCCAAACGCCTCCAAATTGCTTCAATGAATGTAATTAACATAATCTCAAAGCCAAAGAAACTAGAAAAAAATGGCCAAATTATCTCATTTCTGAGAGTACTGAGATGCAAAATAACACTAAAAATTCAACCAATCCAAATTATTCTAATGGATTATAATGAACATATTTCCTCCAAATAGGATAAAAAGTGAAAAAATATTAGCAAAAGGCTCTGTACTCTCATGAGAGTATAGAGAGTACAAATCTGATGAAAATCTCATAAAAATTAAATAATTTAGAAAATTGCTTCTAAAGGAATGTAATGACCATATCTCCATACATGCAAAATAAACTGAAAAGATATGAGAAAATATTATGTACTCTCATGAGAGTACATAAAGTACAAATGTAAAAATCTCTCAAAAACCATCCAAACAACCTCCAAATTTTTTTCAATGGAATGTAATGAACATAATCTCAACAATCAGGCCAAAGAAACTCAAAAAATGGCCAAAATTATATATGCTCATGAGAGTGAGAGTCAGATGTAAAACATTAAAATCAACCAAGCAACCTCCAAATTGTTCTAATGGATTGTAATGAACATATTTCTCCAAACAAAAGAAAGTGAAAAATATTAGCAAAATGCACTCTCATCATGAGAGTATAGAGGAAAAATCTCTCATAAAAATTAACCAAATAGCTAGAAAATTACTTCTAAAGGAATATAATGGCCATATTCTCTTCATACGGGCAAAATAAACTGAAAAGATATGAGAAAATGTTCTCTACTCTCATGAGAGTACAGAGAGTACAGATGCAAAAATTTCTCAAAAACCATTCAAACAGCCTCCAAATTACTTCCAATAGAATGTAATGAACATAATCTCAACAACCAAATGCCAAAGAACCGAAAAAATAGCCAAAATCATCTATACTATAATGAGAAAAGAGAGATGCAAACTCTCTAAAACTAAGAAATCAGCCTCCAAATTGTTCCTAATATATTGCAATGAACATATATCCTCCAAATAGCCAAAAAACTAGAAAAAAATACTTAAAACCATCTGTACTCTCATGAGAGTATAGAGAATACAGATGAAAATCTCTCATAAAAATTAACCAAATAGCTAGAAAATTATTTCTAAAGGAATGTAATGATCATATTCTCCATACAGGCAAAATAAATTAGAAAGATATGAGAAAATGTGTTGTACTCTCATGAGAGTACAGATAGTACAGTTATAAAAATCCTCCAAAAACCATCCAAATAGCCTCCAAATTACTTCTAATGGAATGTAATGAACATAATCTCAACAACGAGGCCAAAGAAACTGGAAAAAGTGGCCAAAATCATGAGAGTACAGAGAGTACTGAGAGTATAGATGCAAAACTCCCTTAAAAACTAAGCAATCACCTCCAAATTATTCCTGATAGATTGCAATAAACATATATTCTCCAAACAGGCCAAAGAAACTGGAAAAATGCCCAAAATCATCTATACTCTCATGAGAGTACTAAGAGTATTAAGAGTACAAATGGATTTCCCATAAAAATTAACCAAACAGCTAGAAAATTACTTCTAAAGGAATGTAATGACCATATTCTCTCCATACAGACAAAATAAATTGGAAAGATATGAGAAAATATTTTATACTCTCATGAGAGTACAGAGAGTACATATGCAAAAATTCTCCAAAAATCATCCAAACAGCGTCCAAATTGCTTCCAATGGAATGTAATTAACATAATCTCAACAACCAGGCCAAAGAAACTAGAAAAAAATGGCCAAAATTATCTCTACTTTCATGAGAGTACAGAGAGTACAGATGCAAAATAACACTAAAAATCCAACCAAGCAGCCTCCAAATTATTTCTAATGGATTATAATGAACATATTTCCTCCAAATAGGATAAAGAAAGTGAAAAAATATTAGCAAAAGGCTCTGTACTCTCATGAGAGTATAGAGAGTACAGAGAGTACAGATGAAAATCTCCCATAAAAATCAACCAAATAGCTAGAAAATTGCTTCTAAAGGAATGTAATGACCATATACTCTCCATACATGCAAAATAAACTGAAAAGATATGAGAAAATATTATGTACTCTCATGAGAGTACATAAAGTACAGATGTAAAAATCTCTCAAAAACCATCCAAACAACCTCCAAATTTTTTTCAATGGAATGTAATGAACATAATCTCAACAATCAGGCCAAAGAAACTCAAAAAAGTGGCCAAAATTATATGTACTCTCATGAGAGTACAGAGAGTACCGATGCAAAACAACATTAAAAAATCAACCAAGCAACCTCCAAATTGTTCCTAATGGATTGTAATGAACATATTTTTTTCTCCAAATAGGCCAAAGAAAGTGAAAAAATATTAGCAAAATGCTCTGTACTCTCATGAGAGTACAGAGAGTATAGAGAGTACAGATGAAAATCTCTCATAAAAATTAACCAAATAGCTAGAAAATTACTTCTAAAGGAATGTAATGGCCATATTCTCTTCATACGGGCAAAATAAACTGAAAAGATATGAGAAAATATTCTGTACTCTCATGAGAGTACAGAGAGTACAGATGCAAAAATTTCTCAAAAACCATCCAAACAGCCTCCAAATTACTTCAAATAGAATGTAATGAACATAATCTCAACAACCAGGCCAAAGAAACTGGAAAAAATGGCCAAAATCATCTGTACTCTCATGAGAGTACAAAGAGTACATATGCAAAACTCTCCTAAAAACTAAGCAATCAGCCTCCAAATTGTTCCTAATAGATTGCAATGAACATATATCCTCTAAATAGGCCAAAAAAAATTGGAAAAAAATGCCCAAAATCATATGTACTCTCATGAGAGTATAGAGAGTACAGATGTAAATCTCCCATAAAAATTAACCAAACAGCCAAAAAATTGCTTCTAAAGGAATGTAAGCAAAATAAACTGAAAAGATATGAGAAAATGTTCTGTACTCTCATGAGAGTACAGAGAGTACAGATGCAAAAATTCTCCAAAAACTATCCAAACAGCCTCCAGATTGCTTCCAATGGAATGTAATGAACATAATCTCAACAACTGGGCCAAAAAATTGAAAAAAATAGTCAAAATCATTTGTACTCTTAAGAGAGTACATAAAATACAGAAGCAAAACTCTCCTAAAAATCAAGGAATCAGTCTCCGATTATTCCTAATGGATTGTAATGAACATATATCATCCAAACAGGCTAAAGAAACTGGAAATAAATTAGTAAAATCATTTGTACTCTCATGAGAGTACAAAGAGTATAGATGCAAAAAAATCCTTAAAAACCAAGCAATCGGCCTTCAATCTGCTTCTAAAGCCATGTACTGAGCATATTATATCCAAATAAAGACATAAGTATTTTAAAAAAAATGACAAAATAGGTTGTACTCTACTAAGAGTACAAAGTGCACACTTACAAAACTGAAGCAAATAGTCATAAATCAACCTACAAATAAATTCTAATGTCATCGATTGAACATACTATCCCTAAACAGCCATAATTCATCATGAAACAAGACCATCCATGTGATATACTAAACATTTCACAATAAATAGTTCAAAAATTTGAAAATAATGGCGTGTACCATCATGAGAGTACAGAGAGTACACATGCAAAATATCTCCAAAAACTACTAAAACACGTCTCGTTCATTTAAAGAATTCAAATGTTCCAAATGTTCACCTACTGGACGGTGAGAACAATAGAGAAAACCCTAAATTCATTAAAGTTCGAGAATGCATGTGTAAATACCTCATGTAGTCGCCTACAATATCTCAATTTTTGATTCGCAAGATTTTCTAAATCACTAAGCGAAGGTCGGACGTGCGTCGATCGAGAGCTGAAGCTGAGCTGAGAAAAATTCCTTCGTCGAAAGAAATCCTTAAACTGTTCTGTGATGAGGAATATTGAATGACGCACATCTCGTTTTTCTTCTCCCGATGTTTGAACGAGACGGGTCGGGTCGGGCCAGGGTAAGCATAAACGGCATCGTGAATGCACCGTCCGTCTAGTTACAGTGTCGTTAAGCGCTAAAACGGGAAATTAAAATGCTGGACACGTGTCGGCCAAAGATTGGAGTACACACGTAAAGCTATGTGCGAACTACGGATGTAATATTTTCTCCTCAACTACAGGCTTTGCAACAGCTTCATACACTCGCTTTTGAGAAGCACTTTACGGAAGAAGAAGCCATCGATGTGAGGTTAAGCATCCCCTTGGCTTGTAATCTGTGCCTTGGTGTTGAAAGAGAAAAAATAGAGTTGTGTGTGAGAGACAGAGTGAGTTGAAAAATTTAGCCTTTGTTTGTGACCCCAACTCCCCTTGATTTATAGAGAATTGGCGCGTCTCTTCTTCATGAAAAATCCGAATAGAATTGAGAGAGCGGTTTGGAGGGAACGGTTTTGGCTTTAGGAGACGACCTTAGAGGCGGGATCAGTTACGAGAAAAATTGAACAAAGCGGAAGCGGTTTTGAAAATCAACAGGGGGAGGTTGAGAAGATTGAGGAATTAATACTTTTTTTAATTAATTTTTCAAATATTAATCAATTTTAAAATGAATTTTATGTCGACATCATTATATGGTCAATATATATATGTTGATTCAAGGATATTTTGATGTTTTGAACACAATACAACCCATTTCATGATCGAGGCTGTTCGATGCGTTAAATTGAGTCAATTTTACTGTAGCGCCGCTGACCGCTTGATATTCGTGCAGACTCATCCAAATTGAGTGTGAATAGTCTTATTTGATATATTTTGATGTTTTCAAAGCTAATGGACAATCAATTTTACAAACGGAGGTCGTTTGATTTACGTCGGCACCTCTTGACCTCGATATGCATGCAGGCCCATTGACGACTTGAGCGCTTGATCGATTGATCATCAAGTTATGTGATATTTATATCCTGACCGGTTTTGAAATTCTGAATGCGATGGCGAAGTCCGTTTGTAGATTGGAGGTCATTTGAGTTGAATTTAGTGAAGTCTAGTGCGTTTCAGCCTCGATTTGCGTATTGTCACTTCAAATCACTCGACATTTGCACAAACACGTACGAATTGAGCGCGAATAGTCTCATTTGATAATTTTTAATGTTTTGAAGCTAACGGCATGATCAATTTCATGAACGGAGGTCGTTCGGATATCATCGCAGCTTCCCGACTCTGATATGTGCGTCGACACATTGATAGCTCGAGCACTTAATCAATTGATCGTTAGATTTTGTAATATTTATATTTTTGATAAATTTTGACATTTTGAACGTGATGGCGAAGTCTGTTCATTGATCGAAGGTAATTTGCCATTTTAGTGACGCGTCAGCATTTTAAGCCTCAGCTCAAGCCGTCAATAAGATTTGTGCTTGTCTCAATTTATTTATGACATATGTGTGGAGGTCAACAACATGGTGACATGAAACACATGATGAATGTCTGTACACATACTTTTCATGCATGAACAATTTTTTATAAAAATATTTATAAGTAAATTTTCATTTCTTCACCATAGACTCATGTTTTGAGATTCGCGCTCATAAATCTCTAGCATGCATAGAGATCTATTCATATAACTCAAATTTTAAGTCGTGGATGAATGTAGAGGAGAGTTTCTTATAAGAAATTTGTTAAGAAATCATTAGAATACATTTATCCATATTTAAGGTTACAAAGTTATTAGTTGATTAAGCAAAATTTTTAATCAATTATACTAAATTAAAAGTGACATAGCATAAGATGATCAATTAGTCTAAGAAAAATTAAAATAGGAGTTAAAAATACAATGAATTTGATTTGACTATTGGATGAACATGATATTAGGATCGGGCAACTTAAAAGCTCAAATGGACTTGTGTACATTCGAAGTAGAGCATGATTGGCCCCAGGGTTGTCAATTCGAGTCCTCGGGTCAGGTCTGACCCGAAATTGATCCAACATGAATAGGCTTAATCAGAACCCGACCAATTTATTAAACGAGTCCAAAATCTCAACCCGAAATTGGCCTGCCTTCAACTCGATTGATCTGAACATGGCCTGAATGATCTATTTATACATATATTAGATTAAAATCAGATTAAAATTGAGTCAAATTAGGGTTCACAAATAAAAAATTGGGTCAATTTCAAAGTTTGTAAAATAAAAAAGAGTCATATCCTAATTGAATGGTCAAAATCAGGTCAATTTTGGGTCAGCGGATTGACGAATAATTAAACATGTCAATTTCTTTGACCCGAACCTGATTCGAAAATTATTCGAGTCGACCAGAACTCAAATTTTTGTAGTCGGGTTATCATGTTTAATCAATTTTTGGCACCTCTAATTAGTCCAGTGATCCTTTTTTACAAATGATCATATTGAGTTGGATGAAAAGAGAGAAACAAGAAGAGTGCAAGCTTTTGTCTCCTAATGGCCTCTAAAAATAGCACCCACAAGTAGTTCACATTAAGAGCATATATTATACTTAATTCATCAATCATGATAATCTCTAATGACAATTATATTATCAGTATTATCTTCCACCAAAATAAATCTTATTTTTAATTAAACTGTTGGGTCAACCCTAGAGCAACATCATTCTTGCATATTTCAATCATGAGAAATTATGATCTGCACTATTCATTATTGATAATTGTTGCGTGCTAGAGAATTTTATTCCGGTAGATGCGAGATCTTCATTCGTGGCAAAATTATCAACACACTGGCGGGGATATGAACAGGGGTTATCGTGGAAAACCCGTTAAGGGGAAAAAACCACGAGGGGCCTTACGTCAGAACTTTCCTATGTGTTCAAAGATCTGAGTCCTTGCTTCTCGTTAGTTGGGAGAAGAAGGTGTTCTGAGCGGAAATAATATTCTAGTGTAGAAAAATACAATCGGTCAACTCCAAGAGAAGTTTCCCAAAAGCGGCGAGGGATCTTCGGAGCAACCTCTTGATCTTCGGAGAAAAGGGCGGCAAGCGGTCTTTCTAGTCCTGAGGCGATCTCACAGGCGAGCTCGATCTTGAACTTCTTGGTGGTGGCACTAGTGGTGATAGATCGTCGGCGTCAAGGTCGACTGGTGGTTCTCAGAGCTCTCTGGTCTTCATCATTCGGTCCCTCAGATGAGAATGAAGCTCTATTTATAGATTTTGGGAGTGGCGGCCTTGTGCGTGGAAAACTCCAACCACTCCCATCGGACGGACGTCGATCCCCGATCGGGATATTTTGATGATGGGTGCCTTAATGATGTCGGTGGGTGATCTTGGATTCGTTGGATTAGTCTTGGCGGCGCTCGATCGTATAAATATGTCGATTTTGGTGACCATTTGGCGGTCGGGATCCATTTTTCAGATAAGCTTGATCTCGATTGAGCTTCGGATCGGACTATGCTTGATGTTGCTATGTTAGTCTCATCAGGGTCGGTTATTTGGTTTGCTTGAAATCGGTGATTAGATCGAAGCATTTCTAAAATGCCTTGAGATTCGTGCTTGATCGATTAATTTTACGAGGATGTATCGGTTACATTTTTGGGTGACATTATCTGATCATCAAAATATATGTCAAATCTTGAAAATAGTAAATTCTTCAATGAAATTTGAGAGTCCATCAATAGCATTTTGAAAACAGATCTTCATAAACCTGATATTATAACGTGGAAGGCGATGCGAGGCAAATGCATAGGTATGTGTGGTGCGATATTTTGAGGTTACTGGATCGATCCGGTGCGAGCGAGTTTCTTGGAGGGCCCGCATGAGGCCATAGCCCCAGCTCATGGCGTCTGTAGCCACTTACCGGCTGCCATGGCCAGCGCTTCGTGTCCGGCGAATTCCTGGCGCGAGGATCTCTGGTCGAGTCGGAGGAGCGAGCCCGTCGTCGCAGAACCCGAGGAGGCCGTCAGTCGAACCCGGGGCGTGGTCGAGGAAGCAGCCAATCAGTGAGTCGGGTTAGTCAGCCGAAGGAAGCGAATGGTGTTCGACCGGCCAGTTCGACCGTGGGCCGGCGGTTCCAGCGGAGGTTCCGTGGGTGAAGGTCAGGCGTCAGTGATTTTGACCGTGGACTGATCGCGACGGTCCATTTATGACCATGGCGGCAGCGGCGTCTGGCGAACACGCGGTGATGCCATGGCGGCTGAAGCTGTAGCACTGGTGCCCGGGCGTTTTGATGGTTTTGATTTAGGTTTGGGTTTTACGCTTTTGCCCCTAGAAGGGGTCTATAAAAACCCCCCTGAGGTAAGAGGGAAAGGCACACTTTTCTTATCTCCTCTTCTCCTTTTAGAGTGCATAGCCCTCCTCCTGGTGAGAGTTTGGGCACTCTTTTTGGATCCACCTCCTCGAGCAGTGCATAGCCTCCCACGGTGGGAGTTTGGGCACTCTTGGATCCACCTCTCCCCAGCAGTGCATAGCCCTCCCCGGTGGGAGTTTGGGCACTCTCCTTGGAATAATTTTCATCTCGATGCATGTCTACAGTTGGGTGTTTGTAGATGGGTGAGAATCTTTTGAAAGAGACGTCAGACCACTTGTAGCGGAGGCGGCGGCGAGGGAACCTTCTAAAATGGGAGGCGAAGATTAGGTGGAGTCGTCGATGGAGACACATTGTGCTTGAAAAAATATTATTTTCGATTTGGTTCTTAAGTGTCAGAAGAAGTCGATAGAGCCCAAACTCGCTAGGGTATTTCACCACGAGATGAGTTTGGGGGATTGCGGTTTCCCCATCCCAGATGATCGCCATTTTGTCGACATCAGGTTTGCATTTCCAGTTTTGGCGAGGGTGCGTGATGGGACTTATAGTCTTTTGAGAGGGCGCGACGACTCTGATTACCTGCATGTGCAAGTTTACTGCGATGCACATGGTGGTATCACTGCGAGTCATACTTGACCTCCGGACGAAGGATCCTCCCAAGAGTTGGGCAAGCGATTCTTTTTTGTGAAGAATGGTGGGGTCTTCAGAAATGGGGAAAGGCGAGATTTACCCATTCCCTGAGTTGGTGATGAAGATATCCGGCGAAATTCCGAATATTGAAGATCTTGATTTGAGATTGATATATCAGATTTGTCGGAGGAATCTTTGTTGGCGGGCTTTCTATTCATCGGCGGTCTTATGCGATTCGTTGAAAGCCCAACAAAGAGGTTTCCAGTGATCTCCCGTCCTCGGCTTCTTCCAGTGAAGGACCCGTCTCCAATAGAAGAGGAAAAGAGCGAAGAGGTGATGGTGATATCGAATGCGAAAAGAATTCGGGCCTTGAGTAGTCGTCCCAAGGATCTTCATTCGAGGGGCGTGTTGAATCATTCTGCGTGGTTGACATCTTGAAGCGGTAACAATCCTTCTTGCGTTCATCATCTTTTATTTCCCATTTCCTTGTGTTAACGTAATTTTTCTTATTTGAGATCTTGAAGAAGCAAGAACTTGACTTCAAAATGAACATTGTCTTTGAATGATTGGAATTGAGTTCGTGAAGGTCAAGTTTCTCCATGGAATATAAGAAGCGGTATGTGGAGAAAGTAAAAGAGATGTCCGTGTTGGAGAATCAACTTGATGAGTGCGAGGACAGTTGGCGGCGACTTCTCTTTCTTTCAGTGTCGAAGTTGGGTCGGGATGAATTAGTGGAGGCTAGACGAGGTTGGTTTGCAGGATCGAAGATCTTTTAGAAAAGGTTTTAGGTCTTGAGGCAAGAAGCAGAGTTCTTCGCCTTCGGAGAAAGAGGCGCCTTATCTCGGGTAGAAGCGGAGGAGCGGATCACCTCGTGGAGGACTTCAAGAACGGCACCTTCAAGAGTATCATCTGAGAATCACGTTGAGGAGACCGTGTATGATGTAGAGGTGAAGGCTTTGGGCGGCGGTGTGTTGATGAAGGCTTCATCAGGTTTCTTGAAGACGCTTGGCGTATCGCCTAGGCTGGTGTTGAGGTCCTTTCTCCTTTAGCTTCCCGACCCTTCTTGACGGCGGATGACTCGAATGAGATCATCTTGTTGTGGTTTATTATGTGTTGCAGGGGTGTTGTATATTATTTTTGTATGAATATCCGGGGTGTGTATGTGATGATAAAGATTCGGCAGAAGATCATGGGGTCCACTTTAGGATAATTCGATCTATTCTAAGATCATTACCGGCGTTACTTGATGACAAACTTGCAGCGGAATATATTTATAGAGGTTCTCTCAAAACCTCTCGATCTATCTAGGTTGTGTATCGGGCGTTTACTCGATGATGTTAACTGTTATGGAGAAAGTTGTCGATCTATAGAGGTTGCCAACTTATCAGGTTGTTTATCGAGGCGTTACTCGGCGATGTTAACGTATAGGAAGATCGGTCAATTCTCGGGGATCGATCTTACCCACGAATGAGATACAACAATAGTTGCGTATCTCTTGAGTGGTGTTTTAAAATGCAACCATAAGCAAGAAAAAGTCACAATAAGTATGAGAACTTTAACATAGATAGAAACATAAATCCAAACACCTTGATGCCAAGGTTGGACAATAAGAATGCGACAAGCAGTATCGATAAATGTTTAATTCGATAACAACAATTGCAATACAAACATACACGATGATAATATTTTCCGCATTCACTAGAAAAAAGGCGATACATCAGGTAGTACGGAGATTTGTAGCATTCAGTGCGTGGGAGAGTCTTCCCCATATCCTTAAGCGCTTAATGGGCTTGATTTTAGCACCACCACATACGGGCCTTCCCAAGCGGAGAGTTTGTTACATTGTGGGCCTTTTCTGCGAGTCGAGACTTGAGGGGCGAGGTCCCCAATATTGGTCTTTACCCTTGGTTGAAACCTCGAGCAATCCTTTCGATAGGAAGCCATTGTCGCGACATGTCGCGGGTCTCTTGCGGGAGATCCAGATGGAATCAAGCTTATCGTCATTCTGGCATCAAAGTTATGGGTTAGGGCTGGGACCCCGATGTCGGAATAACAATGATTAAACCGATTATGGCGTTTCTCGTAGGGGTCCTTGGAGTGGTAAGCCAAAGAACATTGGATAGTTCTTTGGCCCCCGGCGTGGTTGTCGTGTCTTTAGCCCTTTTAGTATTGTCTTATTGACTTGTTGCATTTACGTGGATGGGATATGTGGATTAACTAGATATCGACTCGGCGAGAAAGATGTGAATGTCTTTCACGTGGCGTCCGTGCTCGGTGATGATTTTTCTTTGGAATCAAAGCGACAAATAATATTTTTCGACAAATTGCTTGGCATTTGTTTGGTGATTTTTGGCGGTTGACTTCCACCCATTGAAGTAATCAGGCCAAGATTATGAATTTTTAGTTGCGGTGGCAATGGGAAAGGGTCCCATTATATCGATCCCCATTGAGCAAAGGCGGGCTCTGATTGTGGTGAGTTCCTAGATGGTGTATGAGTGAGATTGGAATGTGGCGACACTTGTTACACTTCTTTACAAACTCAATCGTCCTTCTTCATTGTAGGCGGTAAAACCTTGCCTCATGATTTTGAGGCGAGGGCTTTTCCTCCCAAATGTTCACCACAAATTCTGAATGAACCTCTCGCATTGCATAGTTAGCCTCAGAAGGTGGTAGACACTTTAAGTAGGGCCTAGAAGGGCGCTTGTAGAGGGCCGTCATTATGGTGAAGTTCGATTGCTCTACGTGGGAGGCGGATAATCGGTGGTGTTGGCAAGGCCGCTTTGAAGAAAGGACATGATCGAATTGAAGATTCTTTTGGGTCCTCAGATTGTATCACCCAAGGGCCTTGAATCTTGGGAAAGTGGATGTCCTATGTATTTTCTCTTGAAAAGATCTCTCGTTATGTGGCTAACTTGGAGAGGGCATCACTGCGTGTTACGCTCCCCAGAATATGAGTTATCGATGGGTCTCGATTACGGCAAGTGACTTTGCCAAAAGACTGATGCGAAGCTGCGGATGGTGCTCGAAGTCTCCTTCCACTTGTGAGGCCTGGTGAGTCAGTGAGATGGCTAAGTTCTGGACCTCAGTCAATGGCGAGCCTTAGTCACACGAGGGCCTGTACTTGACATTATTGGTGGCGGAACTTTAGTCGAAGCGTACTCTAAAGTTATTTTACTTGGGAGATAAGCAAAATTCACGCCTTGGAAGTACGAGCTCCATCAACATATAATGTCCATTGATTTGTCATGGAGTGATGAATGATCTGCGGTGGTGATGGGATGGTACATTCTACAGTCGGAGCACTTGTGACTTTATATCGGGGCGTGGAAGAAAATGGATGTCAAACTCTCCAAAGACCAACCACTTCATCAACCTTCCGGATACATCGGGCTTTTGAATAGTTCTTAATGGAAGATGAGTGTAGGCGTTGATGGTGTGGGCACGAAATGCGGTGTAATTTTAGATGCGAGGAATATCTTTGTCTTATCTGCTAGTGGATGGCGTCCCGGTATCGAAAGGATTTTTCGACATAGTAAATGGGTGGTTGATGAATTCTCCTCAGCGTGTCGGCTTACGACATGAGAAGAAAGCGACAAGATAGATGACTTCTCTCCTTGGATAGGCTTTGATAATAGGGGAAGCTAAATAGACTGAAGTTGCTCAAAAGCGTCGACATTCATCGTCATGGAATCCATTTCCTCGTGCACCCCCAAGATTTTGAAGAATGGTAGATACTTATCTCCCGGGCCAAGAATCGTGATAAAGCGCAATCCTTCCGGTCAAGCGTTGGACTTCCTTGATCGTTCTTGGAGGTGACATGTCCTTGAGTGCTTTTATCTTCTCGGGGTTGGCCTTTATCCAGTGACCATGAAGCTAGGAATTTCCAGAGAAAACTCAAAATGCACTTGCTTGGGTAGTGTCGAAGAATGTCAAAGCATGCGGTCGAAATATGTGTGATATTTCCAAGCTCTTCACCGATATCATCAACATACACCTCCATATTGTGCCTATAAGATCCTTGAAGATCTTATTCATAAAGCGTTGATATGTTGCTCCGGTATTTTTAGTCCGAATGGCATGACGATAGCGTATAGTCCTTATCTTTGGAAGGATGTTGTTCTCATCTATTTTGTTCATCCATTTGATTGTAGCCGACAGCATCCATGAAGCTCAAAGATCCGATGTCCGATGTCGCATCAACTAGTTGGTCGATAATGAGGAAGGGGAAGCTATCTTTTGGGCATGCACGACATTATGTAGTCGATGCACATTCTCCAGAACGTTGGCCTTTCGACTAACACTACGTTAGCCAACCGTGGTAGACTTCGAATGAACTTGACTTCCGAAGTTTGGTGATTTCTATGACCTACAATCGCTCGTAAGGGTTCTTTTCTTCAGTATCACCGTAGGTTGAGTCAATTTGAGGGAGTGCGTAATGACTTCCGTCAATGCCCGTACATCGATCCGTGCAAAGATATCTTGATTTTGCGTAAAAATCTACGATCGATTCGATCGAGACAGAACGATCCCACCTTCACCTTTCGCGATGGATCAACTGAGATAGGAAGACAAATTACATCTTCAACCGAGAAGCTTTCGAGGCATCCTCATCTCGTAGGTCGAAGTTCTCGATGAGGGTTATTGACGAAATGGTCTTGCTTGATATAGACGCCACTATCTGCTGATTCCCACTTACCACGCCGATGCCGGTGTCGGAATTTCATCTTGAGAGTGATGTGATCACCGAATATAGACCGGAGAGGTCTCCCAAATATTGCATTGTACGGACTGGACTTGACTACAATAAATTGTATCAAGTGGGTTGCGTCGGGAAATTCTCCAAGAGTTACGGAAGACCGATTGTCCTTCCACTAATACCCGATTATCAAATCCATACAGTGGACCGCGCTGGTTGAAGCTTCTCTTCTATACCCATGCTAAGAAAGTGGAGTAAAAAAGAACATCAACCGAACTCCCATTGTCGATCAATATCCTTTAATATTGAAGCATGGATCACCGCGACCGATGACAAGGGGATGTGATGATGTGAAGCCCTCTAGATCTAAATCATCAAAGGTGATAGAATGGTCAACCCGAGACTTCTTCGCTCGCTCTTGAAGGGCTGCAATGAATATTTGGCTGATAACACCGCCTCCCCGCAATTGTTTCTATCTCTCCCACCGCTTGGCTGTCCTTCCGAGTTGCCCCCAAAGATTTGCCGGACGAGGGTTGGTTTTGTATAAAACGCCTAGATACCCCCGACGATTAGTCTTTCAATCTCCTCCTTCGGGTGGCACTCTTCGGGTGTGCCCTCCATGTGAAAGTGGCGTAATTTCTCTTGATTTCCAATTCCGTGCTTTAAAGGTCGCGCCACTTGACGCTATCCTCTTCCCAATAGCCAGAGGATGTTCGCGCATGACGGTTGAGAGTCAGATATTTCCTCTCGATTGAGTCATCCGAGGTCGCCACCGAGGAGGTTTTGGGGAGGTTGTCGCTTCTCTTCTTTTTCTCGAGATGTTTGAACATCACCTTTGGGAACCTTCTTCCGCTTGCTTGGTGGTTCAAATCGGTCGATGAGCACCGATAGCTTCCGCCGAGATTTGTGCCTCTATTCGTGGACCAGTCAAAGATAGAATGGATTGTCTCCGCATTAATGATGAATAAGTATCCCCGGCCGAGAGAAGCACGCCTCAAAAGTTCTGGATCTACTCAGATCACGGCTTCGAGAGGAGAACCTTTGGAAGTATTCTTTGAGGGACTCTCCATCGTTCGGATTCCGGAGAGATGTGATGAATCCCTGATGATTCTCTTGTTCGCCAGGAATTGTTCTACAAAAAATCAAGCTCTCAAATGATCTAAATGACCCTTAGGGAATAGAACCCACGAGCGCCCTTTGAGAGTCGCCGGAATACCCGACACAAGACAGGTCAGACGTCAATGTGCATGATCGCTCAAAGTGATCGATATGCTCGCACGGACGGTTGTGCCATCGTAAGGGTCCATCGGAAGCTTGAATCTCGAACGGTATTGAGATGATCTCGTGAAGGGACGAGTTTTGGAAGAGGCGGAGAATGGATCATTCGATTGTAACTCTTCCCGCACTGCCAAGTTCATCGCATAAGGTGACGTGGAGTTTCACATACGAGGCCGAGCCATTCGTGAGTGAATCGCGATCCGTAAGTTCAACATCCGGATGTGGTGCTTCTCTACTTGTTGATCCGCATTCCTGCAATCATTCTCGTGAAGAAAATGATTATGCCGAGGGCCGCGGAACTCGTGCTCTTCCAGCGTTGGAACGCTTTGCCGGCCTCTCAGAGTCGAAGAATTTCGCTCGGGAATCCTCCATCCTTTGAACGCGATCTTCCAAAGAGGGGCCCGACGGACCTCACCGGGACGTAAGTCTGCTATGTAGAGAAGTGTTGGAGACTTGCGCCCTGATCCTGAATGAGGAGCGTTGGAGCAAAACCCCGCTTACCAACCATATTGGAGATATAGCAATGGGGAAATTGTTTTCCCACAGACGGCGCTAAATCAAGAGAATTTTATTCTAGACAGATCTTCATCGTAGCCCAAAAATTATCCAACACACAAGGATATGAACACGTGGGTTATACGGAAAACCCGATGGAAAACCACGGCCTTGCCTACCAGAACTTTCACTATGTGTTCAAAAGATAGTCCCCGCTTTAGTTCGGAGAAGAAGGTGTTCTGTGAAACAATATTCCAGTGTAGAAAATATCTGGCCAACTCCAACCCTGGGAGAAGTTTCCCAAAAGGCAGAACGATCTTCCTGGGAGCAACCTCTTGATCTTCGTGAGAAAGGACAAGAACTGGTCTTTTCTAGTCCTTGGGGCGATCTCTAAGGCGGCTCGATCTTCGTGCACTATGTGGTACCTGGTGATGGGATCGTCGGCCAAGGTCGACCGGTGGTTCTCGAGCTCTCCGGTCTTCAAATCGATTCCGTCCTCTAAGGTGAGAATGAAGCTCTATTTATAGATTTTGGGAGTGTGCCTTGTAAATTGTGGAAAACTCCAACCACTTCCATCTGACGGCCCGGCGATCCCCTCGATCGACGATGTATTTTGATGATCCGCGCCTTAATGATGTCGAATTGGGTGATCTTGATTCGTTGGATTGCCTGACGAGCCGCCGATAAATATGTCGCTTTGGTGACCATTTGGCGGATCGATCCATTTTCATGTCGATACTTGATCCGAGTCGATTCGGTCTGATCACTATGGATGCTATGCCTCATCGGTGACGGCGCTTGACTGTAGTAAGTTTGGAAATTAGATCAAGCATTAAAAATGCCAGATTCGTCTGACATTAATTTTCTCGTATCGATAATTATGTTTAATATTTTCATTTATTCAAAGAATGATAATAAATTATATATATCAAACTCTCAAAATTATAAAAGATGTCTAAATTCTCTTAATTTGAGCCATTTAGGCCTTCAATATTTTCTTAGCCTAAAATGTGAACACTAAATATTTACTCTAACCTTCTTGAAGGTAGCATGGTAGCCTCAATTAGAGATATTAAACTCTCAATATATATATATATATATATATATATAGGTTCTTAGATCACATGAAATATATTCAGCCACTAAAGATGCACTTACAGTACATTTGATGCAGAACTAAATGCATATTAGCCAAGCAGCTATCCTTACAATTCATCCGGTGCTCTGCATTTTATATATATATATATATATATATATATATATATATATATATATATATATATATATATATATATATATAGCTCTCTTCCTCAAAAACAGTCACAACAACGGCAACAATGGCATTCACCGGCGAACTGCCGTGGGTCAAGATCGAACCAAACCTGCCGGAAAGCTTTAACGATGAAATCATGATGCTCGTCGGCGTTGAGACTAATATAACAAGCTAGCAATCTTTCCATCTCCTCCGGCCGCCTCATCCCCTTCTCTCTTATCATCTCGACCATTGAGTCCCTGAAATCCTTCTGCGGGTCACTTGAGCTCTTCACCACAGCAAAGCTCTCAAGATTCCTCTTTTGTCCCCTCACTTCCTTCTCCACCCTCCTCCGCGCTGCCTTCGGCGAGCAAACTTTCACCTTTGGCCGTATCTTCTGCCCTCGCCGTCGCGCCTCCGCCCGCTTCATCGGCGTCGGCGGAAGAGGATAATCGTCGGATTGGCGGAAGCTTGAGATTGGACGGAGCTCAAGCTCGAACTCGCCCAAAGAATAATGCCGGGCGGAGCGGGCAATGTCTGCTTTGTTTCGGCGGCGGTCGTCATCTCCCGTTGAGCGCCGGCGTGGGGCTTCGCCGGCGGCGATGCGGTTGAGGAGTCTAGGGGAGAAACGGAGGTGGTCGGAGGAGCTGGGGGGAAATTGTTTGGGACCCTTTGCTTCGCCTCAGGCGAGAAATCCAGGAGAAGGAAAAGAACTCCGCGAGCTGAAACGATGGGGCGGAAGCGAGAGGGGAAGAAGTTTTCTTAGTTGCCTTCTTCGTTTTCTTTTCCTCTTCGGCTCTGTTCTTCCTTCCCCATTTCATTTTCTTGGACGCTTCTTAATGAGCGTTAAAACAGAACTATTTGAAATATAATTGAGAGGGAGAAGAACTGAATAAGAAGTAGAATCGGTTGATCCGGGGAAGCAACGGTTACAGAATGGTGGGGATAGCGGTCCTTTACATAGTAAAATTAGATTGATCAAACTTTAGTAACGATAAATTTTAAATTTTTTAGGGGATATATATCACATAATTCTAATATATTTACCTATATAATATTTAAATTTAAGATTTAAATAAATAATATTTATATTTTTTATATCACATCAAAAATATTATTGTCATCAATTTTTTTTAAGTAAAATGTATCTTCTTTTTAAAGAAAATATTATATTTATAAATATTAAATTTTAAATATCAGATATATGAATGTATAAAATTATATGATATGTATAAAAATATTCTAATTTTAAATTTATTTTAATATATGAGTATAATATATTAATAATTTATCCGCTCTTATATTTTATAATCAACTCAAAATAATTTAAATATTTTTAAATGGTATCATGGAATTATCAACAATATTTCTATTCTGTTTAATTTAAATAATTTCGAATGTGAAATCGATGAAGAATTTCCTCAAAATATAAACTTCATCATTAATTTTGTTAAAATAAATTTAAGTTAGAATATTATAATCAAATATTCATACTATCTCAAATAAATTCAATAAATTTGAAATATTTCTTCATCAAAATTTTGATCATGATAGATAACTTTTTTTTTTAGTTTTTATTCATTTATTTCATTTAAATTTAAAATTTCCATTATTCATAATTATTGCATCAATCTTAAATCTATTTTATATATTATTTGCATTATTTTTATCTATTTATTTTTATTCATATCCACACCTTTTTTTTTACTTATATCATATTAATAGATCTCCTATTTTTTGTCACAAATATCTACATCATCAAAAATGATTTTTTTAAGTATTTTTCAAAAAATATTAATTATATAATTTAAGATGAATAATTGTAGTTATTTGAAAAAATAATAAAAAAGATGTTGCAGAAAAAATTATTATTTAAAAAAATTAAAATAATTATACAAAAAAATTTTATTTTTTAAAAAATCAAATTATATCTTTTTAATCATCACAGATTTTTATCTCAATTTTTTTAAAACATAGTCAAATATATAATCTAAATATAATATCTAAATGAGATTACTATGCCACCACCTGCTGTTCAGGCGGCTACTTATTTAGGATTAGGAATTGAGAAGTTCAAATATGAGTAGAATAATAAATTATTTATTTTTAAAATGAAAATAAAAACTTTATTTTTTTTTTATGCGAACAGTCCAAAATTTCGAATGCAAGGGGCGGACTGAAAAGAAAGCGCGTAGTGCGAGTGCGTTCCCTGCCAGACTTTTCGTGCGAGCAGGTCTCGTACGAGCGAGCGACTTTAGCTCTTTGCACCTCAACTTTTTCCGTTATTAAATATCTACATTTACTATTTTGCACTCTTTACTTCCAAAACGGACCCGCCACTTTGGGCCGGACGTTTGTTTCGATGAGCAGCTCTTCTTTTCGAAAAAGGGCTTTGCCGTATTTGGATCAGCGTATTGTTTGGAGAAGTCTGATCGGATGGCACCGCTTTTTTACTTTGAAATTCGCGCTGGGGAACATGAAGTCTCGTCGGCCCTCGGTGCCGGCTAATTTAATTCACAAATAGAGCCACAAATAAATCGAGCATTCAACAAATTATTCAATTATTCAGCTGAATTAAAGCTCATTTATATTCATTTATTTAACTAATTAAATAAATTCAACACTTTTATAAATAATTGATCGTTAAACGAATAAATTCAATGTTTATCGTTTCACCATTTACGCTCACAATAATAATATTTAAAACTAATAATGCTCGCTAAAGCTGATAACGGCTTCGACAAAAGTTCTCTGCTTCATAAACAAGATCATTTATATTTCAACACGCCGCCACGATACGCCATTTATTTCATTAAACGAGCTTACTCAGTCGAGTTCTAATCAATCGAAGCTGAGAATAAGCTGGTCCGAGCTTAAACTAGATTTTTTTAAACTAACTTGGAACACCACCTAAAGCTCGAATCGAGCCGAGCTCTCAAAATGACAAACGAAGCTTGAACTCAAACAAACCTTGTTCTGCTCGCCTGGTTCTTTGAAGACCTACTCACAAGAGATTAATTTTTTGGTATAAAAAAAATCCTGAGATTAAACTCAGTTCAAATTGGATTATCGAGCTTATTAATAAATATCTCATTTAATGAAATAAATAAGTTTTTAATTAAGTCTTAATCAAGTTTGTTTGCAAGTAGCTTGTTAAAAAATATGCATGAGGTGTATCAATTAAAGCTTATTAAATCTAAAAAATTAAAAATTTAAATAATATTGTTGCAAACAAATGTTAATCAAACTATAATCAAATCATAATCTAGCTCCTTAAAGAATTTGTTCATAAGCTTTAAACGATATTGTTCATGAACATAAATGAACTGAACGATAAGCTGTTCAAGCTTGTTCATTTGGTAATTGAATATTTATAAAAATGTTTAAGTTCGTTCGATTACTTAATCAAATGATCATGACTAGCTCTAATCAAGCTGAATCATAAATAGCTTGTCAAACACTTAATTCATTTGCAGTCTTAAATGAGTGTTATAATTTTCTTTAAAAAATAAATAGCAAATTTATTACATTCAGAAATATTTAATTATGAAATATCAGACTCAAAAATAAATTGAATTTATGATAATTTAATCCGTGAAATAAAAAGATTTTAATCGCTGAACTCAAGTTCTAATTGAATCATAACAAATTGGAGCTTAGCTTATTGATCTAGTGGCGAGCTCGAACTCAAGTTCTAGTCGAGCTCATATGTTGAGCTTGAACTTGATTTGTCAATTCATGGAAAGTTCGAGCTTGACTCATGACCTCGAGGTCGCTAGAAATTAAATCATTTTAAGGAAGCCATGATGGGAGCTTGTGGGAGAAGATAAGGCTAAATTTTTAAAATAGGCATAATTAAAACTTTAATTAGGTAATTAGGCATGAAAAAAATTTTAAAAATAATCGACGCTCAACGGCGAAGGCATGAGCTAAATTTTTAAAAAAATTAGCATACCACGATATTTTTTCTCAGACGATTCATCCGTCAATCGAATGAAATTTTAAGATCGCCGGAAATGAACAAATTCTCCACGACTTTTATGTTGATAAAAATTTGCGATTCCAACCCGATAAACTGCAGTTTTTACAAACGCCAGAAAAAAGCTGATGTGAGTTGAAAATTCCGCAGCATAATTTTACCCGTATCGCACTCATCCGACGTCGGAATTTTAAGATCGCTGAAAACATAATTCCTCAAGATTTTCATGTTGACAAAAAATTTGCGATTCTAGTCCGATACATCGCAAGTTTTACAAAGTCTCACAAAAATTGTTTAGATAAATAATCATTTTGGGGAGAGTGTTTATCCGAAATAACAGTTTTGTGCCACTTTTTTTGAAAATAGATAAATAATCATTTTTTTAGAATAAAATTTGTTTTAAAATAATAATTTTTTTTTGGGAGAATAAAATAAGAAATTGAAATATTAAAAAAAATGAAATTATAAATTTATATCATAATTAAATATTTTGTTTTTATAATATATCTACATATCATAGAATTTGTATTTAATTATATATCTAATATCTAAATTTATATATATTTATATATCTAATATCTAAATTTATAGAATTTATATATATTTATATATCTAATATCTAAATTTTAATATTTCTATTCTTAATCTTCAAAAATACTATTATTATTATTATTATTATTATTATTATTATTATTATTATTATTATTATTATTTTGAAATATAAAAAAATGTATGTAAATTTCAAAAGTGGGAAATTTATATAAATAACGTGACAATTTTTGTGGCGTTACAAAATTGTACAGACGTGCTAATCGTAGATTTTTATCAACATGATAATCGTGAAGAATTTTGTTATGTTTTCAAGGATACTAAGCTCGCTCAATTCCAACTCCGGATGAGTCTGATACATAAAATTCGCGGCTAAAAATTTTCAACTCGCAGCTAGGAATGAAAAAACTACGCTTATCGGTAATCGCAGATTTTGTCAACATAAAGTCACGCTAATTACGCTTCCAACAATACCAAGTTTGTTCTCGACACGACGGAGATAGGCAAAAACAAAGAGAGTTGCTATAGGACCATCAGAGTTTGAAAAAGAAGTGGGATCAACATCATCTAAAGAAGAAGAAGAGAAATGAAACTAGCTGTCAATGGTATTAAAGAGGAAGAACAAGTCGCAATAGAACTAATTCTGAATTGAATACTTGAGAGCCAACGAACAGAGCTAGCTTCATCAAGCTCAAACTCAAGCTCATATAGTCTAAGTTCAAATTCAAAGTCTTGCCTTGCAAAGCTCAACTAGTGATCTCTCGCTTACACTAATAACTAATCAGGCCAACTCTAAAGAATTAAGAACAATATATAATAGTAGAGGTGAAATATAATTTATTATTATTGTTAAAATAATATTCAAAATAATAAATCTTAGTTTTTGAATATGGCATAATATTCAAAGTGAAATAATGAACTATTCATATATTGTCATCAGACCATTTATTATTAATATTATAAGTTAAAAAAAATGCATGTATTGTATAAAATTGTTTGATGAAATCAGAAAAGTATAGATTATATATATTATTTAATCATAAATTTGTGCCAAATAAATGAACGTTGGATTTATGAGAAAACCGAAATGAACAGAAGAAGGAAAGGGCAACGGTAACCAGGCTAGGATTTGTGAACAAAGACTTTTTCTTTTTTTTTTACTGTAGTTAACATAATGGTTAAATTGTAATTTGTGACTCTTAAAGATTCTTGACTACTAATGTTATGAGTTTGCAATATATATTTAATATGACAGAAACCGTTGCTTTCTCTGCGTCACAATTGCCATCAAATCTCAAATACAATCTTACATTTATTGATTAATGAAACGATATTTGAGGCATAATCTTAAATTCTTGTTTAAAGAATTTTCTTTGAATATTAATTTTAATATTTGGCTCACTAAAATAATAATAGTAATAATAATAATAATAATAATAATAATCAATAATAATAATAATATTTTGATTAGTTTATTATTTAGATAAAATTATAAAAAAAATTTAAAACTATAATTATTTTTAATATATTTTATTTAATCTTGAAGATATTTCTCTCCATAAAACACACAGCACTAATAAAAAATAAAAATAATTATAATTATCTTGAACTTAAAATAACAAAAATTAAATATTATATCGAATATGATGATTCATATCATAAAAATCATAAATAGAAGAAAACTTTTTAATAAATGCATATTTACTAATCATGCAATAATTTTAAAATATTATTTATTTTAATATGAAGTTTAAATTGTTTCAACTATTTTGATAAGATTTGATTTTCAATTTTATGGTTCATGATTCATGGCAATCAATTAGAGGTGTAACTCACCAACTTGACTTAAGCTTAGCTCATAAATAACTTAAAAGCTGAGCAAGATGAGCTAACCAGCTAAGCTTATTTGTGTAGAATATCTATATCTTTCTGAGTAATATGACCTAATCAAAGATGTCAAAATCTTGTCGATCTATTTTTGTTATGTACAAAGTGTTTATTGAGCGAGTAATAGTTTTTTTCAACAGTGAAAATAAACTTTTCCATCTCTTTGCTTTTATAACTATAATTCAACCTCTAATAATGTTTAGCATACCACTTTCAACCTTAAACATGTACCCTAGTGCATCATGTGTACCAAGAGCTAACAAGTTCCTTTTAAAGTCTAGCACATGTCTAACTTTAGTAAGAGTTCTACTCACATCTTCTTTCATCTTAATTCTAACAATTCCAACAATTTTATAAGCAATATCATTTCCCATGTTAATGAATTTCTTCCCACCATTGACTCTTTTTGTATGAATCAAATATGTGCATATTGAGGATCATATAAAATGAATGCCTTTAATCCATTCAATTTTATTAAAATCCGTCATAACTATCAAAACCTCTAAGTTCACATGTCTATCCTACATTATCAAAGCATCCCCAAATTCTCATGCATTTCCCTTATCTTTTGTTTTTCTTTAGTTCAAAACAAATTTTCTTATAATGTCATTTCTTATGACAAAAATATTTGAACTTGATCTTAGATTTGGACCTCAAATTGAAATTTTTTTAGCCTTTTTCTTTATTTTAGAATCTCTCTAAACATTTCACAATAAAGTCTTCTAAGAATATTTCATGGTCCCAAGAAAATGAACACATGAATTAAGTAGCAAATTCAAAAATATCATAGTTTTATCTTTAGCATCCATCTTGATCCCAAGGTTCTCTAAATTTATGATAGTTTTATTGGAATCAAACATATGATCTTCTATACTTAATTGATTGTGATATCATAAACTTAGATAATTTGTCCTTATAGTAATTGATATATGTCAATAGTTATTCTGAAGTGGTCATTTCATTATCGATCTCACAATAGTGTATTATATGCTAATAAACTTAGTAAACTACTCTCCCCTTCCAAACCCTTTAAATTTATTAGACCAAAATGTTTTTTAAACAATTTAGCCAAATCGAGAAATTGATTTTTCTATCAAACCTCTCAAATTTGACCTTTGAAACACCCATTCTTTCAAAAACCCTATACTAACTCTAACACAAATTTGTTATAATTAAACAATTTTAGATCTTTTTAAAAACTATAATTAGACTTTCCAACCTTAGATTTTGTAATGTAGTAGGATCTAAAATTTCAAGTTCTTTACTACATGAACTTAATCAAACTTAAGAAAATCTCTAAATTTGCAATTAACTACTTCACCATTATCATTTATCAATTGAAAGCAAACAATATATGTCAACAGTGTATAAAGCAAAAAAATAATTATAAATTGAGTCAACTATGCAAGAAGTTGTGTCAAATTATGGACAACTAAGAATAAAAGTTTACGCCTTAACCCTATTACAAAATCTAGCACACACACAGATATTTGAAGAGTGAACAATAAACTGTGATTTTTGAAAAAAACCAAGAGGGAAAAAAAAGTCACGGTTTCAGAAAAATCTTCCACTATGTATTTATTTCAGAGTACAAAGTTTTCCCGATAATGGGACAGAATTGTATATGAGAAAGTATAACAATTCTTGTCGTAATAATAGCATGCATCATTGGTTTTGTAATTTGATTTGATTGAAATGGCCGGTCTCCTATGTGATGAAGTGGTGATAATCGAAGATCGATGTTGGTGGTGGTGGCCCTGGTATGATGATGTCGATGGTATGGCGGCAGCGTCCGGCGATAATTGGCTGGCGGCACGATGGTGGTCGGCAGCTGAATTATGATGTCGGCGATGGGACTGGTGGTAGAGGGCGGCGAGAGCGATGGCCGGAGACATGTGGTCAAACCATTAAAGTGGTATTTTATGGAGGATCTTCAAGCCTTAGAGTTATCTCTTTTCTTTAGCTTGGGCTCCCCTCATGTGAATAATGAGGGGCTATCTATAGATTAGAGGGATATCATTTCTGTAAATACTTATAAAATCCAAACCACTTCATCTGACGACTCAAAATAATTCCTTGGATCATTTGATATATTTTAAGTATTTGAATGCTCAATTGAAGTTAGAATCAAGAGATTTTAGGCTTGTTAGATCCGACTCGTCATGACACTCAATTTGATCATAAACACTCCATATTTATGAGTATTTAGGGATTCAACTGATATCCCAAAGTTTTCAATGGTATTTTAAGTGCTTGATTAGTTTGAAAGGATCGATTGTTTTGACATCAAGATCCATGCTTCGACTAGTAGAATTTCCAGTGTCATATCAGTTGCCCCTTATTTTTAGATGACATTATCTCTATCATCCAAACATATATGTCAAATAATTAAAAATAACAACTTTTTCAATAAAATTTGTGGGTTCATTAACCTTTTCAATATATAGTTTGAGAATAGATCTTCATGGTTACAAGATTATGATTATGGAAGCGGGTGCGGTACTATGAGTGGACACAATGGACACTCAAAATGCTTTCATGGCGTTTGCGAGAATTTAATGGCGTTCCATGCGCTTTTACCCGCGTAAACACGCGATGAGTTTTTTTAGTTTTTTTATTTGTTTTGTTTTCTTCCATTTTTATTTATTTATTCCCTTTTTCCTCTTCAGTGGGTCTATAAAAACCACCCTAGGGTCAAGTAAGGAGACACAACTCCCATATGCTCTAGTGTTCTTCTGCATTTGATGAGAAATTATCAAGCAGAAGTTCAAGGCCTAGGATAATAATAAATTTATTTTTTCTTTTTGTCAGCGAAGCTCTGAGCTTCTTCTTAAAAAAAGGTCATTCGCTTTGTTGATCAAGAGTATTTATATGCTCTTTTTTCCTCGAGAGAGGCGTCACTGTCCTCATTCAATGATAGTTTGAGGCGAGTCATTAGTTCATCGGGTTTTCTAGTTTTCCCTCGATGCATCAACTATCCTCAGAATAAGAAATACATCAGAAGTTCATATGGCGAGGCTCGATTTTCCCTCAGAGACCAATTACGACCTTTGGAGCGATCAAGACTAAGTTCATATGAGGCTCCAATTTTCCCTCGAGAAGTGTCAATTTCCTCGTGAAACGGGTTTGGGCGATCAAGGTTAGTTCATCTTAGTTTTCCCTCAAGGCGTGAGCTCATCTGAAGATTTAGCGATCAAGGCCCCTCACTTCTTAGAAAATGAATTTCTGAAACTCAATGGATGGTTCTGACAACCAAGATGGTGGGAAAGCGTCAATTAGGAACTATCCCTCGAAAAACTCAGAAAATCTGGAAGGTAATTTTGGAGTATCATTAGAGAGAAATAACTTTTTTTTTTCTTTTTTGATCTCATATGTGCATTATATTTTACCACATTAGTAAAATTTTTATCCAAGAGGCTTTGTAAGCAACAAAGTCGAAAGGATATGTATTGGGGTGAGTGAGTTGCTTGCAATTCTAACCTTTGTCTTTCTCTCTCTTTTTGTTTCATATTTATGTATTTTCAGATGATGGCCAAGAAAACCAATAGCGTGATAACTATAGACGATATATCATCACTATCACAGCTGACAGTTTAATGACGCTCCGCAGGAAATTTTATTTCCCCAATGAGTTGGTGGCTATTGTTGCTAAAAAGATCGAGCACGTTCACCTCCACCAGGATACTTTATTTCTAAGATGATTCTTCGTGAGGGACTGTGATTCTCTTTGGCTCCTGAATTGATTGAGGTCTTTAAAATATGCGGTATAGCTTTGTCATCATGTGGGTTAAAGGGTTGACTTGGTTTGACCCATTTCATGATAATTGATTAACATATGATGATCAACAAATATGACATGAAGTTTAGATTAGATTAATTCACTTTGATTTGGATTGAATTGAATTTTGGTTCATGTAGGTCAAATTGGCTACACGGGTCAAATGAGCCAATTGGGTTTAGTTGATTTGATCAAGGCTTGATTCAAGTTTGGCTGAACTCACATATGGACTTGTGATTGAAATATAAATCCATTTGCAAGAGATTTGGAGTCAAATGGGTTTTGATTCATTTGATAATTTCAAGTCAAAGGGTGAACATGAGTTTGACTTGGGTTTCATTTTTGAATTTAGTTTTGGATTGATGATTAAAGTTTATGTTTATATTTGGATTCATGATTGTATGATTGATTGAATCATGAAAAAATCAAGGAACAAAGATTTGAGTTTGATTTAGCTAAGTTCAAGATTTTATCTTGAAAACTTGATTTTGATTAAGTTTGGATTTGATTTTGAATTGATTGTTGGATATTTGAATTTATAATTCATTTATATTTATGAATATAAATGAGAATATAAATGGGTTATGAGATTTTGAATTTGATTTGATTTGGCTAAGTCCATAAGATAGAATCAAAGCTTAAGAAAGATTTTGAATTTATTTTAATCTTGAGCTTCAATCATTTGGAGTTGATCATGGATTTTGATCATTTGGATTTGAGTTTAGGAAAATCAATTTTTGTTTTGATTTGATTTGGGGAAGAAGGAAAAGTAAAGAATCTTTAAAGCATAAAGTAATTTTCTAATCCCAAGGCATCTATTCTTAACTCTTGTCTCCAAATTTTAAAGAAGATCCAAAAATTGTTTCAAGAACACAGATATAGTATTGATAAAATGATCACAACATTGAACAATCCAAACATTACAGACAATCTACTCCTAACTCGAGGTGTAGAAGGAATCAAGAGCTTACTTCAATGTGGCTTTACTCATGTCAAAGACATAAGAGAAAGGAGGAATCCATTATGTGAACCTTTCACTAGGAAACAGGTTCAAATCATCCACAAAGGGATGAGAGGTTTGATTTGATTTGAGTCTCGCTAGGGAGAAATTTGATTTGATTTGTTAAGTTCTAGAGCATTGAATTTGTTTCAATTTCGTTTAATTGTTTATTTTGACTCCACAGATAGAAAAGTAAACTCTCCAGGGAGGTAAGTTCAAGTCATCCACAAGGCGAAGGGTTGTGAAATCCTTGGGATTAGAATTAATCTAGGGGAAAAAGATTTGCATCTCTTGAGGAGGAGCAAAAGGTTTGATTTGGATTGATTGATTATTTTGTTTGTTTATTTCAGCTTTTTAATTTTGGATTTTGAAATGGACCTTGTTGGTTTGCGATGGATCGCACTAGGTAGGAGCCATGAAGGCCTACACCTAACTCAGATTTACCTATCCAAAGGGAAAGTCTACTAAACACATAGTAGGACTAGCCAACCAAAGGGAATGCCTTTCGTATGCAAGTACTAAGAAGAAAGTATAGTAGACTTAAATCAGTAGGGACAATTGTTGGGGTGATGTTGATAAAACAAACCTATTCATTGAGTGAATGTCATTGGTAGACTTAGATCGACTCAAAGATAGTCAAAATTAATTTCATTTTAAATTTATTTTGATGGGTCCCATCAATTTGCATTGGATTGAATTCCATGTAGCTAATCTACTTACAATCCAAATGTAGTCTACCAACCATGAAGGACTAACCAAAGATGCCTTTATGTGCATGAGTTAGAAGAAAGTGTGGGGACTCATATCTTCCAAAATAAGGAACCACTAGGGTGATAGGTTGCTTAGGGCAATAAATTGAACTCGGCCTAGGGCTAACTATTAAGTGAATACCACTGGGGGACTTAGATCAGCTCAAGGATAGTCAAGATTAATTTCATTTAAAATTTGTTTATTTTAATGGATTCATTTGGTTTGCAATAGAGCACACTGAGAATGAGCTTATATCAGCCTAGACCTATCTCATATTTACTGAACCAAAGGGAGTAGCTTCCTGGCCGATGAGAGAACTATCCAACCAAAGGAGTGCCTTTCAATTTACAATGATCAATTTGAGGGAAGAAAGCTCGAGGTCATCTTCCTCTACAAAAGAAAATTGGGGTGATCAGTTGGTTTGGACAATAAATCAAACCCGGCCTAGGGCCTTTTCAAATGAACCATATATCTCATCAAATTCCTATTCAAAACTATCTATGAGAAAGAAAACCTATGCTAAGCATACTTTTATAATCTTTTACATGCAAGCTCATAATTAAAATATAAGTAGCATACTTTCAGATTTGATAATAGATTTATATGTTTTAAAAATAATTTTAATTTAGTAATGATAATAGTCATTCATATTTCTACTTTAGCCAACACATGCAGATTTGACATAAAGTAAATAATTTTATTTTAAACTTGAATTTAAAAAATATGAATGAATAAAATCATATGATATACAAATTTAACATGTTGGGGAAGATTCAAAGTAATGAAAGCATGTAAACAAACTCACTTTAATTAAATCTAAAGACATTTTATAGAATAAAAAGTTTAAAATAAATCAAAGTGTATTCATTATAATTTTTTGTTTAGTTTGAAGTTTGATTTAATTTTGAAAAGGAGAGTTGAGTTTGATGTTCCTAACCCACTCCCACAAGTGTTTAATATTTTTATTTAGATTCATTTTTATGTATTAATTAGGTTAAGGTATGAATTAAGTGACTTAATTAACCTTTAGCTACACCACCTTAGAATAATTAACCAAATAATTATGAGCCAATAAGATGACATAAAACTCACAATAAATTTAAATTTGTAATGCAACTAATAGGAAAAAGGCCTAATGCAATTTGGCTCACAATTAATAATTAATTAAGCTAAGGAGTTTAGCTTAAGTAATTTCAAAACACCCTTTCATACATATGAATTGGGTTTTGATTTTCTTAATTGGACTTAGGCTATTAAACACCTAAGCATCTACCCAAAGTAGATTAATTAAGTTATGAAACTTTTTAGAATTTTTAGAAATTAATTAAGGGGATAATTAATGAATTAACCCTTAATTATGAGGAGATTAAAGAGAGAAAAGGGGGTTTAGGGAATAGCTTAAGGGAAATGCCCCAAAATTATTCCCCAAACCTCCTATCTATTAGATCTGACCTTAATAAACCCTAATCATGGATTAAAACAACTAATCTACCTTAATTATCTTTAATTACATAAGGAGGCAATTAAGAAATTCATATGTAATTCTTCTAATCAATCTTTCAATAAATCCCAAGAAAATTAGGAGAGGTAGAAGTCATCCCCTAAATCATACCCAAGAAGTTTGGGATTAATTGGTGGCTTAATTAAAAGGTAATTAACAAAATAAAGTTTCCATTAAAATCCCAAATCAGTGAAAATCATAATTTAAAATCTATTGAAATTAATTTTAAAATATTTTAGGTTGAATTATCTTTCCATAGGATTTTATTTCATATTTTTCTAAATTTTGTAGAGAATTATTATAGAAGATCCTTGATTAATTAGCATTTTATTCTAACTAATCCTCACGCTGGCGATGGCGGGCGGTCAGCTTTACGCATCACGTGAGATTCACTTACATCAAATCACCAAAGGCGTGGCGTGGACGCTTTGATCTCGCCATCGTCAAAGATCGGGCGGGAGATCTCCCGTTTTAAAAGGATAAAGAAATCTAAATGTGGGAATTATCTCGACCGTCCATCAAAAATGTGTGGATGGATGGCTGAGATCTCCCAAGTTCTTCCCCATCAATATAGGGTCCATGATTTGGGAAGATCCGAGCTCATTGAACTTCATTCAAACCAAATTTAACCCACACCATCTAATGCCAAAGAACGGCACATCTAATGGTGGGATTCACTTGAATTGAAAATTCTTTTCACAAAGAACCAACATCTCCTATCTTAAGTGGTCAAAAAATTCCATACCTTGTCGAAGGTGATCACCGATGCTCAATTCCCTTGGAGAAGCTTCATCTGGTTAAGACGAAGCTGTGTTGGAAGAATGAGCTCTTGAGGTTATGTGAATTGCTCTATGGACCAACTCCCCTTGCCCCCTTTACGGTCTTGAACCAATTCAACTCTTCCTTGCTGTGAGAACTCCAATGGAAGCTTGGGTGCACTCAGCGTAGCTCCCTGATGAAGTATGCAAAGGTAATTGGTTGGAAATTGAGTGAAGAGGAAGTTAGCTCTTCAATTTTCCTCCCCTGTTTTCACTGTTCAAAAATCGAGGATAGGAAAATGGCTAGAGCTCTAAGAAGCTAGGGATCACTCTCTGATGGCTCCTTACTCTCTCTGCTCAATCAAATGTTGATGGATGAATTTGATGATGGATTTGAATTCATTTAGGGGGAGTATATCTCCCTCTTGAAGGATCGGATGGCCGCAAGCCATTGTACCATTTTGATCCAATTGATCATATTGGGGAGTTTTTTTTTTTGCTATTTTGAGTGTGCACATGGTCGGTTTGAGCCAATGAGTGGATTGCCAACCTCCCATGTGACTGAATTTGAGTGGGTGAGGGAGTTTGAATTTGGAGTTTTGAACCATAGGGTCGAGTTTGGTTTAAGGGCAAATTGGGCTGACCTAAATCCATTGGGTTGGGTGCACCACTCCTCATTAGATCCTCTTGAGCTTTTAGGAATGCCTCAAGTGGATATGAAGAGGGTATGATCAAACTACCCATGGATTAAGCCAAAATTTATTTTATGGCCTAGGGGTAGAAAGGTTATTTTGCTTATTTTTCACTTTGGATATGTTGGGTATGTGGAGAAACTAGGTTTGGCCAAGTTTCATGAGATTTGAAATTCATTTGATTGGGTTTGACTCATGTTGACTCATTTAGGTCAAAATGGGTTAACTTGGTTCAAGTTGACCAATTGGTCAAATTAGGTCAAACCAAGGGTTGGGTCAAGTTCATATGACCATTTGAAATATTTTGGTGGCTTTGGTTTGATTCAATTTGGTATGATTTTGAATTTGGCTCATATGACTTCATTTAGGTCAAATGGGTCAAGTTGACTTATTTGACCCATTTGACCTATTTGAGGTAGGTCAAGGGTAGGTTTAGGTTTGGTTAGTCATATGGAGTGGATTGGTATCTTTGTTTATCAATTTTGATTAAGTTCAAATTTGGCTCAACATGACCCCTTTAGGTCATGTTGGGTCTAAGGTCAATTGGGCTAGGTTAAGTCTAGTTGGCCAATTGAGGCTTTGGTCAAGTTCCACAAGTGATTTGGAATGAACTTGACCCATTTGTTTGAATCAATTTAGCTTAGATCAAATTTTAACACATTTTGACTTTTCGGATCAAGTTGGGTCAACTTGGGTCAAGTGGCCAATTGGGCTAGGTTAGGCTCAAATGTTGGCTTGGTCAAGTTCAATCATAGGTCATGAGTGAACTTAGATCAATGGTTTCAATCAATTTGGCCTATGATGGTGAATGTTAGGTTTATTTTGGGCTAGTGTGACTTGGTCAACCCTTAGGTTTGACTTGGTTTGACCCAATTTGATTGATTGATCATCCCATGATGATTTTTGATCATGATGAGAGGTATGAATGAGTTTAGTTTAATCCAATTTGATTAGGATTAGAATTTGGCTCATAAGAATACTTTAGGTTCTTTAGGTCAAGTGAGCCTAAGTGGGTCAAATGGCTTGGTCAAAGCTTGATTTGAACTTGATTGATCTTATATATAGACTTATGATTGAAATATAAATCCATTTACAAGTGGTTTGAAGTCAAATGGGTTTTGATACATTTGACAATTTCATATTCAAAAGGTGAACATGAAAGGATTTAGGGTTTGATTTTTGACTTAGGATTTTGATTGAGTGATTGAAGTTTGGATTTATATATGAGTTCATGATTGTAGGTTGATTGAATCATGAGAGAAAATCAAAAGTTTGGCTTGATTTGAAATTGATTTGGCTAAGTTCAAGATTTTGACTTGAAAGGCTTAGATTGGATTTTGAGTGGATTTGAGTTTGATTTTTGGAATTGGTTTTGATTGTTAGTATTTATATTTCAATTATATATGTGAATATAAATGAGAATATAAATGGATCATGAGAAAATTTCAAGAATTTGAGGTGGTTTAATCATGATTTAAGGCTAAGTCCATTAAGAAGGATTTAAGGGACTTAAGAAAATTTGGAGTAGGGATTTGAATTTTTGAATTTGGTTTGGTTGATTTATATTTATATTTCATTTATATATATGAATATAAATGAGGATATAAATAAATTTTGAGAAAATCCCTTGACTTTGAAGTGGTTTGATCAAGATTTAGGCTAAGTCCATTAAGAAGGATTTAAAGGACTTAAGAAAAATTTCAAATTGGAAATTTAATTTGAGGATTTGATTCGATTGATTTATATTTATATTATATTTATTTATGTGAATGTAAATGAGTTTTTAGAAAATCCCATGAGTTTGAAATGGTTTGATCAAGATTTAGGCTAAGTCTACTAGTGAAAAATTAAGGACTTAAGGAAAATTTCATGAATTAACTTGGAATTTTGAGTTTGGTTCGATTGATTTGAATTTATATTTCATTTATATATGTGAATATAAATAGAAATATATATGAATTATGAGAAAATCTCAAGGTTTGAATTGGTTTTGATCATAATTTTGGTTAAGTCCTTAAGAGAGGATTAAGGACTTAGGCAAAATTTAGACTTAGGAATTTCATTGAGTTTTGATCTTGGGGTTTAATCATAGATTTCAATCATATGAAGTTGATTTGAGCTTGGAGAAAATCAATAAGATTAATTTGGAGTTTGACTTAAAAGAAGGAAAGTGAGGAAAATTTTAAGCTAAGGGTAGGCAAATTTCCTAACACCCCTAAGGCATGACCTATTCCACATGTTAACTCTTCTAAATCTAGGCTAGTTGAGTGTCAATCACTAGATGTGTCTTAAGACTAAGGAACTTTTAAAGTCTAAGAGAGTCCATGTCTAAGATGGAGAGGTTGAGAGCTCATCCCAAAATAAATCCTCTCCATCATCCGATCTCCCAGTGTGAGATGTTGATCTTCAAATAGGCAAGAGTCTTTAGACTCATAATGTTCACTGATGCACCTGGATCAACGAGAACTCTGGAAAGTCTAAATCTACCCATGTCAACTGTAATGTAGAGGAAACGGTTGTGCTCTAAGTCCCCCAGAAGAAGGTCTTCATCTGAGAAAGTGATCCCCTAAGCTTCTCTTGAATAATGTGCCTCCTCACCAATAGCGGTCAACGGAGCTAAGCATATCTCAGGATCAAGGGGAGCCTTGATTAGTGATTCCCTCATCTCCTTGGATAAGACAAGTGCATCATATATGCTTATCTTAGATGGCAACATTCTTTGGTGATAGAGGACATTGTAGTCCACCTTGGGCTGATCCTCGGCAAGCATACCCAAGGGTGGAGCATCCTGTGGAGGGGCTTATCGATCCTCTGAACTAATGATTTGTTTCCCTCTATCTTGAGGTGCTACCCTATGAGGTAGAATCTTGTCACTTCTGAGGTTGACTTTGATCTCTTGCAGGTAATGGAAGGTTCTACCTATATATTAGGCTCAACTACAACTTCTCCTATAGGACCCTCAAAATCGGATGATTCCAAGTCTATCTGAAGAGATGAACCCGTAATATTCAGAGTAGAAAAATCTAACTCTAAATTAGAAAGAGGAAGATCAGAATTATTATAGTTATTTTGACTTGAAGAGTTATCATTAAGAATAGAAGAAGAAAACTCATCAGAAGTGACATAGATGTAATTCAAACTAGCTTTATTCTTCAATTTTTTGGAATTATTTGGAGGTACAAATTAGAAATTAAGTAAAGTGAGTGGGCTAAGGGAATTTATGCCCTTATCATCGATCTGAGTTCTACTAGTAGAAGAAGTAGCTAGCGAAGTGGAAGAAGTCAGGTGTGGAAGCCCGTGGAGGCTGGACTCGATTGGTGGCTGTGCTAATGGGCTATTTCGGGCTGACACATGTTGTTGTTGCTGCTGCTACTGAGCTCCCCCTTTCCTCGAGTTAGCACTGGCAACTTACAAACCTTCCTTGATGTTGGAGGCTTGACCCTCAAGGAAAGTTTCTTGATTTTGGAGATAATATTCTTAGTTTTTGGAGATATCCTAACCTTCTTTAGTTTTGGAAGGATCGCAATCATCCCTAAGGATTACCCTAATGGAACTGGATGATTGTTCCACATGGTATTCCTTTGGGATGACTATAGCACCGGCCTTGAAGCTATGTTCAAGCCAATCCTTGAATGTAAAACAATCCTCCAAAACATGGTCTAGCATGCGGTGGTAGGGCAAAAGTTGGGATCATTGCTTTTGTCCACTTCCTCTGGCCTTCTAGGTTCAGGTAGCTAAAAGTCAGGTTTCTTTAATAGATTCTTAAAGATTTTTCTAACAACCTCCCTCTTAAATGAGTATGGTTTGTTTAACTTATCCATAAGAGTAGGTGGATGGCTTACCAGTTCTGGTATATATCTGTTGTTGATGATGTCTGAGGAGGTGTGGTGTTGGCCATGGAGGCTATTGTGGAGGCTGGCTACCTCGGGTGGTGGAGGAGGCAAGCAATGGTACAGGTCTCTCAAACTTCTCTCGGGTTTCCTCTTATCTCGATATCACTTGCCGGGCTTCTTCTCATATATCTTCTGCTGCTTTGGCTTTGTTGGTAGATTTGGAGAAGGTAACTGTTTGGCTTCTCCTTGCAAGCTAGCCATCTTGTTGATTAATTTCTCAAAAGTTTTGATGGTGAAACCTTTGAGCATGAAGGCAACCAGGCCATGGATATTCTTAAGCTCAAGCATGCTATTGAGATGATTCACATTTATACTCAAATTATGCCATCGAGAATGTAATTGATAAACTCACCATGGTTTTGTTGAGCCATAAGATCAGTAACCCTTTCTGAGCTCAAACCTCTTGATGAAGAGTTGCTCCAACTCAAAGAAAGGTCTTCTTGAATTATTGGAAAGTTCAACATACCAATCAAAAGCTATCCCTACTAAGCTACTGATAAAGAGAAGGAAGAGTAAAATGTCACTGCCACCAGCATTGTAACAACTAGCTCTGAAGTGTGTAATATGCTGCATCGGGTTTCCACTGGCATTAAAACTCTTGAAGGAAGGTGGCACGAAACCCTTGGGATATTGGATTGCATCAAATTCCTCCGGGTAGGGTCTCACGATGATCCTCCCTGCTTGAGCTAATGCTTCCTTCACTTGCTCAACCATGGACTTGATATCATTTTCTGTATGGAGGTACTATCCACTACCTTCCTATACATCGGTGTTACCTTGCTCTCTGGAGGTAAATTCTTGGTGGGTCAAGACATGCACCAACTTTGGCTCTCAACGTAGGATGAATTGGGGCTTGGTTCGCAATATGCACTAAGATCCTCAAGCCTCTTCTTCATCATTTCTACCTTTTTTTCATCTTTTGATCTGCTAGGAGTTGGGTCGAGTGGGTTGTGTCTTCCTATTCGGGCTCAACACCTTCCATAGTCTACTGCTCTCTGAGGAGGGATCCTCTCGTATTCATCATACAGACCCTGGCTGAATCTCCCAATAATCATCTTCGTTGGGATCGAAGCTGACCTTCTCCTCATCGACTAATCATATCCCAAAATCTCCTTCTTCTCATGAAATAATGAACCACTATCATCTAAGAACGATGTCAGTAGGTACAAATAATCTTTGGTGACTGTGATCACTACCATGCAGATGGGACCTCACTGTCCAGGAGAGTCAATCTATGTGGATTGTACTGCTAGATGAATGACACTCTAACTCTTTATGGGGTAATCTTAGGATGTTCCATTATCATGCGGTGACTATCATCTAGATATCAAAATGATTACCATCTCCACTTCTTGTTGTACTGGTAGAGTTGATGAAGGGACGACCATGATGCTTTGGGATCACTCTTTCACCATTCTGTGAGAAGGTCAAGCGAGAGCTTCTTATAATGAGTGTGAAGAAGTAGGATCTCTTGTCAGGATCACCACATGTGCTTTTCCCGGATATGACCTTCATGGCCTTAGATGGAACTGAGACCATGACCACGGGCGGTGATGGGACGAGTAGAGCGGTGGGTGGAGACACCAACTCTCTATCTGGAGGCTGTCCTCCTATGGTGTAGTCCTGTAAGAAGGATCTTGTGGGAGCATCGTGGCCGCCCTCCTCAAGGTCAACTCACTTCCCCTGCGTGATGGGTGGAGTCGGCATATGACCGCTCCTCAGTAGCTGTTGAGCGTCTTTGCACTCGAGGAGGTTATGATCCTCCTAACATCCTCTTTATCTAACCCAGAGAAAGGATGGCGGTTTTGTAACCAATGGTGAAGTAACAATGGGAACTCATCCCGAATAGGTTCTATCTCCTAGCGATCCCAGTGTGGTATGATCATGCAGTTCTTATTCCTACATACTCAAAGTAGGGGAGAGCCCGAGACCGGGGAGCCTTACCCTTAGGGGTAGATGAGAGGTACTAGCCCTTGGGGAAGCATGAGAAACCACGGTGCAAATTGGGCAGTATTGCTTGCTATCACAACGAAGCTGGGATTGCCATCGCTTTCCTCTTTAGCAAGGAGACATCAGAGTCGGAGGGTAAATCAATCTAGATGATACGCGTCACCATGGTCACTAATTGTAGTGAGTATCCTCACAAGTAATCCTGCTCCCCTCAATCCCACCAAAGTGGATCGATGTGTATGGTCCGGTGAGGAAGTTGGCTTGGTCCAAAGCCAAATCCATACCATGGGGAAAGTGAAAATGAACTTTTATGAACATTTCATCAAAAGCGAAGATTGGCGAACTATCTTATCGCAAGGTAATAATCTGCAATAGGAAATGAGTTTGTATTAGATTTATATCTTTATATATTTTTGAATTTTGAATTTGAAAATTCAAACCCACATCCAACAACTTGAAAGTGTTAAGTGAGGTTCAAATAGATTTGAGAAGATTGATTGAAAGAGAAAGTTTGAATATGAATCCAACTTGAACAAATTTGGGTATGTTGAAATATGGATTCAAAATTTTGAGAAGGATGCTTCCATAGGTTCATGTTTGTTTGAATTTAGATTTTTGATTTTGAGGACCCTTTCCTTTAACGAATTTGGGTATGTTAAGGTGAGGGTCAATTGATTTTATTTTGATTGATGATTTTGAAATTTTACTTAGTAAATTTAAGTATGCTAAGTGAAGAACCCAAGTGTGTTTTCTTTGATTTTTGAAAATAGGATTCTAAGAAAATTTAAGTATGCTAAGAAAATTCTAAGTGTTTCATTTGTTTATTGGATGCTTTGATTTTTGAAAGAGTAGGATCCTTAACAAATTTAGGTATGCTAAGAAAATCCTTAAGTGTTTCATTTTTGTTTTGATTTGTTTGAAAGTGGAGACTTTACTTTAGCAAATATGATATGCTAAGGTTGAAGTCCTACTTAGTTTTGTGAAATGGAAATTTCACTTAGCAAATTTGAGTATGCTAGATGAAGTTCCAAAATGTGTTTGAAACTTTTTTATTTTAGGTTTGGAGACTTCACTTAGCAATTTGTATAGGTGAAGTTTAAATGTGTTTGAAAATTTTTGATTTTGGATTTGGAGACTTAAAATTTGAGTATGCTAGGAGAAGTTAAAAATTTTTTGATTTTGGATTTGAGACTTCTTAGCAAATTAGAGTATGCTTGGGTGAAGTTCCAAAATGTGTTTGAAAAAATTTAGATTTTGATTTGGAGACTTCACTTAGCAAATTTAAATGAAGCTTTAAAATGTGTTTGAAATGATTTTAGATTTGGAATTCACTTAGCAAATTTGAGGTACTAAATGAAGTTCTAAATGTGTTTTGAATTTTGACATGATTGTTAAGTTTTAATTTTTGAAAAGAGGACTTCCATTCAACAAATTTGGGTATGTAGGAATGGAGATCAATCTTATTTTTGAAATGTAAAATTTTGTTTTGTGTGTGATTATTGCTTTTTGAAAGAGGGAATTCCAACTTAGGATAATTTAAGTGGGATTTCCAAATGATATTATTTTTATTTGGGAATGAAATCTACATTTAATAAATTTGGGTATATTGAATGGAGATGTTCATATGTACTTTTGAAAATTTTAGTTTTGTTTGAATATGAAACTAACATTCAATAAGTGTGAGTACATTGAATGGAGAGGTTCATATGCGCTTTTTGAAAATTTTATTTTTTATTTTTATTTTAACTTTTAGAAAGATGATTGTTCATTTTATTTTGAGAATGAAATCTTCATCAAAATCAATTGAAAGAAGATGTTCATTTGTGCTTTTGAAAAATTTAGTTTTGTTTGAAAATGAAAACTTTCGCTCAGTAGATGTGAGTGTATTGAATGGCAAGGTTCATGTGTGTTTTTAAAAGTCTTATCTTTGATTTTGATTTTAACTTTTGGAGAGATGATTGTTCACTTTATTTTAAAAATTAAATCTTCATCAAAATGATTTTAAGGAAGATGTTCATTTGTGCTTTTGAAAAATATTGTTAATTTTATTTTTGAAAATTCTTACATGTAAAAATTATGAGAATTGTTAGATGAGAGTGATTTACGAAATTTTTGTGGAAAATATTTTATTATGTACATTTTTGAAAGGGTGCTTTTTTTGAAAAGCAAGATTTTTATGAAAAATTTATTTTGTCTTTATTATTTTAGAATGAACCTTTCCTTATCATAAATATGATAAGGAGGAAGTCTTTAAATATTTCTTTTTATTTAGATATTTTTATTTTTACCCTTTGGAGAACCCAATGAGGGTTTTAATACCAACATGAAGTAAGGTCCTAAAACCTAAAGATGTTGGCTAACTCAACTTAAGCATGAAATAAGCTAAGTGATAACGGAAAGAAAGGTAGTCTCAGATTCATACCAAAGTACAAACCCATTATTGATACTTGAAGACACTGATTATTTACCAAAGATGGAGAGAGGAACCATACCTAGCGGAGTCGCCAGAAAAATCTGTGGTGAAAATATTCATGCATTCATCTATCCTTTTGAAGAGGATAAATGAAAAAAATATCCTTTTTTATTTTGGATAGATCCACAGATGTTCTTATTAGGTGATCGGTATGACATTGAGGAGAGGTGTACTATCTCAAAGGAAGTCACCACCATACAATGGACCTAATCACCAATAAGGACTCAGGAATGATGAATATGTATACCAAATATTCCCTATTTTTCATGGAAAAGTAAAGTATGGTTTATTTTAAATTGGATTAAGTTCCCTAGAGCAATAGTTAATTATATCTTAAGAAATGAGATTCAAGAATACTCTATTAAGGTAAATGATCATTATCTCCAAAGATTTCAATAAAGACTATCAATCAATTAGTTTATTTTTTTAAATCAAATAAAAGATCAAGGAGTTCTTATCGGGAATGGTGAGTAGGGATGTTTGGGAGGATACTCAACTATCCCATGGTTGGGCTTTACATTTTGAAATTGAGGGAATTATTTGTTTGAGTTAAATTTTTTAGAAGAATTATAATTCCATGATGCAAGGTCATAAAATTCTTAAGAGGTGAGGATTTATGATTATAATAGAGAAGCAATCTGACCTAAATCTAGGAGCTTTGGCAGGGCCAATCATGACCTAAATCTAAGACAAAATGGGTATTGGTTTGCCTGAGAGGACAAACCACCCGACTTGGGCAGGGTGGAACTCCTCCTATGATTTTAAATTCATGTAGTCATGCTTTATGTAAGATAGTAGGTATTTATTTAGAAAAAAAGACTAAGTCCTTAAACTCACTTCCTAAAGAGACTAGATTATGTAAGGGCATGCTTCAAATAACCTAAATCTAATGCAAATCATATTACAGTTTTTATTTTTATTTTTGGACAATCATTTAACTCAGGCTTATAGGATTCATATGCCTAATGCATGAGAAGTAAAATTATTGGCCAAAATCAACGAGAATGGATGAGGTGTGTTTCCACTATAGCTCTCATAGGTCAAGCCAAATTTCTGCAAGGTGAAGCATCAAGAGTGAAACAAGATGATGCATGATGTTTGTAAAAGAAATACTCATCCTAAGGGGTTGCTAATTCTTTTATCTTGATTTTAACTTAGGCTTTAAGTGAGGTTATGAGTTACTTATTTTTAATTTTGAGTTGATTAATTTGGTAGAAGATTTATTTTTCTCTAAGAGCCTAATCGTCATCCAGGACATACATCAAAGCAAGGAAGAAGCTAGGAAAATATGTCATTTCTAATACATAAGCTAAACAAAACATCAAATATTTTTTAAAGCTAACATAAAAGAATCAAAGGCCAAGTGTGGTCAACAACAAACCAAAATAAATTGGGTAAGAAGCTCTACCCTTATATAACACAGATTACAAATGAATTAAGTATAATTAAGCAAGGAATTCATTGTTATAGGGGTCTTCAAGCTTCATTTCTTCATTCTTTTTTCTTCTTTCTTCTTATATTCTTCTTTCTTCTTTAGTTTCTTCTTTTGGATGGTTGGAAGGTGGTTGCTCCAAAATCTTCACATGGTACATAGGTCATGTCCTTATAATAATTGCTCATCTTAATCCCTATAACAATCATTCCAAAATCCTAATTATAAAAGTACATGAAAAGAGAAAAAGTAAATCTAACTAAAACCTATAAAATAGAGATTAGCTAAACAAACCACACATTCCCAGGCATGTACATAAATAAATTGGACTTAGCACCCCACACATAAGTAACCAAGTCCACCTAGCCTATTCTGGATTATGCTTAAGGGTATAAGCCACATGTACAACAAAAGCAGTTATATTTTTATTATAGCACCCCTTAAGCACAATCCCCTGCAAAAAATAATGATTAGACTAAACCATCCTACCATTCATTCTATGCACATACACCCTAACATCCAAACTAAAATATTACATCACAAAATAAAAATAAACATAAAATCATGCACTACCCTAGCACAGGACTAAAAATGGTGACTTAGCCTAATGTGTGTGCCATGTAAGGTTTATGTGGTATGCTAGCCTCTACTTTAAGGTTAGGATTTTCCAAGTATGAAAAGGTTCAACTTAGATGGGTGGTCTCATTTAAGTTATTTAGTTGATATGGGTTAATTTTATTTGATGATTTGATTTGGTTTGAATGAACATACTTAATTACTAAAGGTTGTAAAGAGAGGAAAAGAGAAGAGACCTTCTCTTTCCTCCCAACCTTAAGTAATTTCTAAGGTAGATTCATTAATGATTTTTATTTAATAAATATTTTATTATGTATTTTAATTAATCCTAAGTTTAGATTTTCTTTAAACAAACCAATTCAAAAATAAATGCATTTTAAGATTAATTAAAATGAATTACTATCACAAAACACACAATATTTTATTTCTTTCCCATATATGTATCATGCACATAAATGAATCCTAAGCATATCTATACATGCAATGCAAGTATTTAGCACATCTTAATAATGAATGCTAAGAGAGGTTGCTTAAGGAAACTTGGAATATTTATGTATGCATAATTTTGTTAAGTAGAAGAGAGTGATTCTTTTATCCATTTTTCATATGCACATTTACAAGTATAAAAGACATAAGTGAGTATGATGCCATTGTTAACCAGGGGTGTATGGTAGAAGACCTACTTAGGGCTACTTAAAGCCTCACAATCCTGGGATTGTCTAAACTAATGTACCACTTTTCTTAAATACATGTGCATGTATAAAAAGAAATGCATGGAAAGAGAATCACCACTTTTCTTAAATACACATGTGCATGTAAAAAAGAAATGTATGGAAAGAGAATGCTAAGTGTTACTTAAGAAAATTTGAATACTTTATGATGCATGATTTTCATTAAATAGAAAAGAGATTTTCTTATCTACTTTTCATATGCACACATCTATGTATAAAAGGCACAAGTGAGTACGACACCATTGTTAACCAAGAGTGTAAGGTACAAGACCTACTTAGGGCTACTTAAAGCCTCAACCCCGTGGGATTGTCAGACTAATATACCACTTTCTTAAATACATATGTGTACAAAAAGAAATGAATGAAAAGAAAGATGCAAAAATTTATACATATATTTGGACTTGGTAATGTAATCTATATATGTAAGTGTAAGAATCTTTCTTAAGTCATAACATGGAAGAGAATAAGAATATATTTAAGCAAGTGTTATGTTCTTTTAAAAGAGCTATACACTTTACAAATCATATTCAAATCTATATTAAGAGGAAAGAAAGAAAGAAAACACAAGACACATTTTTATATTCACATGTAAGCTTATAAATAAACTACAAGTAGCACACTTCCAATTTTAGGTATTTGATTTATAAATTTTGAAAATAATTTTAAATTTAATAGTGATAATAGCCACTCATATTTTTACTTTAGCCAAAACATGCAATTTGACATAAAGAAAATATTTCATTTTGAATTTGATTTTAGAAAAGCATAAATGCATGATTTTCATATGACATACACATTTAGCATGCTAGAAAGAAATAAAGTGATGTAAGCATGTAATTTCATTCTCTAATTAATTCTTAAAGACAATCTTATGAAGTAAGATCATTTAAAGAGAATCAAAAGTTTTTTAAAGAGACTTTCATTTTTTGCTTGAGTTTGATTTGAATTAGAAAATATGAGAAGGTTTCTTTTACCCATTCCCAAATGTGTGTATGGTTTTAGTTTAATTTTTAGGTGATTAGATTAATTTTATGCTTTGATTAGGTTAAGGTGTAGATTAGATTCATTAATTACCCCTTTCATATACCACTTTAACATATTTAATCAAATAATTATGAGCCAATGTATGACATAAAACTATAAGGAATTTAAATGCATCCTAGGAAAGAAAGGTACCTAATGCAATTGGCTCATTAATGATTAATTAAGCTAAAGGTTTAATTTAAGTACTTTCATAACCTTTCCACACATATGAGTTAGGTATGATTTTCTTAAGTTTACTTAGGTTATTGAACACCTAAGTATCTACCCAAGAAGGATTGATTAAGTTTCTGGATTAATTTTGAATTTGAGAATCTGATTTGATTTATTAAGTAGATCATAAGTGGATTAACCCTTAATTAGATTTGGATTTAAGGAAGAAAGGAGGTTTAGGGAATAGCTTAAGGAAAATATTCCAAAATCATTCCATAAACCTCCTAATCACTTAAACAAAGTTTAATTATCTTAATCAAGGAATTAAACTACTGTTCACATGCTTAATTAACCTTAATTATATTAAGAGAGTGATTAGAGGTTCATTAATTAATTTCCCTGATTAACTTATTAATAAATTTCAAGAAAATTAGGAGAGGCATAAGTCATCTCACTAAACATGCCCGAAGTTTGAAATTAATTAATAAAGTCATTAGGGAGTAATTAAGGTTATTAAGCTTTCAAATAAACCCTAATTAAGGGAAATCTATGGTTCAAATTCAATTAGAAATAATTATATTAGATTCTCCTCTGAATTATCTTTAAAATGAGCCATCATTCATATTTTTCTGATTTTTCTATATTTATTTATGTATTTTTGAAATTTCAATTGATTTAAATGATTTTTAAGAATTCTGTTAATTTACTTTATTAAAATAAATCATTTGACACTCAAAATTAAATATCTTTTAATCCATAAGTCATTTTGCCTTAAAATTTTTTTGGTAAGGGTATTTTAACATCAATTTTAATCTCTCAAAATTTCAACTTAATCTAACATGTATTTTTGATTTAATTAATAAAATTTAATTTTTACTAAAACTCAAATTAAGCTCAAAATACTTAGTGAAATTTAGAGATTTTGGACTTATTGGATTTTTTTCAGAAAGATGAATCCAACAAACCCTTATTTGCAATTTTTGGTTAAGTATTTTATTTTCTATGAATTTTTGAAGTTTTAGATAATTTAAATTAATTTTTTAAATCGAAAAATCGCCGGGCGCTGACATGGTAATGCGCCAGTGGCCACGCTGATCGCCAGCGTATGCACGCACGCGTTACGCGCAGATGCATGATTCGCGTGCATCGCGTCGTGGAAAGAGCGGGAACGACGTGGTGTGAGAGCAACCGCGCTCGCTCGACCGCTCGATCACCGACGGACGGTCCATATTAGATCGCTGACGCTGGGGATCACTGACGGTCGCACTGGCCGATCAAGGTGGAACCACATCGACGGATGGTGATCGACGTAATCCGAAAGCCCAATCGTGATGAGCCGCCCAATCACGCACGGATCGATCTGCCGTATTCACCGTGATGAATAGTAAAAATAATTTTTTTAAAAGGAAAATAGAGTTTTCTAATTGAAAACTTGTCCAAATGGACTTATTTTCCCGTCGATTTGCATCGAAAAAAAATTCTATTTTCTAATTGGGATGATTTAAAGTAAAAGTGCGAGATTATCTAGGGTAGATTCCTAAAAATCGCACAAAAGCCAACACAAAATGAGGGATCCTAAAGCCGACTACGGTTTTTGAAGATTATCTCACCGGGGATGATTTTCGACGCAGGTGACTCGAGTGCAGGTGAAGAAGATGCTTGGATTAAACTTAGATCGCTTCACTTCAAACAAAGTTTCTCTGTGATCATTTTCTCACGAATCCCTTTAATTTTGGAGTATTTCTCCAAAATGAAGTGGATGATTGCTAATGGCTTTTGGGAGCTCTAAAAGGAGGAGATTAAGAGGAATGAGGGTTTTCTTTACCCACTAACGCCCTAGAATAAAAAGTAAAGTGAAATGAATATTTTTCCACTTATTGTTTAAAATTTTGGCTCCAAACTCATGTCACTTGGCTTTGCGTGGTTGGGAATCGAAGAGAATCATCCTAGGTGGCTCCCTATGGTTGGCTAAGGCATAAAAAGTGGCTACCATGATGGACAAGTGCATGTCCCAAGGGGACCAATGGGAGAGGTGAGGTGATTTCACCTCCCATGAGTCATGGTTGCCCCAACCACTCCTTGGGTCAGAAAATCAGAACCTTGGTGCCTATGTGGGACCAATGGATGAGTGCCAAGTGGCCAGGGAAGAGAAATGACCACTTGAAAAGTGCCTTTTCTCATGGGATGCCAAATCAAAAAAAAAAAGTGGTCATTTTGGCTTTGATTTGGGTAGATTTCAAATGAGTCAAAAGTAAGTTGGGCCAAATTTCATGTCATTTAAAGTTCATTTGGTTTAATTTAGTTAATTTGACCCTTTGGGTCAAATCGAAGTCAAACGGTTAGGTTGACCAATTGGTCAAATTAGGTCAAACCAAGAGTTGGGTCAAGTTTAAATGACTATTTGGAGCATATTGGTTCAATTATTTTTAATTAATTTAGTTTATTCTAGATTTAATTTGGGTTTTGGCCAATTTCATCCTTTAGGTCAATTTGGGTTAAGTTGACCAATTTGACCAATTGACCAAATTGGCTTGAATTATGGCTTGGTTGATCATTTGAAATAGATTGGTATCTTTGTTTCAAATCAATTTGGTTTATATTTGATTTTGGCTTGATTTGACCTTTTGTCAAGTCAAGTTGCCATATAATTAGGCTGTTGGGTCTAGCTAGGCCAATTGGTCAAATTAGACTGAATCTTTGGTCAAGTTCAAATTTAGAGTGAACTTGAGTTGAGCCATTAGTCAATCAATTCGCTTTAATTGTAATTGGCTTTGGGTTCATGCGTTAAAGGGTTGATCAATTCAAGTTAGGACTTGGTTTGACCTAATTCATGATAATTGACATCTATAACATCAACAAATATGACATGAAGGATTGAATTAATTCACTTTGATTTGGATTGGATTGAATTTTTGGTTCATGAAAATTGGTCACTTTCGCCAAGCCAATAATCGGCTTTACTTTTGTTTAATCAAGCGTTTGATTCGTTTGGTTGAACTCACATATGATAGACTTGTGATTAAAATATAAATCCATTTGCAAGAGATTTAGAGTCAAATGAGTTTTGATAATTTCAAGTCAAAGGGTGAAACATACGAGTTTGAATTTCATTTTTGAATTAGTTTTGGCTTGATAATTGAAAAGACCTGGCGTCGTGAGCTTGTTTGATGGATACGATGGTCCCAATGGTCGATGTTCATATGGGTCAGCTTGCCCCATCATCGGAGTCGATGCTCAAAAGCTTAAATCCTATGGGAATATGATGTTGAAGAATAGCTTCCACAAAGGTAAAGACTCGATAGCGCATGATGAGAGGAAGATGATTTTTCATCTTTAAAATGAAATTCTTCTGACTAAGCATTGTAATTACACGTAGAGGCATTAATGTGGAATCAACAGACGAGAACGTCAAGCTACCAACAATAATAGGGATTAGTAATCAAGGCCGCAAGTGACGAATGAGTAAAACCAAGGTGGAGGTCACACACGGTCTGAAGCGAGGAACTTACTGAGAAGGCCCCATATTAGTTTGACCTCCCAACATCAATCTTGGTGGAGATACATTTGCCACAGAAGGGTTTCTTCTGAAGTAAGTAGGATTATTTCATTTCTAGACTCTCCCATTCCTAACATGATATTCTAGAGATTCTTGCAAATCTTCTAATAGTGTCATGCTATCGTGAAGTGAGAAGCTTGGCCCTGGTTGGATTAGTTTCAGGAGGATCTGAGTTGGAGCTGAGGTCATATATTACTAGCCATACAGTCATAACAGAAGGATTATGGGTTTGATTTCCGCAATGGCTCAAACTCTGTGTGCTAAAAACCATCATGGTAAAAAGTTTACTACTTTCTTCTCTCACACACATGAGATATTTGAAGAGTGAACAATAAACTCTAGGATTTTTACTTGAAAAAACCCCTGAAGAGAGAGAAAAAATCACAGGGCATAGTTTAGTAAAAAATCTTCCACAATGTATCATTTCTGAAGTTTTTTCTCAATAACTGATTTGTAATTATATATGAGAAAGCCCCCACAATGGGAATTCAAACAACAAATGCGGTAATAGAGGTAAAGTAACGTTTGTTAGTGGCCGACGAACAACAGTATCGTGGTGGTGATCGACAGAGATGATGCTAATGACGAATGGCCGTAGCAACGAATCCTACCGGATGACGAATGATCGCATGGCGGTATCATGACGACCGGTGACCGATGCGCATATCGAATGAAACGAAGTGAATGGTGGTGGCTCATGCGAGCGCAAATGCGGACGCTCACTGACCAATCGTCGAGTGGTAAGCACCGATTATGCTGAGGATCTTCTGCCCTTAAAAGCTCTCTTCTTTTTGCTCCTCATGTGAAAAATGAGGTATTTATAGATTAGAGGGATGATGTTTCAGAATACATGTAAAATCAAAATCACCCATCTGACGGCTTCAAATGATTCCCCTTGATCATGTGATGTATTTTAAGTATTTCAATACTCAAAGTCGAATCAAGACGTCTCGCTTGTTAGATCCGTCATTAAGACACTGATTTGATCATAAATACCCATTTATAAGAACTATTTAGAAATTCAACCGTAAAGCTTTCAATGATATTTTAAGTGGATCTTGATCTAGTTTCTAATTTGAGACTGGTATTGCTGACATCAAGATTCGCAAGGTTCAAGAAATTTCTAGTGTCATATCAAATATTAATATTTAACATTAATTATTAATGTGTATATAAGTAAATTAATATTTTGCTTTTTGTTCTAAATAAATCTCGAAATAGAAAAGGCCTATCAATTAAACGAGACATTAATTAACTTTTAAAAACTAAATAAAAATTGATTAATAAATATATTCTACTCATGTTTTTGTATTGTAGTTTTTGTTTAGCTACATTAGTTAAAAATTGATTTTTTTTAAAAAAAATTGGTTTTAGCAATTTAATCTTATATCACTTGAAAATTTAACTAACTTTTTATACTATAGTTTTCATTTTAATTATTTATTGATCATGTTGAATGCTTGGATGTAAGTTTGGTTACATTTACTAGGATTTTACATTTTAGCTTATTAAATCAAGTTTTTTTTCAAGCTAAACAATTTCATCTCACTAAGATTTGTCTATATTTTTAAACAAATTATTTGTTTAAACTTGACTCGATAAAACTTGTTTATATTTTCAACTAAATTAATTATCTAAAACTCGACAATTATAAAATAAATTAAAATAGAGTAAAATTTAAATTAATTTCAAATAATCAGAATATGCATGGAGCTTGAACAATATAAAAAGATAAAATATATTTATATATATATATATATATATATCATATAATTTTATATATATATATAAATTATAAAAATATATATTTTATTTAAAAATATTAGTGATAGTAGTATTTTTATATAATATTAAAAACTTAAATTTTATTTATATAAATATTAACATTTAAGTAAATATCAGGTATGTAAATAGATAAAACTTATGTGAAATGTATATGAATATTCAAAAAAATTAAAATAAAAAATAAAACCTACTTGCTTCGAAAGTCCGTCAACGGTCAGCTGCTGCTAACTTGTTTCAAGCAGCCTCAGAAAAATCATCTGAGAAAGTTCTGAAGTGGAGATGTGCACAGGAAAACAACTTGTTTTTCTTCTAATGATTTCATTTTTGCTTCCAGTGGTATCGTCTTGATCCACCCTCCTGCCTCCGGAAGAGTGTAAGCGCTTTCGTCCTCGCTATTGAGCTGAGCTGTGTCGCATTTACCTTAAAGAATGTAACTTGCTTCATCTTGTCATTCTAAACCCGCGTATCAAATGTTAGAAGGAATGCCCACAAAGGGTTGGTCAATCATTCCATCTACAAAATTGAGTTAGAAACTTTTTGAAAATGTTATGTAATCATTTCCATTCAATTGTAGCTTGTTTCAGGTTTCTCTGTAATTCTCATTAAGCATGCCGTGAAACTCCTGCTTATTTAGGTTTACTTTTAGTTCCAATGTGGAAGAAGATTTTCAATATAACTTTTTTCTTTTAATCCTTCGTCGTCTGACTCTTGTTCTCCTTTATCGGTTCAGTTGAAGCCCTCAAACGCATCGCTGAGGTATTGAAGAAACCAGATTGGAACTTTTCAGCGTAGACCCGTGCAGTCAAGAAGCTGGCTGGGTCTCTCAGAATGCTGCAAAGGGAAAAGAAAATGTTGCAACCGTTCGATGCAGCAAATGCAGTAATAATGGGAGCATCTGCCATGTGACAAGCATGTGAGTTTGGAGATTCCCTGCTACGTAGAGCTTGAAAAAAATGTGATACTCTGAAACTAAATTGGCCACATGCAAATAGTTGGGGAATCATCTTGGGATTCATTTCAATTATTTCATGTAGTTACCATATTATATTTCATAATATATCACAAATTATGACGCCCACTCTCCCATTTAGGGAGATGGTAGACCAACGCACCCTCTGAGTGCAATGAGAGCCCTTGGCCTAGGCAAGGAGCCTCCTTGATCGCTCCGCACCTCGTCCAGGTATTATATTTCATAATATATGTTATATCGTTGCATTATCATTTACTTATCTTCATTATCAGAATTGTTATATCATTTAAATTAATTTTATTGATTTTTATGTCATCAATGTTGAACTTCAGAATTGTCAATATTTCCTTCCACCTATTTAATGGACCGCCAACTCTGAAGGATTTTTGTCACATCACAGGCAGATGAAGCAAGAGAGAAGGGGGGCTTACTCTCTTGTTGATGAAAGACTGGGAATGGAATTCGATGAGGACGAAGCTTTGGGAATGATCAGTTTGCGCGCATTCCTCTCCAGTGTATCGGCCTTCAGTGTCCGACGTGGTGAAAATGCTTACCGGAGAATTTCAGATCCCAGACTTCGTTCTAGATCCGTATCGTTTCAGAGAAAATCAAGGTTGTGAGTTTCGCCGGAAACCATGCGAGAAGGGTGCGAGTTCGGGAGGCAATATGCCGCCCTTCTATTCCGGTAAGCTTGGGAGTGATTTTAGGGAGAGGGAAACAACGAGAAATTCTGCTACTTATGATTCTCTGGCGTTTTCTGCTTCATGATTCCATGATTTATCATTTGTTATTGTGGAGAGATTTTTTATTTTTTATTTTTTCCTTTTGTCAGGGCACCTTTTTTTTTCAATGGGTATCCACCCAACACCCCACCCATCTTGTGGGTGGGAACGCCATGACTAATCCCACGCCTAGCCACATTCATCACCCACATGTGGGTCCCCACTTACTTTCCCCACCTTATAAAGCGTCCTCGCCTGGAGAAGATTCAACTCACCGGAGGGGCCGCCACCCACCGATTAAAAAGACAAGGTATCGGGCACTTCTATTCGTGAGTATTACTGGCACTGGGAAAGTTCCATTTTGAGTAATCTGCCATAGAAAAGCTTCAAAATCTGATCTGATGAAGTTATAATTTTAGTTTGATAAAAAAAAAATTTATAGACTCATCATAATTTTTTCATACATAGATTCTTATTTAACAATTTTATCACTATTTTTTCATACAACAATAATTATCCCAAACCGTTTCTTAGTGAGTATTATTAATTCAAATTTATTAAATTTTGGATGTGATAAATTGTGAAAATAGTTGAACATGGTTGATATTTTCAAATTTTATGATTTAAATAATGAAGAAGAAGAGATATACTAAGGAAAAAAAAGTAATATAAATCTTTTAAATTCTATTTCTCTTAGGTTTTACTTAATTCTGAATTTTGCTTAAACTTAGAGGAAAATGGGAGTTAAAAAGGCCATAGTATTCATTTGACTCAAAAAATTGTTTGACATAATTTTCTAGATTTAGGCTAAGTGTTGCAATCAAATAAAACCTTAGTGTTGTGTTAGTATCAATAATGATGAGTTACAAACACAAAATGAAGCAAAGTTAAGAACTTTGAAAAAAGCTCTCATTATTATGAAGGGAAGGAAAGAAGAAAATTAGAAAAGTGGTATTATGTAATGATGATTTGACTATAAACCTACAACAATTAGTATGTTTTTAAAAAAAAATTAATTCTTTCACAAGCGATGCATCATTCAAACCCTAATTAAAAATCAATCAAAACTTGTTAGGCTACTTAAGTCAAGGTATTGATTTAACTAACATAATTGGGTTCATGATTGTTAGGCTACTTAAGTCAATATGTTTATCACTTGGCCCTTAAAACTAATAGAAGAATTCAAACACATAGATAATTAAGCATGACATAATAATCCTCTAAGCATACTTAATTATTAATCAAATGAAAAGATAGGTATGATACTAATAGTCAATATTAAGCTATATTATGTTCACAAAAAACAAATAAAACATTTTAGAACATTTGGAGAACTTAATCATGTTAACCTTGATTAATAAGAATACATTAAATATAAAATATTTTGAAAGTATTGTATGTTGTTAAATAAATAGTACATCTAAGAGCATGAAGCATTTGAGATTTATAAAACAAAGTTCTAATAAGGCTAGTGAAAATAATTAAAATTCATACATTTATAATTATATAATTATTAAAGTATACTATAAATTAATTTATTATATATGACATTAAATCAATCTAAGGATGAAAAAAAACAAAAATTTGTATAAAAGAGGTTGCAAAAGCTATCAAATATGTTATCTCATATCATATCCTTCAAAGTTCAAACTTTGATTTAAATGTTCACATTGTGATGATTTCATTTGAAAATTACTTGTAACAATTTTTCACTAATATGTTTTCATTGGTCCTCATAGAGATTTTGGCACCAAACAAGTTTAGATCCATAAAGATTAATACCATTGGAAGATTATGTACATTTAGGCAATGATAAATAAAGATTGTTGCATTTAGGAACCCATGTGTAATTAAACAATTTACATTCATGCATCTCTTAAAAGACCACACATAAGCTACTAGTGCATGGAATATTTTATAATTCTATTTTTATGCTTAAAAAAGAATTTGTATGCATGAGAGATTTACAATATGAAGTGTGCAAACAAGAATCTAATAATGAAGATAATCGTCATTATAATCACAATTAGAAGGAACATTCTATAATAAGGCATTCCATCTTTTAAACTTCTGGCTTTATTAAGGAAATCATCATGATTACTCAAGTAAAAGTATTAGATAATAAATTGTTCATTTTATTTTTCAACCAAATAACTATATTTTTCTAAAATATAAATCCTACTATCAACCAAAATATTTTAATCTTCATTTTCAAAAAATTTCAATAACTATATTTTTCTTATTTTATCACTTTATGATTATTCTTTTTGTTATTTGATGAATTCCCCTTCATTTATTTTTTGATAATCTTCTCATCTATTTTATTAGCACCACTTAATAATGAGATGAAAGTATTAAGTATATCCTTACAAAAGTATAAGTTAAAATATGTTTATAATCATTCAATGAAAATCATGAGGAAAATATGAAATTATTGAAGAGTTTATTTTATTTAATTCAAATTTATTAGAAGAAGATGAATGATCGTTCAAAATAATCAATCAAAGTTTTTTATTGATACAATGACAAAATTTTAAGAAATAATTTTTCAAGAATCAAAATTTATTTTATCAATTAAAGGAAATAAATTATGAAACAATTTAAATTTAAATTGTATGTTACAAAGATCCTAAGTCTTGCAAGCATTAAGCCTTAAAATTAAGAGTATTTCCTTTGATATCAATTATTTAATAATAAGCACACTAAGGGAGGGAGTTGAATTGGGTGTGCAATGAGCATTTTGAACTTATATTAAATCTATCTTAACATAATATATGTAATATATTAAAACCATCCAAAAGCTCTTATAATGAAATGTAGCAATCTCTTAAATTTGTTAACCATTTTTCCTTCAATATATGTAATATTTGTAGGTTATAATGCCTATAAAATAATCTTTTGAGAAATTTCAAATTAATTTCAAAAATAGGCCTTAGTGACTATACAAGAATACCTTAAATGGCTACTCAAAACATTATTAGTTAGATTTGATGGCGTCATTCAAAACTACTTTATGGTGCATTACACTAAACTATATTTTTGAAAATAAAATAAAATATATTTATAATTAAAAGTATATTATACAATATATAAATTTAAATCTAAGCAACTCAAATAATTATATGGAATAAAAAGTAAGCTTAAAATTTTCAATTATGATATGTTTATTCTAGTAACCATAATTATTACATAAGTATCATCAATCTTTAGATATAGTAAATAAGTTTGAAAACAACTAAAATTAATTATTTAAAAGAACAACACAACTTTTAAGATATGGTGCAAGTGCCAAGGAAAAATTATACTTCTATAAAATAAAATTTAAGGCATTAACTAGTTTTCATTAATTAATATAACTAGGTATATTTATCATGTTAATTTCACATTTAATGGTTTTATTACAAAATTTAATCTCACATAAGTTTTATGATAATATTATTTAGTAAATTTTATATGAAATAAAATTTTAGCAAATGATTAATAGTTCTTATAATTTATTTAAATATTAAATATCAATCAATTGGATAACTAAAAAATAAACTTAAATAAATTCTTAAAAATTATAAATAACTATGAAATAATATAAATCCATAATTTAAAACCACATTTTAAATCAATTCTAAAAAAAAAAAGTTTTTTTTATCGGGTTAACCATCTATGAGATTTTGGACAATAATTACTCATTGAATTTATATTGAAATCCAAAGACAGCTACATAAAACTACATTATTTCAACTTCACATGATTCTACTTGAAATACATCTTTGAGCACATCCTTGAAGCGGTAAAACTTCCAAGTTGGTTTAGGGTTCGTTTGGGAGGGCTTTTTTAATGCATTTTGCATTTGAAAACGTGAATTTCTGATTTTGATACCGTTTGAATAGTGTGCTTTTTGAAACTGTTTTACTATTTCACCGAAGTCTTTAGCCCATTTTCAAAAAAGAAAAGACAAATAGCTTTTCAGGAAATACTTTTATAGCAGCTTTTCAGGAATCTGAAAAGCTTAGCCAAACGAAGCCTTAGTGAAATACACTCTTTATCTTGGTGGTTGATATAGAACAATATATAATAATTAACTTGAAATAAAACACTTAAGAAGCATTATATGATATCATGAGAATTTTATTATCCTCAAATCAATAATAAGTCACATGTTACTTGTATAATCATCAAATGGGAGACTTGTTCAAACCTAGTTTTGTAGACAAATTAGATCTTCCTTTTCTTACAACTTGTATTGCATTAAATCTTCAAATCCAAATCACTATATAGAAAAAAACCATCTTTACATCCACTTGTTATAGTTTTAAATTCTATTCTTAAATCAATATTAACAAAGCATAAATTAACTCAACTATGTGTAGTATGTGAGAAAACCTTATTAAAGGTCAAGCCTTTCTGACTATAGTCCTTTATATCGAATGCATCTTGTATTTTATATTTTTTTCGCCATAAGTATCATCTTTGAATTTGAAGATCCATTTGCAACAATCATTTTTTTTTCCTTAGATTTGAACTAGATCCATAGTTTCATTATTTTATAAAAGCTCGAGCTCCTCTACCATAGTTGTAACTCATTGTATTAATTCTATTTCATTTATAACTTTTTAAGAACTAGATGAATCATGATCGCCAATATAACGTACATCATTCAAAGCAAAAGCAATTATATAAGATTAAAGAGGATTCTATTAACGAAATATTTGAGGTCTTTAATTTTACATTTAAGTCTTATGACTTGCACTTATTGAGGTCTTATAATAATAAATTATTTTGGAAAAAGGCATTAATTAACTATTCATGATTAACCTCAAATTGACATATTTGTGTACTTTTTTGATCTCCTTTCAAATCATCAACCTACGAAAAATATACTTTTTAGGTCATAGTCTAGCTTATCCTCTTTGAAATTAAGATGGCCTAATCATATCTCCATAAGAGTCTTCAACACAATAAGCATGTACTATTAATAAGCTTTAGTAAAAAATATTTGATCAAACTAACATTAGATAGTATACATTGATGATTCTCCATTGTTATTATTATCGTTCTTTCTACAACTTCATTTTATTGAGGTGTAAATCACAGTAGTATTATGCCTACAATGACTCTTTTTCACAACAAATATCAACCTAAGAAAAACAAAATTTTAATTCATTTTTATACATTATTCTTTTGACTTTTTTTTTTTATTTGCTTTTCAATTTGTGTCCCCCATTTGGACAAAATATTTTCCTATTTCAGTTGGATTACATCAAGGATCAACATTAAGCCCTTATCTTTTTACTTTAGTTATGGATGTGCTTACGAGGCATTTACAAGAAGATGTACCTGGTGTTTTTTGTCTTTACTTCTTATTGATAAGACTAGAGAGTCCAAGAAACTTGATTTATGGAGGTCAACTTTAGAGTCTTTTTTTCGCTTAAGTAGATCTAAACCGAATATATGTGTAATTTTAGTTGTAGAAGTTTTAGTGATAGTTGACTTTAGATCAAGTCATTAATAAGAGTGATTTTATCTTATATTTATATTGTCCAAAATGATGGTGAAATAGATGGAGATGTTATTAGTAGAATTCAAGTTGGATGGTTGAAGTGGAGGAACGATCCATTATGTGATAAAAAGTTCCACTTAAACTGGAAAATTTTATAAGATGGAAGACTGACTTATAATTAAAATAAAAATAAGTTAAGTTTACGAGATGATGATGCTTAGGTGGATGAGTGGCTTTATAGAGATAGAATGCAAAATGAGTATGTTCGGAAAAAGTTGTAAAATTAGATAAAGATTAGAGAGTCCTTATATTTAACATAAATAATGGTCCTAATAACAGATAGAGTAGACGATTAGATTAAAGTAAAAAAAGACTATAAGATGTAAAATAATGATCTTTAAATATCAATTATGAATTAATAATAGACAACAATGGAGATGAAGGATTCATCTTCTCACCCAAGTGATTATTGTTATGTTGTTGTATCGGTTTAAATCGTCAGGTCTAATCAGAGAGAGGAATAGTCCTTCCTTTTGATTCTTGATCAAATTAACTTTCGCCCGTCCGAATTACCATTACGATCTGAGGCGCTTTATATTGCTACTGTGATCTTCACAATGTGCATAGCCATAAAGTTTTATTTCGGGGTATTGAGAGGTAAAACTGTTACTGAATAGTGAATACATTGAATAGGCAAAGAAAAGTATTTGCATTGTTACATAAAGTTTTTTTTTTTATTTAGTTTGGAATGATTTGCAGGAGAGTGACCGGTGGCTCAGGGGGTCAAAGCCGTAAATTTCAATAGCGATAAAGTTGGATGGATTCCATTCTCAGGTCTTCGATTGCGGCTTACTAAAATTGGGGGTCATGGCAAGGAGTTATCTTGATTCCGTCGGCGGTCAACAACTATAAGCTGGCTCCCAGATTTCTAAGAGAGTTTCAGAGAGAAGCACGGCTTCAGAAGAGTCATCTGGAAATAAGTGGAGATGCGCCCCCCAAAAGAACAACTTTTTTATCTTGTAATGATCTCTTCGTTGCTCCCCGTTGCATTCCCTGCATCCACCCTCCTGCCTCCGGAAGAGAGTAAGGGATAGCTGAGATATATTAGATGTCGTATTTACGTTTTAGATATGACAATTATTAAAGATTGTAACTTGCTTCTTCTTCTCGCACTAAACCCGCGAATCAAATGTTTGAAGAAATGCCGACAAGGGGTTGGTCAATTATTCTGCTTAAATTCTGCCACTACACAGCCCCTTAAAGATGTCATGCAATCATTTTTCTTCAATTATAGCTTGTTTTGGGATTCTCTGGTTTTCATGAGACTTACTGGGAAATTCCTGCTGATTTTGTTTTTTTTTAGTTCCACTGTGGAACAGGATTTCATGATAGTTTGTTTTAATCAGTAGTCATCTCTCTGCTTATTGTTTCCTTTTCTTTTGTTTGCTCAGTTGAAACCCTAAAACGCATCGCTGCGGTGTTGAAGAAAACCGATTGGAACTTCAGTGTAGATCCGTGCAGTCAAGAAGCTGGCTGGGTAACTCCTAATGCTGCAAATGGATTTGAGAACAGCGTCTGGTGCAATAATTGCACTAATAATGGAACAATCTGCCATGTGACAAGCATGTGAGTTCGGAGATTCCTGTTATTAACAGCTTGTTTATGATTATCACAGTAAACTGATTGTTTGTTTCTTGTTTTCTATGAACATACATTTTATCCTTTGTGACCATTTCTACACAAGAAAATGAATGTTCTTGACAACCTCTTTGTGACAAAACCCTGAAGTGCCTTAGTTGTTTAATCCCACTTTTATATAGGGATATATTTATCACCTTTTCTCCAACATGGTGATGGGCATTTTATTTCTGTGATAGATTGTGTGGGAACATGAAAGGGAAATCAAGCTTGTCACTTGAGTTTGATGGATTCATTTAAGGAAGACTTAGAGACTATGCAACTTGAGAATTTTAAATCTCATGAAAAAATTTATTGAGTTTTTGTTTCAATTAAAGCTTCATCATTAAAGCTTTCGGTGTTTTCCAAAATTGATTTCATTTTTCATTTATTTGTAAATAAATATTTTACCTTGAAGTTATTAACTATTAACTGATAAACATTCTTATTGATTCCTTGTTCTGTTTGTTCTTTCAGTGTGCTCAAGGCTCAAAATCTTGTGGGAACCCTACCACGTGAAATGGCCTCACTTCCGTTCCTACAAGAAATGTATGACTTCCTGAAGGATCATTCATGGAATAGTCTGACTAATTTTCATCTAAAATATTCACGTAACGGGAGCTCATATTTTGTGCAGTGATCTCACCCGCAACTTCCTGAGTGGTACAATACCTGATGAATGGGCAGTTCTTCATCTAGTGAATTTGTAGGTCAACATTTCAATACTTAAGCTCAGTGCATGCAGGAAATTGGTTGGTTTTTGTTGACTGATTATGAAATTTATAATGCAGTTCTCTTCTTGGTAATCATATCTCAGGGCAAATTCCATCATGGATTGGAAACATAACAACACTTCAATCTCTGTAACTTGATATTACTTATTCTTATTTTCATCTCTTTTTGGTTTACAAGTTCATGATTGTAGTTTTTTTTAACTTTTTTTGGCCAGAGCACTAGAAGCAAATCAACTTACGGGATCTCTTCCAAAGGAGCTGGGTTATCTTCCAAATTTACAGAATATGTGAGGCTTCCAAATATCCTTGATTTAGTTCATATCAAATTCATATTCAGGTGTAAATTTTAGCAACTAACACCCAGATTCTCCAGGCAGTTCTCTGCCAATGCATTTACTGGAGAATTGCCAGATACTTTAGCTGACCTCTCAAATTTGGTATACTTGTAAGTGGTAAATATGGGTCATAAAATATTTTAATTCCAATAGATTGGCATTTATTGGGAGATAGTTGTATTGCAGTACGATTGGCAGTAACAACTTCACAGGAAAAATACCACAGTTCCTTCAAAATGGACACAGATTCAGAGGATGTTAGCATTCTCTCTTTATTTAACTAAATTTATGTTTTAGCATTTTAGAATGAATTTATCAGCACTAATATTTTTTCCAATCTTCCATAACTTTTGTGGATTGCAGAGATCTTCAAGCAAGTGGTCTTAACGGGCCTATTCCTACTGGATTGCCACTTTTGAAGAAATTAATTGACTTGTAGACAATGATTTCTTTATACATGATTCTACATGCATTATGCATTATGTATATATATTCACCTTACTTTGTATATATCTTTTCCATACTTTTAATTATACTTTTATTGCTTACACTTCGCAGGCGGATCAGTGATATCACCGGTAACTCTGCTTTTCCACACCTGGAGGGTATGCAACAGTTGCAATACCTGTAAGCCTTTTTTGTTTCTTTAGTTCTTTCTTGATGTGGGACTCTGATATATATATTTTTGTTTTTGAGGGACTATAATTCTGAACTATGATGGTGCAGAACCTTAAGGAACTGTGGTATAACGGGAGAGATCCCTTTGTTTGTTGGAACCTTTTTGAATCTCAGGCGCCTGTAAGTTGAGTATATTGGAATGTTAAAAAGAAGTTTTGCAACTATTTGTCCTTATAGCTATTGATCTATTGATAATGTTATATGCAATCATGCTTTTGGATGCAGCCCAAAAAATTTGTAAGATATCCTTTTAAATGTAGACTGCTTGCAGATCAAATTAGTTACTATAATTTTTTTGCATGAGATAATACTGAATGTTGTTAATGTATCAATATGTAAGCTATTACTTCCTTAATCGAGAGTTGCCTTTCATGCTTGTAAATCCTTGGAGACGAGGGAGCCGTTTCTTTGGGTTTATGGGAGTAGAGATGGCGTTGACTGTTGTCCAGCAAGTTATAACATGCTCAATCCTGGGGTCTTTAGATCCAACATTGGCAGGGAAGAAAGGGCTAGGCATTGATATACTAATGTTCAGCTTGCTCCAACTAGCTTAATTGTTGGTTCTCATGTTTGATTTGCCACCATTATCCCAGTGAAGGTGGAACTTAAAGCAGATAGTCCTCTTTAGTCTTCTTTCTCTTTCTCATGTCATAACCTGATGTTTTGAAGTGTTCATTGTCAAGTCTAAATACTTTACAGGTTGGTACTAAGAAATTTTATGCATTCTCATCAATTACATGATTTACTGTGGTATAGTTCTAATTTGAATATAATCATTATATATATATATATATATATATATATATATAGTTGAATTTGATTTCTTAAACAATTAGACATATATTGTATGCTTCCATAATTCTGATTTCATACCAGGCCATTACGATTAAATTTTATTAAAATGATAATTTTGATTTCTTAAACTTATCTACTAACCCAGTTTCTAACAGTCTTAAAGTATTCTATTAGCAGTGATGTGTCACTGGTCATAGTGTTTGGGGGGGGTAGGCAAGTGAGAGGAAAACCACTGTTATTATTTATAATAACACCCTTGGGAAAATTTACAAGTTTTGGGTTGCTGTTCAATGGTATTGGAAATGCCAACTATCGGTAATTTGTTGTTCTGATAATTTGCTGAAGCTCAAATAATTAGAGAAGTAATGAGTCACTAGTGTTATACTCACTGTGTTGAAACTTATGCTTTCATGTTCTTTTACCATTTTTATGCAGGGATCTGGCCTTCAACATGTTATCTGGGACAATTCCACCAACCTTTGAAAGTTTGATGCATACCAACTTTATGTAAGACATCTTGTTAAAATTTGCACGTGCCATGAGTTTTGAAGTAAAATTTTTCTCAAGTAATGACTGCATTTTGCTTTGCAGATTTCTAACCAACAATAATCTGTCTGGCTCTGTTCCTGATTGATGCTTACCAGCAAAAAACAATATGTATAATTGTACTACCAAATTCTTGATGATTATCATATTGCATTCTCCAATGCCACATAAGTCCCTTTTTGTCATTGTTAATTTAAATCACTCTGTATTTTTTCTTTCCGTGGAAATTATCATCAATGTTCATGGTCCTCTTGTTTTATTTAAATTATGACATCATGAGGAGTCTAACTCCAAAATGTTAGTTTGCTCATGTCGGAGATAGGATTAGTCCTCATTCATTTGTCACTGGGCTATATGCTTGCAGCAAAATCTGGTACTTAGTTGGGTTGCCGATGCAGGATGATATTTGTGATCTAATGCTTAATGCCAAAACAGAACTTTATAAAATTGTTTAACGTGCAATTCAAGGAAGCAAAATAATTGATACATGATTCATGCAATATGCTAATACACAGAAGTTGCGAGTACCCTAATTCTTCCAATTTGTTCAAGCCGATTTTAGATTAGGATCTTTTGTTGCTGTGTTGATGGACATCAATCCACACATTCAAGCATACATCGCATCAAAGAGGAGCACATTGTAAACTGAAAAAAGGTATATATCTACTTAGGAAACGTAAAAGGAGAAAAGCAAACAATCAAATCAGACCAAGACAATTTAACCAGCCTCTTGGAGTTTCAACATGAAAACCGAGGATTTTATATCCATGAAAACAAATGGGAGATTTATTTGTATCCTGCTGAAATCTTTATTTTTTTAGAAAGTGCTTTGATCATTTGTCCATTATTTGGAATAGATAATCCATTCTTATAGAATTAGTAATTGAAAAAGTTACATGGGCTAGTAATTGCAAATGACTATCCTCATAAAAAGAAAAATAAAATATGTTGAATCAATATAATATGAAGTTTATTGTGTATTATTTATTTAAGAAAGAAGCAGACCAATATTTAAATACCTCTTAAGTTTATAGTACCAAAATCATCAGGAGTGTTATTGCATCTGCCTTGAAATCTAGTAAATCTATGAGAATAAACAAGTAATTTTTTCAATTATTTCTGACGAAGTTATCGATTGGAACTTTTATCCAAATTGAACAACCTTTTGATAAGTTCTTTAGATTGGATTGAGCTTGAATCATCAACAATCTTCACTTTGGAATAATCACATGTAGTATTGGTCAACATAGTTGAATTTTCTAAGGAGAAGAAATGGCATGAGTAATAGAGGGATCTCAATAGGCTGACATATATCTAACTCATATTTAGTTCTTGATGTATTAGACCAACATTGATGATATTAAAGATGGAGTAGGAGGATACTATCATCCAATAAATCACTAGTTGCAAGGGAAGACACTAACTCAAAAGATAAATCTAAATTAAAAGTTTGAGAGTCCTCATGGGGACCAAGATAGTGCATTTTCAAACAAGTTGGTTGGTTCCATTTGATCACAAGTATTTACAAAATAGAAATCATACATGTTTGTATCATGATTAAAGAGCCAACTCCAATAATTGGATCCTTAGAGGGATTCTTAATTTCAAATGGGCCTTGATGCAATCAACTATAGTCATGTTTAAAAATATTGTTAAGACTTGCAATATGTGGGGAAATATTCAAATATCTTTTTTTTTTGCAATTACCACATTAGGAAGAACTAATCCATACCTCATGAACTAAAGTTGTAGAAATGTCTATCTTAACAAGTTCATGGGCACGATAAAAAAAGCCGATAAATAGCATCCACTTATACTGGTTTACCAAAATTAATATAAAATATTATAATGTGGATTGATTGATGCAGGTGACTTGGTGATGGGATAAACCAACCTTGGCAGGGGTAATAGGGGGCACCTCAGAAGTATCAAGTATGGAGAAGTGCGCTTAATATATATCTATATGCCATTCATGTAATATGAATATTGAGAAAAATATAGAATATTTATTTTCAAAGGTTGTTTGATAAGTACGTGATGCCAATCAAGAAATTCAAGAGTAGTCACTTAGTATAAGAAGATCAAACATGAATGTATGAATAAGCAACCAAATGAAAATTTAACCATCAAATGTAAGAAAATGAACTTACCAGATTAGAGAACTTTGCTTGAGAAAAAGTGAGTCTATTTTTCATATAGGGTGGTGGTAGGCTTATTCCTATTTGAATTTGTGCCATGCGGACAAAATAAGGAGAAATTTGTAAGTAAATGTGACTGAAAATAATCTTATTTCCTCGTACTTTTAGGGAAGGAAAAAGAGGGAGTACGACATTTGAGATTGAGCGCTAGTATCTAGAAAGATGTAGCATAATGAAATAGGAAGTAGACCATCATCCATAGGATCATTTAGAAATGATAAGTAGAGTGGAATGGGTGAAGATGAAGAATGAGATGGAACCATAATACAAACATTTGGAAGAATTAACATATGGGACGATGTTGTAGGAAGTGAGATGGAAGATGGTCTCACAAATGAAGGTGGAGGCACCATTGAAATCATCAATGGCACATTAACGAGAGCAAGGCACATCAAGAAACACGAGCAATGGTGAGTTGAAAAGAGTGGCTCATGAGTGTAATGGGTGCGCTGGACATGATGGAGAGTGAATGCGTAGACAACATTGAATGAGGTTGGTGTTGGGAAGTACATTAGCAAGGGGAGGGTTAGCAGTGGCAAATAATTGTAGGTGAAGAGTCAAGTGTAAATGAGCATGAACCTATAAGACATCAAGAGTTGCTACGAGTGAGTAAATAATAATGGATGAGTAGAAAAGAGGCACAAATGGGCACACAAGTCGAGCAAGCACTTAAGGGCTGGCTACTCGAGCACAACCTCAAATACCCATGAGTGGCCATCGATGCATGAGGTGTCCATGAGTTGCGAGCTAGAGAAGTGATATTTACATGAGTCATGCCTTGCTCATATTTGATCTTGAGTTCTTTCAAAGTGCTCGAAAGAATAGGATTCAAGTGGGTATGTTTCAGGCCTATTTGGAAGAGATGAAGGTTCTACAACAATAACAACAACAATAACGACAACAAAGTCTTTATCCCACTGTGGGGTTGGCTATATGAATTCTTCCATTGTGTCCTATTATGTGTCAAATTCTCATTTAATTCTAATAAACTATTTTTTATACATCCCAACCAAGTCTTTTAGGTTACCTCTACCTTTCTTAACATAAGACAAATCTAATAAATCTATTCTCTTAATCGGATAATCGGATGGGCCGACGCTTTATGTGGTCAAATCATCTAAGACGACTCTCTCTAATCTTATCCGTCATTAAGACTATTCCAACTTTTCATGAACATATTAATTTTTCACATTTTATCTCTAAGAGTAAAGCCACTCATCCACCTTAAGATCCTCATCTCGCAACATTTAACTTAGTTTTATGTTTCTGTCAATATTCTCGCATCATAAATCATTATAGTCTTATCATCATCTTATAAAATTTTCTCGAGTCAAGTAATACTTTTATATCGCCTCCACTTCAACCAACCATCCAACTTGAATTCTACTAATAACATGCTCATCTATTTCATCATCATTTTGAACAATAGACTCGAGATATTTGAAATACTCACTCTTTTTAATGACTAGATCACCTAATGTTACAACATCATCACTAGAACTTCTACAACTAAAATTACATATATTTCGCTTTTAGATCTACTCAAACAAAATCATCATTAAACTTAAGGTTGACCTCCATAATTCAAGTTTCTCTTAGATTCTCTCATCATATCAACAAGAATGTCATAAGCAAAAAACATACACCAAGATACATCCTCCTAAATGCCTAAGAACATCCATAACTAAAACAAAATGATATGGGCTTAAAGATCCTTGATGTAATCCAATTGAATTATAAAAATATTTTGTCAATCCTTCTTTTGTTTGGATACAAGTAACGCTATAGTATACATATTCTTAATGGCTTGAATATAATCAATATTAATTCTTTTCTTTCTAGAACTCTCAAGGACTTCTATTAGAATTTTATCATATGTTTTCTTTAAATCAACAAATATATATGTAGATCCTCTTACTTTCTCTATACTTCTCCATCAAATCTCTCAACAAATGTAGAACATCCGTAGATCTCTACCCAAGCATGAAACCAAATTGATTTTGAGAAACTTTTATATCATATCATAAACTATGCTCACTCTCTTTCTCCCATCATTTTAATGTATGACACATTAACTTAACTCCTCTATAATTTGCACACTCTTGCATCACCTTTATTCTTAAATATAAGAACCAACAAATTCTTCCTCCACTCATCTGACATCTTTTTAGTCTGTAAAATAAACATTAAAAAGATTTGTAAGCTAATAAATTTATTGATCTTTTTAACATTTTCACACTTCTATTAGAATATCATCAGGGCTTACTGTTTATTCACACTTCATTTTCTTTAAAGTTTTTTCAACTTCAAATTTACTAATACGATGATAAAAATAAAATTCTCAATTTTGTTCTGGGCAAGGTTCTAAGATCAATTGTATTTTAGATCCCCGATTTGAAAAGTTTTTCAAAACAACTCATCCACCTAATTTCAATATCTTTTCTAAAGCAATTTATGATTTTATTTTTAATACACTTGAATTATATTTTTATTTCTATCTTTTACTTGGCTAACTTATACCTTTATCTTTCTCCTTATTTGATATCTAATCTATTGCATAAATCACTAAAAGTTAATTTTTTTGCATCGCATATTATTTTTTTAGAAGATCTATGAGCTATTTTATATTTTTTAAATTATTTAAGTTTTTACGTTTAAATCAAGTTTTATAATAAAATTTCTTATTTCTTATATTTTCTTACACATTTGAACTCCACCAATTATTTTTTATTAAAGAAGCTTTCTTTTGATTCTCCTAGCACATTTTTTTTATAACTTAAGTTCACTTTATTATTTTGTCACATAATTTAATTTTTTATGAAAATCTCAAATTTTAAGTTCTTATAAATGTTTCAAAATATTTTGAGTTTTTTTTAGCTATCACTAATCCTGCATACAATAATTGATTTGATTTTATTTTAAAATTTAAAATTAAATATGTAGATTAAAACTTTCACTTAGAATGATCTTACAATCTTTACAATCTGAATGATTTATATTTCTTATAGGAAATAATTAATCTGTGTTTTACTAGATCCATTCTTATAAGTAGTAATATGCTCATCTTTTTTTTTTTTTAAATAAAGTATTAACAATTATAAAATCAGAAGCTAAAATAAAATTTAATACAATATTATCTTCTTCATTAGTCACTCCAAATTCATAGCCATCATGAATACTTTTATATTCTTTTACCATTCTACCAACATGCCCATTTAAATCTCCTTCAATAAATACATTTTCTTCAAGATGTATCTTTCTATGAAATCCTTCATTACAAAAATTTTTCTTTTGACATCCAAACCTACTACATATAAACACCTATAACATATTAATCTTAATATTAATAATAATTTAAAGTTATAATTTCTATCTCCAATCTAATTAATATTTATAACATTATCCTTAAACTTTTATCAATCACATCTACACTATTTCTAATTTGACTCCTACCGTAATATCAAATTTTAAAATCTAAACTATCAACATCATTCATCTTCTCCAACCAATTTAGTTTCTTGAATACATAATATTTATTTTTCTATGAACCATAATATTAATTTCATTAATTTACGTAAAAGTATTTATATTCCAAGGTCTTAACATAATTGTAATTTTAAAGATTAACTTGTTTGTTATTCCATAAGAGAACCCCTTATTTAACATTTCACCCGTAGATGTCTTTTGCACTTTTCATCAGTTCAATACAGGGCTTTTGGGATGCCTTAGATAACACAATATTTTAAAATATTCATATCATGATTATTTCGACAAGTTTTATGCTCACTGCTTTACTACCTAACACAACCCTCCCCACTTGAGACCACAAAGGCAAAGGTTAGGAAGAGATGAAGGTTCTGATGAATTTTAATTAATATTATCATAAAACTCATATTAATAGAGTGAGTTGGTGTTCTTCCCTTACTTTCGAGTCAACTTTGCTTCTTGGATGAAGAACATGTCAAAAAGAAAAAAAAAAGGAGCAACAAATCACTTTGGGAGTGGTGGAGATGAGTTTGTTTTTTTGGGATAGCCTTAGATGAAAGTTGGACAATGAGTTTTGAATTTTAGAATTCTTGATGTTATATAATTAATGAGGTATGCAACAATATGAACAACAGCCCTTAATAATATTTTGGGATATCCCTAGTGATCATATTTGATTGAGAAACCTCCAAAAGTTACTTATTTTTCTTTTGCTATTTCATTTTATTATGAAATATGAATGCAAAAAATTTTGGTGAATAATTTCTTATTGAAGGAGATAATTTCTAAGAATGGAATGAAAGTATTCTTTTCCATTATATCAATTTGATGACTTGAATTTGGGTTTTAAATTGGATTTCGATTAAATATTAAAACTTTTGAAAAATTGAACCTGTTTTAGATTTGTTTTTTTTATTATTAGAATGATCCTAGTTATTTATGACCATCAACAAATGATATAAATAAACTAGCGCCGGAGATATTGTTTGTCCAAGATGATCCCCAAGTGGTTGCTATGGATGAAGGTTGTGAGACTTTAAATAGATGACTACGATAAGTATCTCAAGTTTGTTTAGATAATTTGCTAATTATCCTTTGTTATGTCATATCCTGGAATTCAAAATGAGCATAAAGAAATTTAGAAGCATAGTTTATGTCTTTGATCATTTTGTTGATTGATTATAGATTGTAGGAAAGTTCAAGAACCAAGAGAATGGAGCTAAGAACCAGTGAGGCAATGATATTGATAGTTTTGATGCTAGTTACTTGAGATAATGATCCATTGACAAATTTGATTGTATAAAATGAAGAAAAATTTGCTGTCATATGATCAAATGCTTTAGAGTTCATTATCCAGGATTGTAGATTTCCAGTTTAGACACGAAAGTCATTCAAAATCATACACTTTTTTTGGGAAACCTAATTTATGCTTATTTAAGGTGCTGAGGGATTTGATTTTGCCAGATAACCAATGAATTGAAAGGTTTCTGATACCAATGTTTCCATGGGATCTTAATTCATAGCAGGAGGACGAACCAAAGGAGTAGCTTCTTTTCATGGCAATTCCATGTTTAGCCATCATCTTAACTAGGTGAAAAAGAAAGGGAAAAAAAATAGAACTTACGAAGAATCGAAGATTAATAGTAGCAGTTAGAAATCTGAGATGATCTGGAAGGCAAAGAAATATGCCTTTGATTCTATGTTGAAAACCCGAGAACAAAAAGAACTTCATTGTGGAAAAAATCTAGAGAACAATAGAATTTCATTCTTAATATTTTAAGGTAGAAACTACAGGATTTTTAAGAGAAGCATGGACCAATTAAAGTCCATATATTGGAAAGAGGACAAAAATGGCAAAACAATAAACACAATAAATGGAGAATTAACACATAATATTATTCTCTTGACATGATAGTAGATAACAACAAAACTTAGGATCCTTGATTAGCTGTGGGATATCCTGTGTGCTGTCCACGGATTAATAGCTGCAGGGAGCCTGTAGTTTGACAATTGTTGGAGGAAATTATGGAGCAAATTCTGGATTGACTGCAGCAATACATTTTCCAGATTTGGTGGGGGGAACCATTCGCCATCATGCAGCTTTCTGGGAATGTGGTTAGGACCGTTGGAGAGCAGGTTGCCAACTTGGAGATTTCCATATATGCTTCTTAGAATTTTAGATTGCTGTTTACAATCATGAAGACCCCCACCCCAAAATTGATAATAGATTTCCATTATATATATTTTGTTCATAAAATATTATATATATTGTAATAGAACCTCTTTTATTTGATTAAACCCAACATCACAAACACTTCTTTCTCAAGTGCAACATCCATACTCCCTCATGTTGTCAATAGCCTCTAGCCAAACTGTTATCTGCCAGATATATCAATGGTTCTATGATGTTAACCATTAACCGTGAGAGCTTCCAACCATTAATGCAAAGCTTTTGCTCCAAGATCTTAGTCTAGGTTTACCTCAAGCGTGTGATGTCAAAGCCTAGCCACCGCTACCTCTTTGACAAAGAAGACAATCAATAAGACAGTTGTTGTCTCCTCAAGCAGCAACCGAAAGGCTTGCTTCAGTGTCACCAATCGCTGCCGGAGGACTCCAGAGTAGAGGGAGAAAAATAATGTTGTTTTTTTATCTCTTTTGATTAATTGCCTTCAACCACAGGTTTTCTTGGGATTTATAGAGATTAGGATAACGCATAACTTTGCTATATTCAGCATGGATTTAGAAACTATTTGGCTAAACCTATACATGGGCTTTGCCACGCCAAACCAGATTTTTAAATCATAATCTGCAGGAATTTAGCGATAAACCCTAAGATATGGTTATCCAAAAAATATTTAGATTCAAGGAGGAGATAATCCCCACAAATGCAACATTAAAAACCAAAAAATAAGATGCTGTGGAAGGATTTATCATAGTTGATATAAAATGATGCCATTGTTTTTAGCATTTTCAAAAACAACGTGCATTACTTGATCAGAATCTCTAGTAACTCTAGAGTTTCGAATTCTTTATTTTTACCCACCACTTTATTTTCTACTGCAGTGATCTTTCGTATAACAACTTCACTTTTGAAGGTCGTGGCCAGACATGCCAACAAGGAAATGTGTACGTATATATTTTTTTCCATTTGAAACCTACGTGTTTCTTAGTTACAAATTATTGAATGATTCTACAATTTTTACTTTGGTTCATTTTAGCAATTTGGTGGGAAGCTCATACAAATACAATGATCAGTAAGCTTCTACTTCAACCACTACGTACCTTTATTTGGTTTTAGGATGTTTTGGTGTTTTTACATGTAAGTTTGAAAATTTTGATCATAGAAATTTTTTTTTTTTGATATTTTTTATTGCAATTTTTATTAGAAGGGTGTGCCATGCTTGGATACCATTCCCTGTAACAGAGGTATGAAACATCGCCGAACTCAGACTGCATTCTGTTTAATGTAATTTGATTGTTATTGTATTATCCTACACCCTTGAAGAAAACGCGTCTTTTGAAAATATTAACATCCTGCTAAATAAAAAATTAGCACTACATTGTTATAGAATTTATTTTGTAATTAATTTCTTTATTTTGAATTACAGTTTTCTTTGAAGCGTGATTTTTTTATGAGAATATTTATTTATTTCTCTGACAAAGTATAATAAATCTAATACTCATTGGCTATTTATTTTACTGAAAAAATGTAGAATAAAAGGAATACAGTAAAGTAAATGTAGTAATAAAATATTTTAAGTTGTTTTGAGTATATTACAAATGTAGGAGATTATTTTTTGTGTGTTTTGTTTCAAGTAAAATTTATTTAGTGTAAAAGTGGTGGGACAAGAGGATGATGGCAATGAGGATAATGCCTAGTAATTATGGTGGTGGTGACTAGTAATGCTTGGTATAAGTGTTGTATTTGAAATTAGCTAAAATTGGGAGATGTACAAATACATTGAAAATTAATTGAATAGGAATTCTAAATATATATAGAAGTAAAATTTATCGTAAAAGTGGGTGGGGGTAGCACATATAGTGGGCATCTGATGGTGACAGTGGTGGATGCATGGATGCACAAATTGTCACAACGACCCTCAATTAAGAGAGTGATTTAATGTCACCAAATTTGCAAAAGCGGATGGAATAGTAGATAAGACACCACCTGAGATTTCACCGACTTGTGAGGACTTTAGATATTTAGCACTGTAAGTGTAAGCACATACGCTAATTACCCTTCCCACGTCGAGAGAGAACTTTGACAAGGATCGCTAAATGTGTAGATAAGAAGAAGATGTGGAGTATAAAATTATTTATGAAATTCATCATTTTAACTTAAATGCGATGGTTGGGGAATGATGATGTCCCATCAAGATCCCATAGTTTTGTCATCAGAATCACCTACTGTAGGATAGAATAACCCAACAAGGATCCTCAATCCATGAGTTGTATCGTCAGGAAAATCTAGACTTGTGTGATATTTGTTTAGGACAACTTCCACTTAAATAGGGGACGCTACAATCGTGATCATAATATAATGGTTCGGCGACACCACTCGCCGAGGATTCGATCGAAACCGCATCATATGTGGCTCTTGTCAAATCATGATGGCGATATGCCACGCCCCACTGGTATGAGTGACAATATAGCATGACTGATTTCACATCACTCTTTGTTGGAAGTTTTCTTGATTTATCACCTCACAAACGATATCAAAAAAATAGATGTATTATTTTATTTTAAGTATTAGGTGATAAATTTCTTTTAAGCATTTATAATTTAGATGACATTAAATTTTGCATTTGAATTGATATTTAATTTAAATCAATTTAATCTAAAATTATGAACATTTTATGGAAGTATCCTTTCTATTGAAATCCATTCAACATAGTCATCATCGGGGTATTGATCATTCATTTTGTTATTTTTGATCGTGTCAACTCTATTAATTTAATAATAGAAGATCAAATTTAGATTTATATTTTGAGAATTTTGAATTTGAGAAATATAAATATATTAGATATTTTGATAGTGATGAATTTTCTATGATATCTTCAATCAACTCCCATCATTGGAGTTAGATAGTCATTATATTGTCATATGACAAAATTAGTTTCAAATATTTTTTTAAGTGAGAAAAGCATAATAACATCATTATGTTTTGTTAACCCGCTTAGTCCATGATCCAATCGAATCAACCCGCCAAAGATCCTTGACACTAAATTCATATATTCAAAGATAAGTATGCATGCGTGAACACTTATACGAATTTTAGAAAGATTAAATTAAATTGAAAGTTGTTTTATATTTTGTATAAGAATTTATTTCTTTCAAATGATTGCACAAATTCTGAAACACTTAAATTGAGTGATAGCTCCATAATTTATGCAAAATTTATACATTTGAAGTCCATTTAGAATTTAAGCTAACGTCTTCTATCTGCTAGCATTAATGTAGTGCAGATTCGGTGGCGTTTGTTTTAGTTCTTATCTAATCAGTTAAAGTAATATTTGTTTATTTTGCATTTGGTTTTGAATTCATTGAATTCTCAAACTTCATTAGAACCTAGCTCGTTCATCGATGAGCTTATAAGGTTGCTGCAAATTCTATTCAGATTCGTCAAGCCATTTTTGATTCCCCTAATATATCACGTAATACAACTTCAAGTTATTATTGAAAGACTTTGTGCATGCTCTTTAGCAAACTTTCAAATCTTTATAAATTTATCATGTCTGATATTTATTCTTGTTTGTAGAATAGTCATTAAATCCCCTTTAAGCTTGCTTGAATCTAAGTTCTTATGATATGATTATATTTTGAAATTTTAGAACTTCCATATGCAATTTTGATTTTAATTTGATACTAAACTTAAGCTTGATTAGATTAATTTAGTATTTAAATGCCTTATTTTAATTTCGCTTAAACTCTCTTTAAGCCCTATGTGAGTTTAATGAAGAAAAATTTTGGCATCCTCACATTCCTCAGATCGTCGGACTGAGTCTTCTTTATTATGCTTAAGAAAGTATGCATATTCAAGTTTTACAAAACTACGGCAGAGTCTTCTAAAATCACTAGAAAGCAAACAGGCCTTCAATAGTATAAGAAGAAGGATTTCGCCGTTGAAACATCACGAGTACTTATATTGAAGCATATATTTTATATTGAAGTAGAAGTACAAAAATTTAATACATTAAGCAAGTATATCGTGTTTGGAATGAAATTTCTCCACCTCGTGAGTGAGATCGAGTGTTAGAGTCTTCACCATACTTAAAAAAGCACGATACTAAGTCTAAACACCATGCTTAGAGTCTTCTAAACTCATCACGCTTAAAAAAGTGTGCATAGGCCTTCAATATTTGCATAAAAAACATCCTGATTTCCCCGTCATGTTGAAGCAACATGCACAAGTACTTATGTCTAGCAAATTTCTCCATCGGTGAAACAACCATTGGTACTTAAAACCACATCATTTCTTATAATTTTACTTTCAACATGTGCATTGAGGCAATATAATAGAACACAAATGTAATCACCCTATCACAATAGGATTCACATCACTCATCACTCGCCTCTTGAACCTGCCAAATAATAAATGATAATAGGAATTTATAACGGAATAAGATACCCCTTTGCCACCTCCGCACCAAACCTCAAAGCATCATTACTAAGAAAGGGCTATTGTTGGTAGAGTTTGAAAGCAAAATGAGAGGGTTAATGAGGCGACCGATCAAGAGAAACAATAGGCTCATTATAGGTTGTTGAATGAGGTGAATTAAAAGGCTTTTACATTATATAATCCGATTGCCAAACAACAGGCAAAATCACTAGAAGGGATCAGGGACGGACATGCTACATAAGTAAATGGAAAATGAAGTAGAAGTTGATATGGGATCAATAGATTGAAGCTTGTTCATCAAAATAAGAGGAGGGAAGTCTAATGCCAGCAATTAGGATAGTTCACCGAGAGAGTAGCCAAAGCTTGATATGCTAAGCAAAAGGAAATGGAAACTAAACACTATTGACTGTTGTAATTGTTCCACAACTAGAGTAAAGCTTATTTGTTGGATGTTCAACTATGAGGATGAATCGAAAGGGAAAATGGGAGATCTGCAGTTGGAAACCAACAGAGGTTGGGATTGGAGTGGAGATCTATTATTCTTGAAGTTCTGTTTGGAGGCGAGCAAAAGGAAGGAAGAAAGAAATGCGGCGTCTTATAGGAGTTCAGTCTCGTGTTGAAGGATGAGGATGTGTAGTGTTGTTGGATAGTCGCTACTATGACTTAGAGAGGAAATGTGTGATGTTCTGCATGGAGATCGGGTTTTCTTGGTGTAGATCAAAGAGACTGAGATGTGAGAAGTTGGCTAGCCGAGGTCGTGTTGACCTGAGTCGAACCGAGCGAATGAGAGTCGGTATTTAAGGGGAAAGTCGCATATTTCTAGGTAGACTGAAAGAAGAGTTGGCTTACCCGAGGCGGTGGAAGGTGGTGAAATGGATGAAGAGGTTCGGCCTTTGTTTAGTCGGGAAATGGAAGGAGAGATCGGCTTGGCGAGAGCATCCGTTCGCTCGTTCGGTCAAAAGAGGCTACACAGGGAGACCGGTCGCTAAGGGACGGAAGGAAGGAGGCTTGTCTGGCTTTGATGAGAGGAAGAGGGCTTAGGATGCTCGACCGAGAGGAATTCTTGTGCGGTGAGTGAATAGGGTATCTAGAATAGAGAGTTAGGTATTAGGGTTATATATAAAGCCTATGTTTATTTAAATGAAAATTACCTAATTTAGAATTTTGCAATGACATAATCATGTTAATATATATATATATATATATATATATATATCAATGTTATGTTTTGAATGCAACACACCGTTTATCGGAGTTCGTCGGTCAAGTCGGCCGAATCAAGTCAATTTTAGTTCAAAATGCGATTATCGCTAACCGCTCAACGCTTATAGAATCAATCGATCGCAGCCTCGTTGATAGATTTTGATATTTTGACGCTAACGCCGCTGATCAATTTCGAATGGAGTCGCTGAGTACACGCCTTCCAGTCCACGCGGCGATTGAGCTCGATCTCGACGGTTAATCGTTAGAGTAAGATGTATATTCTAATCAATTCACGCTCTGATGCGACGAAGTCCGCTTATCGAGATCGCTTCAATTTTGGTGAAGTGCGATTTCGCCTTTGATTTGCACAATATTGCGTCCGAAGCCCATCAAATTTATTTTGTGAACTCGAATCTACTGATGTATGGAGGTCAGAGGCGCACTTTATAAGTATAGAAGATTTGAAATTACTAAATCGATGTACAAATACATCAAAAATTAACTAAATAGGGAATTCTAAATCTATTGTAATTTTACTTTGCATTTACTTTTCTTCTATCCAAACACCGCAAATTTCAAAGTCTCACATTTGATTTACTTTACATTAGTATTATTTGCAATCAAACAATCCCTTAATCAAGTGTGACACCATCCATTTCTTTTTTTAAGCATATTTAATCATTTTGGTTTTTAAGCTTTCAAGTAAAAGGCAAAACATTTAACTTTCCATCTATTACTAGCACTATGCATGGGCTAAAAATATTTGGAAATTAGAGTTTTGATTGAGAGACTTAACATTAATACTAAGTGATCTTATATTGGCTAAGTAGCTAGTCCAACAGTTGATTCTCTATAGCTATGGTTCTCTATGATTTTTTTATTTTTATTTTTGGCTTTCTAAAACCATAATTCCCAACAATTTTATCGGCCTTCCATTGGGATTTTATTTGGTAAACTTTCTGTTGGTTTGCTATTGTTTTCTATAGCTATAGGGGATGTTTGGGGTTGAGTTTTAACTTGTCAAGAACTATGGTTCTATCATCTCAAAAATACTAGTGATTTTGTTCTATCAACATTAGATGATTGTAAGTTATAACATTCATAGAATTTAATTAGCAACTATAGGTCACCTCCTCTCAAGTATCCTGAGCAGACTAGAGTGAATGTATGAGTTATGGTTTTAATTAATGAGTGGGATCATTGACATATAAGTTAGCCCAAATGTGGGTTTGGTTTTGGTTTTGATTCACTGAAAAGATCGGTTTTCAATAAGATGTAGCTTACTGATTTATTTGTGAGTTGCCCAGAAGATCAAGGCTTATAACTTTAGCTTTTTGTATGCTTAGATATGGAGTTGTGACTCAAATATTAGAGTTAGCCTAAATGGTAGGTCATACAACCTCGCTTTATAGAGAAGGTTGCTTAATGTTGAGGTTTGGTTTTGTTTAATGGTTTTATTGGTTTGCATCAACTCGAAGGATTGGGAAGATATGAGTTTACCTCTATTATAAGGCTTGATAATTGACTTATTTTCAATAATCATTATGAACTTTAATAGGAATATCAAAAGTGAAAATTTTATATTGTGGGCTCTAAAATTATTGACTCTTGAAAGAGAGTTTTGTTATGTTTTAAGTTAAATTAATTTGCAAATAAGACACTACTTAAAGATTTCGCTCTCACATTTATGAGGACTTCAGATATAGTTCTAAAATTTTCATAGGTGTATGCCTCTTTTATTAATTACTTCACCCAATGATGAGAGAGAAATTTCAATTAAGACTTGTTGTTTAGACGTCAAAAATGCTGAACACATAGTAGTAACAAGACGACTTAAAATTGAAAAATTTATCACTTTTAGTTTGATGGTTGGTTGGGAGAATGATGATGAACTTGATTAAGATACTAATATTTTGTTGCCCTAGGTGGTTATAGTTCTTGCTATATTTAATCGTGGAAGTAGTTAACCCAGTGCGACCAAATGATCTTTATTAGAGCCTTGAGTTGCATTGTCCAAAGAGATCTTGTGATGAGAATTTCAAGTTGACCATAGCTAATACAAAATTTTGTGTTATATTAGGTGCACTGGGTTCATAACGCTAGATATTTGAAGGCATTAGAGAGCTTGTGGGCTCGACAGACCATAATTTAATGTTATCATTTCATAGTGAACTACCTAGTTATAAAACCCCGATAATAACCGCTTCTTTTTTGTGGTGCTATATAGTAGTTAGACCACATGGTTAGAGGACATGTGTCATGTCTTTATTGACATGAGACTTTTGAGAATGAACATGATCGTATGCATGATACGATGTTAGCTCTTTGCGAACTGATATTAACCTTAAATTTGTTATCCTCAACAAACTATTATGGCGGGAAGATGGATTCTTGATCTTTGATTTAAGTTATATATTTCTTTAAAATATTCTGAATGTTTTAATTTTCTTGAAACTTTTGATATTTTCATCTTAATTTAACTCAAAAATAATTTTCACATGATTTGATATTATGATCCCCTCGGTTGAGATTTTCTTTTAACATGACCATCATGTGATTTGAGATAAATTGGTTATTTTAAAGCCTATCAACTATATCCGGTTATTCATAAAGGATAAGGTTCATAACTATTTGTTTATATACCACTTGAATTCAGCATTCATTGTATTGTATGTCTTGTCTACTTTATCTCATGTGTAGATTGGGTCTATCTAAGAGTTGAACTGCTATTATGTCATATAGGCATGTCAACTATGAAAGTTTACATAAGTAATTTTTTTTTAAGTTAAAGGGCTTTTAATGCAAATGCAAAGCAAGATAACTTGAGTGATACATGATTGAGTATTTAATTATTAATCTATCTAATGACACTAAGAGCAGGACTTAAATATCATTCTATATTCATGATTGTTTTGAATTTATTGCTAACATGTTTGTTAAGAGATTTAAAGTCTCGTCGATTCTAGTCTTTGGGATATGGAGGATTGGACTTGAAATTGAGTCCCTTTAGGTAACAATTCACTTAAGAGCATGCATGTGCATAGAGAGTTTTGAGTTTAAAGGAGTTTGCAAAATTTTAAAATAATTGAGTGTTTTTTAAAAGCATGCTTCTCTGAGTTATGTTAAAGTTGGATTCATCTCATTTTTAGTCTATGCAGTATTTTTAGACCCCTATATTCAAGCATTTAGTGCAGCACATACTGACATATAAGTTTGTCTTATGAAATTTCTAAAAGAAATGCATGCATACTTTTTGAGATGGGATGTTATGGGTTTGCCCCTTCTCTTGAAACCCTTAACTTTTAGGATCAACTTCAGTTTGATTTGAATAAAAACACATTTATTGAAATATATTCTTATATTTTTAGAGATTGACATGCCATTCAGAAGTTTAGCATGCCTCTTTGAGTAAGTGCATGCTTTTTGAGACAATGATTTAAATTTCAAATTCTTTTAAATGATTTGCAATTCACATTGAAATTATCATGACCCCAATGGAGTATGAGCTACCTTCCCTTCTATTTATAGATAGTGTTAGAGACAATACGGGGTATTGGGCTTTTGATCTAGTTAGAGAAAGAGAAGGAGAAATCAAGAGTAGGAAGAAAGGGGAGACCAAACACTCACGTAGAGTTGAACAAGTTCATGTGCAAAAGTGTTATAGGGCAAAGATGTTACCAGGCTGAGGCTACATGAGCTGTGGCTTGGGGGGCCATCGAACCAAACAAGAGTGGGGACAAAGGAAGAGAAAATAAGTAATAATAATCAATAATAATAGTAATGCTAATAATAATAATAACATAATTAATTATGTTAATAATAATAAAATAATTAATTAATGTTAGAAATAACAATATAATATGAAATAAATAATATTAGTAATAATAAGAATATTAGTGTGATGATATAATAATAATAGTTTAATAATGGCATTAATAACAGTAATAATGATAACAAAATACATAAATATTATGTTAATAGAAATATTGATATAATAGTATAGAAAAAAAATGAAATAAAAATCATAATATTAGTAATATAATAATAATGGCAATCATAAAATAATAGTTATAGTAATAATAACTTGATCATGATATTCCATTTGTAATAATAAATAATAATAATAGAACTAAAAAAAAGAATCATAATAATAATATAATACTAATAAACCTAATAATAATGATGAAAGTTAAATGATAATAAGTATAAAATAATATAAAAATAATAATAAAACAAAATAAAATTTATAAAGTTTAATAAATGTAATTAGATCTATTATTTGATTTTAATGTAATTGGTATCCAAATTAAAGATGGAGTTTGATGGCTATGCAACTAACTAGTTTTTGAAGGTGGGTATTTTTTTGTTTTATAATTATTTACTTTTCTCTAAATTAAAGTACATTGTATGATTTGTATGTGCATGTTTAAATGATGTTGCAATTGCTTTTAAAAGTTTTGTATTTGACACACAGCATTGCAAAAATAATTCTCATTTCCAACTATGAACTCCTTTTATTCGTGATGATCATTTATGATTGAATTTTAACTTCTCTTTAATGATATGTTAAAAATGCTATTAATATGCATGAAAATAAAAATGATCTTACTATTGTTTATGCATGTTGATTGATGAAGTTCACATTTTATGATATTGATTGTGGACATCGCACTCGAAAGTACATAAATTGAAATGATAAAGATGTCTATCCTCATAGGTTGGGTTTGGTAAATGTTACCTTTCCTCGAGGTTGGTTTGATAAAGATTATGTGATTGTGTCTTTTCATACACATTTTGATGGTGGCTTATGTGATAAGTGTATTATAAATAAGTTAAGGTATGAAAATGAAAAGAGAAGGTAGACAACTCTTGATTCTACTCATTTATGAAAGCATTTTTCTTACTATTTCATAAAAAAGATATAATATTGATTTACTAATAGAAATTGGCATGCATAATGTTTCTGTTTCTTTATATATATATATATATATATATATATATATATATATATATATATATATATCCATATCCATTGAGTTATTTAACTCACTATTTAGTAGATTATCATTTTCAAGAAAATCTCCTGTATATAAATGGATGAAAGAGGACGTATGTGTATAATCAAAGGTTTAC